>JNEY01000085.1:224469-239517 GCA_020875895.1 Aphelenchus avenae | reverse complement strand
CCCCCTTATTGGTGTCCTTCCTCCATGACCCTACATTGGTGGCTGAGCACGATGTAGGACACAGCCTATTTACGATGCAGCGAAAGAGGAATATTTTTGGAGGTAGTTCGTCGATTAACGGGTTGTGTGAATATGGAATTTTTTATGTACCAAGCACTTAGTGAAAGCCAGGTGCAGAAATTTCCGGGCCATGCACCTTGACATGTCGACATTAAGAAATGCCGCTGATGTCGCGGTCGGAAAGAGAGACTACGTAAACACCTGCATAAATGTGGTTATGTGTGGAACTCTTACTTTTAAGTTTGAGTTTAGCAAAGAGATTCTGCAGGTGGAAAATGCAACTTGTAAAATATCCGGCGCATTTCGTCAAGCCTTCGTTCAAAAGCTGCCTATATACGGGCACGGATCTCTGCATTTGCCGCTAACGCCCTACTTCCTTACCAAAGGGCCACCGTTGGTGGCTAACATTAGTAAAATTGATTGCACTACTTTCTTGGCCACGTTTACAAAAAGTGAATCATTCTTGTTGGTGGCTTTATCTTGATGGTGTCTTCCAAGGTGTCCGTCAAGGATCGCCTGAAAAGTCGTCGTGTCATAGGGACCATATTTTGGCTACTATTGCACAAACGTTTAGTTTTGTGTCACCCTTCATTTTTTGGGTTGACTGTCCGAATAACCTGACATACCGCAAATAAGTAGAAAATCACACGTGAACTTAGCGGGCACCTAGTTCCCCTGACAAATATTCGAGTCCCTTGACGCAAAGGACATAGTGCGTTCCGTATAATGACAACACCTGTTCGTCGCGGAACTATTCCGTCGAGTGAAAGTGCTGACCGAATGCTCTGTTATTGCGAATTGTGTGGGATGACTAAATGTGTTTGACGTCCTGAAAGTCAGTGATTACCGAGAAAATCATATGCGAATCATTGACAGCGGCACTACTGCCGTGGCTACTTAAAAGTCCGTACATCCTTTGCTCATGGTAACGCGTTCTAATGAACAACGCTTTAAAAGTGAAGTGCTCTGCAAAACTGGAAATGGTTGATGTAAAAAAGGCGACTAAGGGATAGACTTCAGGAAAACGCATGTTGCACCCTGCACCTGAACCTGCAGATACTAAGAATTTTTTGTCATTAGCGCAAAAAAATTTAGCGCTGTCGACGCCTCCGCGTCCTCAACAACAACTAACTGGAGTGAAGAGACTCACGCCGATCACTGGTAAACGCTACCAAGCATCCTTTTCGTCAATGGGTATGTTTTGAGCGTTCCTGTTTTGCGCAAGTTGCGTAGCCCTAGTGGGACACTTATGGTGTTCTAGAGTTCGCTCGCCAGATGGACGTCGTCCATCATGTCGTCGAGACGGTCATGAACTTTTTGTCCATCGTCTTCAACAGCGGGCTGCTCTACTTGATAAAAACCCACTCCAATTCCATGTCCACGATGTACAAGATTATGCTAGCCATCGACGCATCGCTCGATTTGATCCTCGCCGTGGTTGTCTTTCTAGGGCAAACGGTGAGCTCCGCTAAAAGCTCCAGAAAAAATGGACATTAGTCGGAAGATAAGCGTTACCCGGGGTGGTACGGCCTGGTGGCCAACTCTTATGGTAAGACTGCACTTTAGCGACCAACGCAAAATCGTATCCTGCCCCACTCCAAACTTTTGAAGACTTATTAAGCCCTTCAAAAGCTAAAAAATCAACATAAAAGATTTGGTCAAAAATAATTGGTCGCTAAAGTGCAGTTAGCCCTAGTGCAGTAGAGCGACCAAATATTTTTCTATGAAAATTCTTCATTTCGGTTTAAAATCTATTAATAAGTTTTCTGACCACAATGTGTGGGGCCCGGGTTGATTTCACTTTGGTCGCTAAAGTCCAGTTGATCCAGTTGACCCTAGTACACTTTAGCGACAAAATAGTTTTGACCGAAAATTTTATGTTGATTTCTTTGCTTTAAAATTGCTTAAACCATCTTCTAATATGTTTTCCGAACATTTAGAGTACAGCACCAGTTGATTTCGGTGTGGTCGCTAAAGTGCAGTCTTATCACTCTTAGCTTCAAACCTTAGTTAGCGGCACTTAATTACTACTAATATTTTCAGGTCACGGGTACTGGTGGCGGTTACCTTCAGTATATGAGCAACGGGCTCTTTTCCGGATGGTCGTACCGGCTCGACTTGGTCCTCATTTTCTGCTGGCTCTGGGTGATCCACCTCAACGTAATGTGGATTCCAATCCAGTTTATCTACCGCTACACATTCATCTGTTTCACTGAGTTGTGAGTTTGCTAAGACCCGTTCTCTTATAGTCATAACCGCTAGCGGTGTCGCATAGCGCCACTCTCCCAATCGCCATAAGAATTCCTCCTTCTTGACCGCTATGTAGCGCAAGTGATATCGGGCCCGCTACCGAAATGTGAGCAGCAGACGTCAGACCCCTCCCCCGCCCGTCCCTCCTTAAACGATCCAAAAACGGACGCTATTTTCGGGTTGATCATACGCGAAAACCCTTCAGTTTCCAATCTGATGCAATTTCTCCACGATTTCTCCGTCCGCGAAAGTCCGCGAAAGCCCTACGATGCCAGGGACGAAAGTATGCCCGTCTAAGATCGTAAACAAAGGACTCAGTCGAGCCCACACTCGGCCCACGAGCACCACGAGTTGAATGCGGGGTCAAACGAGTTCAGCTTGAATTTGACAGCGCGCTTGAGCATGCGTCACCGCATGATAAGCATGACTCTACACGAGTGACGTGAAGATCTGGCATGCTAGACTCGTTTAGCTGCAACTGAAATTATCCCCTTTTTGTGGCTTGATAAGTTTTTAACTTCGGTCGCAGTTAGTTCTCCGAGAAGCCCTCTCTCGTGGCGGCGAAGCGTCGGGTGGAGCACACATTTGGAAAAACGCATATAGTGACATCAGAAACAAAGCGCGACGAGCACCGAAGTACAATACTTCGGCCACGACATCCTTTTAGCGATCGGCGGCCGGATAGTTAATCCGGGCCGGGCAGGAGCCGTTTTCCCGTAAACAACGGTCCGGGGATTGGGGTCCGGCTTTCCGATCGTGATCGGGAGGATTCAACGGGTGACCGTTTCTTGGAGCAAATCATGCGGAGACAGCGTGCCGTTTTGTTTTTCCGTATCTTGCAAGGACCGAAGTTTAGTTCCGGGAAAAGGGCACTTGGCAGGAGAATCAACGCCATCACCGCGGTATGCTCGCTTACCTGGGCCGTCGTGGGTCTCGTGATGTGCTATATTACCACGCACAGCTACGAGGGCTACCAAGAATCAGCTCGGCATGCGCTAGCAATGAACGAGTGGGAGGTGCCGGACGACCGGATTATAGTGGGATTTAAGCTGGTAGGAAAGGCCCAACACGTTTGGTGCGACAATCGGAATCATGTGTTGCAGACAGAGGGATGGAAGATGCCGAGTTTTGTGGCAATGTGGGCCGTGACGTGCACCGCCGCGATCGCGATCGTCGCCTTTGTGGAGACTCGGATTACCGCATATTTCGCGGACGTCGCTTCGTCGAACGCCTTGCGTTCTGCCACGCAGAAGATGCACAAGGACTTTCACAAGGCTCTTCTGGCCATGGTACGCTTGAAGAACATCGGTCGTGGTGCTAACAGAATGAGTACCGTATCGGTTCTAACAGAAGCCGACCTCGAAAAACCTATCGGGGAAACACGTTTAAAAGGTGTATTTAGACGTATCTCGCATAGCTGACACACAAAAATTTTTTCCAGGGCCAAAACCACAAGTGGCACAAGCACTTGTGGCACTTTTCAAAGGCCCTCAAAATTTGACCATCGAAAAACCGAAGCCGTCGGCTTCTATTAGAACAGTACGGTAAGACCGAGGATAAAAAAGTTCCTCAGAAATGTCACACCTGGGTGTGGTTAAAAAACTGACACCTCCTCAATTTGTTACTATAGGTCGGTGGCCGAACCGAAGAGGAGAAGGAGTATTTTCCCATTTTGGGCCATAGATGTTCCCCCCCCCCCCCAAAAAAAAATGGATCTTTGGTTCTGGATGAACCTATTAGCTGCTTTCCTGGCTATTAACAGCATCTTAAAGCGTAGGTAAGGTAGCGCTTTAAGATGATAAAGAAAAGGAGCAGAATGGTCGCCGCAAAATGTTTTATAGGGTGGTCATGGTCCAAAACCTTTGGCCAAATGAATAAGAGTCAAGGCTGAGGAGAGGTTTCATCCAGCTAGCACACATAGCGATAGCTAAAGTAGCGCTGTAATTTCATTGCTGATATCGGTCACGTAAAGATGCAACTTGTATGTTAAGAGCAAGTTGCTATAATACATTTGGAAAACAATTCGCGTGATTCAGTTTTAAAAATTCAAAAAAATATTTTCAGTGTATATTTGAGAAAACTAGTAGCCTTAAGAATTTTTCGAATTCAAGAAGGCACCATACAATGATTAGTATATGCCTTCGAGAGCCTTGAAAGCAGCTAATGGAGCCAGCCGGAGTCAAAAACTCATTTTTGAGGGGGGGGGGGCAAGATTATTGACCGGCACTGTATATCGCGCCCGCTAAAGCATGCTTCTTCTAGCGAGTTAGAAGGAAAAGAGGAAAAATTATTTTCGAACAGCGTCCCGAAAGGGGGAGAGGGTTTTTGTGCATGGACAGTCTGAATATAGCATTCCTTCCTTTGCTATAGGGTCGGACAAGGGCGCTTGTGTGCGCATTGCTAGAGCTACTTGCATTAGTAACTCTTTCGTCTTAAAACGCTACATTACTATACCTAAAATATGCTATGAGAATAGCCAGGAAAGCAGCTGAGAGAGTTATCCAGAACCCATAAACCCATTTTTGTGGGTGGTCAATGCATTGGTAACGCCACAATACTTGTCGCAGCGCTTACGGATGAATGTGT
The DNA here is from genome assembly GCA_020875895.1 of Aphelenchus avenae. NCBI lineage: Eukaryota > Metazoa > Nematoda > Chromadorea > Rhabditida > Aphelenchidae > Aphelenchus > Aphelenchus avenae. The sequence goes on along the minus strand of JNEY01000085.1, from coordinate 234,621 downwards.
GGACAACAAGGTGCATGCGACAGCTAGGTGGATACGGACGATCTGATCTGTTCTGTCGAACATTAACCCGAAAAAAAACGTATGTTAAGATTAAGGAACAAATGTACCGACCTGCCTGGTGCAAGTAATCCCGATAGCGGTGCGGCGCAGCCCCTAGACCCGACTATTATGGCGATGCTTACGCACTTTGTAGGCAATAACCCCGCTGGTAACGTCGACCGTACCGATCCTCTACTACGTCGTGGCTGCACTCATTGAGCTCAATCCCGGCCCAATGCAATGCTTGTTCTCTATGGCAGTCACGTCGATCACAATGTTCAATCCGATCACCACCGTCCTCTTCATGCGATGCTACCGCCGCGTCGTCTTCGGGCGATGCCTTCGTGAGAAAACGTCGAACGCGATGATTGCTGCCGCCATCACTGGACTGTCGATGGCGACGACCGAGGTCAGCCCTGCTGTTTCGGGCTTCACGGACCGAAACTGAGTATCGTTGTAATTCAGTGCTATTGTCGGTCCGAACAGACTCGAAATCATTGGAATTGTGAAACTTTCGTTTGCGTATAATCGCATTTGTCGTATAAAGTGTATTTCCTCAGGAATGGGTCTCAGGAAATCTTGAACGAGTGGCTTAGCAGGGCGGTATCACATGAACGAACGGTTTTAAGCAAGGGCGGCGCGAGACCGGCCTGAGAGGGGGGGATGGTAAGGGGGGACCCTTACCTATTTCGGCCGGCGCCGAAAAAACGCNTAGGACAACGTATTCTCCATTTCATGTGTCACTAGGTCAAGCGCAACGTACCCAGTTTAAGGGCATCATTTCGCGGCCCAAAAGTGTTCAAAGATGAAGTAAGGTAACGTACTAATTGACGTCACCAAAGCCTGCGAAAATAAAATTAGTGTAGCGCAGTTTAAGCGCGGGACTTCTCCGAGGATCATAACCGCTTACTTGGGATCATGGCTGATCCCGGACGCGTTTTTCCCATCGTGCGCGTTAGTTCGGTAGGGGATAACCAAAATTTGATTTTCTGCGCCATTGGCCTGCATATCATTTCACCCCAATATCACGTGATCTTTGTCTTTTGCGAAATGGACCTGAATAACCAAATTTACTTATTAGATGCAGACGCTGTTGCTTCCAAGTACTACCAACCGCAAGTCGCACCGGGTACGTTGTTGTATACCTAGCAGTACGTAGTCCGGTATGCACAATGATCGTCAACGTTCTGACATCCATTGTCCGCACTGCTAGCTTGTCGGAGCGGTTAAGCAAATATCTCGTATTTTACGTCTCAACAAAGGACAGGAAAGCAAACGTAAATGACCTGCGAACCCTGGATTTTTGAGCTTTCGCTCTATTCTGCGGGGATTTCCCGGAAGAATTGGGACTGACCTTGGGGCCATCGCACGTATTGCCCATTGTCGCGCGGGCGATTAGTAACAACTGTGCGCTCTTGTCGCTTAGTAGTCGATTAACGGGGTTTGCACTTCGCTTCTACTGTATTGGGCTTAATGGTGGTTGACTTTGTTACTCGTAGTTCCCTGTAAGAGCAGGTGAACTCGCCCAGGGCTAGTCTGGTAAGTAACGGGACATGGCTGATAATTCGTCCTACACGGTACCGATGCCCACACTTTCATATTCCTAAGGTACTCGTTTGGCCAGACGTACAGATCCCTACATTACGTCGTGAGTATGCCCATGCTTCTGACCCTTTGTCGCGAAACTCTATCGAAATAGGTGCACAATTATTGTGGCCCAGCTGGACAGCAACACTCGACAATTTTATATTTTTACTCATCTCCGCAATGGGAATTCAGAGCAAATTATCCATGTGCAAATTAGCAATTTCAGTTGGTTGGCGATGTAGAGTTGGTGTTCCGTTCTCGTCTAGGCGAAGTCTGTCGAAGACGCATCCTGCGCATACGCACGTACGCAATGGTTGTGAAAAATCACCACGTAAGGTCCACTACGGTTCACTGTTTATTCGAGTACAAAACCGTTTAGATACCGTTTCCGACATCTGTCTACTTGTCTTTTTAAGGACATACGCAGAACGTACATTTAGTGCCCGAACTTGCACTTGGCGAGCTCCAATTGCGAACCACACATCGTCATTGTCCGGAAGGGCCAGCGAAGCCTCAGACTGTAGTCCTTAGTTTGTAACGTAATAAGATGATCAGGTCTACTACCCTTTCTCAATGCCGCGAATTTATAGCGGTACTTCGTCTACCAGAGACAAATTTTGTCGGAGCTGCGTTGTTTTGTAAGCGCGACTTTTAGGTTTGTATCATACACACCTTCCGGCAAGGACCTGTGGCTGCTCTGCTCTTCTGACCTACCTACTTAATTGCTGGTAGTTCAGAGCACTGCAGCTAATTCCCGAGAGCTGCCAAGGATTCAGTGACGGCGATACGCTTCCACTACGTATTGGCGCTCACGTCGTTCGGCTATCGTGTGCTTGGCGCCCAATCGCACAATGACAGGTAAGCGTAGCATTGGTAATCACTTCTAGTATCCGAAGACCTCATTTCCCTAGTGCTTTCGATCGCTGCAACTGTTATTTAGACTACGCCTACTGGCATCGAGTCAGCGACACCGCCTTAAACTCGTCGTCCCTAGTCCTTAACCTGTGTCTACTCTGTCTGATTATCAGCAGCAATGAGCTCCGCTTGAAGGTCTACAAGTGGATTCTCCTGATTACTTGCGTTAGCGACATCGTCTTTGCAATTGTGACCCTAATCGCTCAACCGGTAAGTCTAACATTCAAGGAATTCCAAATGAGGTCGAGCGATCTAGGTAACCCTAATCGCAGACGGACACTTCCTGCTCTTTGCAAATGGGTTCTTTGCCGGTCGGAACCGGACGGTTGACTTCGTGACGACCGTTGCCTTCCCCTGTGCGATGCACGCTAACCTCATTTGCCTGGTCTTGCAGTTCATCTTTCGCTACCTCCATGTTGGCACAGACAGCGGGTTCGTCATACCATCGAAATTTAAATTAAAAGCGTAAATTATGTCCGTGATTTTAGGGAGCTTAGTCGAAAATCCGTGACACTCATCGCTCTCGTAGCGGTTCTTTGGTGGTCCTTCGAAGCACTCGTTTCCGTCGTCATGCTGTACGAGAGCCGCTGAGCTTCCAACGAACTGCACTGCAATACCTCGATGAGAGTCACTGGCCTAATTCCGCCAAGCTTATGCCAAACGTATTTGGTTGTAACTTGGTATGGGCTTGAGAGACAAGACCGTAGCATTCAATAGCATATTAAGACGGACATGAGAATGATGGTCAACTTAGCGACATATAACGTCGACGTCATGGTCGGTTACACGATCATAATCTGGTGCGAGTACAAGGTCGCCAAGCACCTACGCAGCATCGGTGTGGCGTTCTCCAGCCGGACGCGGAAGATGCACGATGAAGCGCACAAGGCTCTGATTGCTCTGGTAAGTTCAGCTGTGGAGGCGTCCTTCCCCCACCCTCCCCTTTCTTGAACTTAGCTGAGGGGACTTCGTGGATGCCCCTTAAAATTCCCTTTTTCTCCTTTTTTCCATACGTCCACGGATACCCAAATTGTAAACGGCATGTACCGGTATTTTAAATTTCCCCACTGCGATCGTCCTTTTACCGACATTTTTGAAGCACACAACGGTACTCTATTAGCTTTGCAGTCCCACACTCCCATTCATTACTGCGGAAAAATTGCTCTCCTGACCCGTACTTGCTCGGAACAAAACGTGCGGTTTGCTCACAAGCTTGCGCATTCTAGGCAATAACTCCCTTCATCACCCTCTTCCTCCCACTCATCGTCTTCATGGTGCTCATGTTCACGCAGAAGACGCCCGGCTGGCCTCTGGCCTTCTTGTGCTCTACGCTAACCTCGGTCACTCTCTCTAACCCCATAACGACAGCGTTCTTCGTGCGTCCCTATAGACGCAGGGTGATCCGCGTTGTGAGCCACATCTGCGGCTCGATTCGCTTGCTGCCGTCTTCGTGGATCGACTCATCGTCGGATGCACGTTGGTCGAACACCGAAGGAGTGCGACGCTTGCCCGCCCTGGACAGCATAAAGTGGACTTCGGCACTTGGCGACAACTAATTGCATACCTAGTCGTATCTGATCATCCTTTATGTCGGGCAATTCGAGAATAAAACGCCTGAGGCCTTTGGACTCTGGTGCTACAATCGGTGAGTTCTTTGGAACAACTTGTGCGTGACAAGCAGGATCTGGTCGATTTCCGTGGCCGGGCAAGTGATATCTACGCCTTTGGTGCCAATAGTGTCGCTAAATGTCATCTCTGTGTTCCATCGCTTGTATGTGCAACTTGGGAAACTTCCCTGTTCAGAGATGGTAATTTCCTTTGTTTTAGCGGAGGGGAGACAAAACTGATTTGCATTTTTCGGATAGATAGGGAGCGTACGGGCATTGTACTCCGAAGCCAGTTATCGCATGCGGCGGTAGTCATCAGTTGTATCGAGACAATCAGGTATTTGTTAGCGCGATGGTATAGGATTGTTACATGTCTTCTACCTTACACAGGATTTATAGAATTGTACGTCGCGTAAAATGAAGCTGCGGTAAAACTATTCAAATTCTGTCTGAGGCGATTCGACATAATCGATACAGCGGTAGAGTGAATCGTAAAGCCTGGCAATACTTTTCGCATCGATGCGGCTGCTCAGGCGACTGCTAGGAAAACCGACGTGAAACCAAAATAGACGTGGGTAAATCACCCCGCTAGCGGACGGAGCCTATTTCATAATATACGGAGCCTGCACTCTCCGTAATCTTTTTTTTTTGCCAAAAGACACTCAAGAAACAAGAGACGTAGAGGAAGAAACTGGACGCGAAGGTGCTTGAAACTTGCAGACGGTGCCCGAGGCGACGTAGGCGTCGGCACCATGGTCGGTGGTGTGTCCCAGGTGCCGTAGTTGGTGATGGTTCCCGGTGCGCCCGGGAGCCACGCGATGACCGGCGGCGGTTTGTTGTCCGGCTGCGTGTCGTAGAACGGGTTGCACCAGGGGTACGTGCCGCGAGCTTGCGTCATCGGGTTGCCGTAGTCCACGGGCGAGCCGTCGGTCCACGCGGCACTGATGACAGGAGCGCCATCAGCGTGCACGAGATGGAGGCCAGTGTAGAACGAGACTTTTTGAGCCCATCGGAGGTGACAACTTCTAAAACGTTGGTCGTACACCGACGCAGTGCGACGCTTGCCTGCCCTGGACATAAAAAAATGGACGTCTCCGCAAGGCAGTAAATAATCTGCATTGTTGTATTTGGGTCTTTGATTATGTCGGCAATTCCAGGACAAACGGCGTAAAGCCTTCAAGCTCTGGTGCTACAATTGGTAATGCGCTTTGGAACAACATATTAGTAATCGGCCGGACTCTGACCCATGACCGCATGACCATGCCCTGCTGTCTTGCATGCTAAACCTTCATCACATACATTCCTAGCGGTCGTGCGCTGCTTACACGCCAATTTCAGGACGACTTGCTTACTTTTTGCAGTAAGGCAACAGTGACGATATTCTGCGTGAAGTTTTGATGTCGAAAACGGCAGCAGACGCTGCTAAAACGCATGCAAGACGGTCATCAGATATTTTTCGGTACACCATTTACTTGTACAAACACAATGCTTTAAAACACAAACACTTTGATAACAGGGTTGGGAGGCCAGGTTCATAACAGAACAGGTCGAGGGCTAGCAATTCCATTCGAGAACGCAGAACGTAGTTAGTCCACGCAAACGTCAGAAAGGCGGCCGAACTCTTGGTACAATCGTACAGCGGTATTCACCAGGGTCACGAAACAACATCGCTGGCGGAACCGTGTGCGGACCGTCGAGAACGAATGTGTAGCGCTCAGTGTTTTGACTTCTACCCTGAACTTCTACCTCTACTTCTACTTCTACCCTGAGTAGAAGTAGAAGTTGAAGTAGAAGTTTTACTTATGCCGGGTAGAAGTAGAAGTAGAGGTAGAAGTTTTCCTCGTGCATAGTGAAGATGTGAGTAGAAGTTAAAAATTGCAGAAAAATTTAAAGTGATTTGGCAATTAAAAGTGATCAACAATCACTTTTACCCATAGGGTAGAAGTTGAAGTGGAGTAGAAGTCGAAGTTTTTTAGACAATGATGGGTAGAAGTAGAAGTTGAAGTTGAAGCTTCTACTTCAACCGGGTAGAAGTAGAAGTTGAAGTAGAAGTTTCTACCTAAGCCAGGTAGAAGTAGAAGTAGAAGTAGAAGTTTTTTAGCCAAGTCAAAACACTGGTAGCGCTGCAGCAGGGCTGCAACTACCAGAAACACTTCCATCCTCGCTAAGCCTTCACCGGGGCATGCTCGCTTTCCCATTCCGAAGGCGGCCATGCGGCTAGTGACGACCTAAAATGTAGTTTTTTTAAACTCTGTGCGTCTTTTTGCCTCCTAAGGAGATCACCGCTAACGGCTCCAGAAATGCTGTGGCCGCCTCCAGAAAATATAGCATGGAGCCGGAACCAGTCAGGAGGGTGGTACTTCTTTGTTTTCTAAAACCCCTTTTTTACCGAAAACGCCGTTTCAATAAACATGGTTTTTCTAAAAACAAAAAATGGCGTTTCATGTCTTGAAACATGTTTTCGAAAAATATTTTATTTTTCATGACGCAGATTTTACAGGCAAACGACAACACACTTGTCCTAAAAACATACTTTACAAAAAAACATGTTTTGACACAAAAAAACACAGTTTAGGGTTTTTGACAATATTTTTGATAATTTTGCCTGATCCCCATTTAAACGTGCATTTTAAAACACGTTTTGTGCGAAAACGTGCTTTCTGATTCTAGAGTAGGAACACAAAGCTGTTTCCAAGTATTCGGAAAACAAGTTTTTCAAAACGCCCTTTCTGGCAAAAACATGTTTTTTGGTCAAAGACAAGTAACGCTGAAAACATGTTTTTCGCCAAAACGTGTTTTTTCGGCTTAAAAACATGTTTTTCAATAGACAGGTACCACTCGCCCCCAGATGTAGTCGGCCAATTTTCTAAGCATATTTTTGTTTCTATTGCAGCAAACCCGTATCATGGAATAATAGTGTCTCAATGCGTTCTACCGTCAGATAAGGACGTAATTAACCCGAGAAACGTATTTTTGGTACTTTCCCTTGAATTGCCTTTCCTTGAGTTTCGTCATTTTCGAAAACATTTTCAAACGGTTATAGACGTGCCGGCTCCATCCATCATGGAGCCACCCGCAGTGTCTCGAGCTGTTAATAGCCTAGGCACTAATAGCCCTTAAAAATTCTAACTTTTAGAAACATTGGTAGAAACACTTTGGCGCGGCTGCGGCGGACATTGTTCGCTCAAACTTCCATAAAAAATGCAAAGCCCGATGTTCCGCCGTTCCAGGGGCCCGAGCCACGTCCTTGGATGACACTAGACGTGGGCATGTCAATAAAAGAATTTTTTCGGCTATCTTTCATGGTTTTGCTTAGCAAGATTCATACGGAAACAGACGGGTCGGTCCACACGTCAGACCGTCTGCTGCATACTTCTGTGGCCGTTCGGAGTGTTGGGCAGTACCTTGTTAGTGGATCTTGCGTCAGCTTCGCGTTTACATTGCTGAACTGCGGCAGCACAATGGCGTCCTTGGGCACCATAAGTCCCTTTATTGTCTGGTCGGATATGCCTAAATTTGACCTGGGTTCTCAACGCTATCTCAGCCAGCCTGTACATCGATGAGGCTCGAAAACGGCGGCGTTCGAGTACCGCAGGATCTCCTGGATGACGGCGCCAAGGTACGGCAGATTCGACTTGTCGGCGACAGACGGGAGTCTTTCCGACCCGACGACCTGGTCGATCTCTTCTTGCGCTTTCCGCTGAATATAGTCGATGAAATGCGCTCGGACAGCGTCAAAACCTACTTGGACGTCCGGGTGCTGCGTCAAACACAGCATCGACCAACTAAATGATTGGTTGCTTCGTGGGTCATGAAGTTTTGTTTTCAAGTTACCGCAGGGCAACGACCGTTGTCATCAGGCCGGCACCCCACATGTCCGACGCTACGCTGGTTGGTTGGTCGCGACTAAAGCAGAGGTAAATATGTTACAACGTGCAAGGCGACGAACCTGTAATGGGGGTTCGCTCCCTTTGCAACTTCATGGAGATAAGCTTGTACGAAGTTGTCCGGCGCTTCGTTTAGACTGAAGCGGGGCTCCTGGGCTTCGATTTGACGTGTAATGAATTCGAAATACTAAAGCACATGGTAGCTAGGCGTCAAGACCGGGACTGCGGGCCTAGGAAACAGAATTGTCTGGCCCAAAGGACCCAAGCTCGGCTAAACGCTTTTAAGACCGACCAAAATTTGCTTTCTATGCGGCTTGTAGCCGAGCATCGACACTGATACCTGGTCTTTCTTGGCGCAAGCGGCCTTCCGAGCCCTGGCAACGTTCGGAAGCCAGTGCTCAGCTAACGGCCAGGACCATCCGGTTGTCGCCATCACGTTCTCCAAACTGCCCACGAAATCGTTAAAGACTTTCTCGAACTTCGCGTAGTCCTCCATGCTGTCGAATTTGAATCCGAAGACGACGTGGTTGATGACGTTTGCGATGCAAAACTGTACAGTTTCGTTAGTTTGTTGGCTGTTGCAGATGCTTATCGAGAAATGCGTGGCGAGATCAACGCCTTCGCGACTCTCAAGACCGTCTAGCTGTTTCATGAGATTTCTAACGGACTCGAGGACCCGCTCCTCCATGAGGTCCTTGCCCATGCCCATGTCGCGTAGGATGGATAGAGCGAGGCGACGCTGATGACGCCAGTTTTCGCCCTCGGACGGGAACACTCCACCGTTTGGGACGTAGGCCATGTACTCGACGAAAGGATTAGTTGGTTTGCCGATGAAGTGCTCTCCTAAAAACACACTTCCATGCCGCATTAAGACCCGTCATCCAGGCTAATAAGACTTGGCGGGTCCCAGTGCGGTCCGGTCCGCGAAAAAATCTCGTCTGTAAAATTTTTTATGACAATGCTATCACCTTTGGAGATAAAATGAGCCCAGTGGTCACCAGTTTCGGTGCTTTTCTCGGAACCTTTTGGACACGTCTCTCTAAAATTTTTTTCAAATATTCATCGTGTTTCTAGCTGTCTCTGCGTTCTTGTTGGGCTTTACCGATGCTTCCCCTGAATCGAGCTGTTAGTGTTGGTAACCATTCCGAAAGTACTCCAGGCCTGCAAGTTTCAAGCGAATCCTCAGAAACGTCGACACACCCTTCGTTATTAGCGCCTCCTTTACAGCGTCGTAGTCACCCAGTACCACGTGTGGGGCAGGCATGAACACCGTAAAGACGGGCCCGTAACGCGTCGAGAAGTCGTTGACGCACTCCGTCCAATCCTTCTTTCCTCGAAGCTAAAGAGACAATTGAATGGTCCTTCCGAATTCTCATTGTGGGCTAATTTTACTAGGAACAGACGCATCTCTAGCAGGAAACCGCGGCACTCACCTGGAGCATATGCCGATAAATGGCAGTGGCGTCGGGCCTCGAGGGTATCGTCGAACATTTGCGTAGAACCAAGCAATGTACGCAACTACGGAAGCAATTACAAGAAGAATAATCATCGTCCCGTCGAGTATCGCGGGTCACGATTGATGAAAGAGCTTAAATGTCGAGGGAAGCGCAAATAAAGCGCCATATGAGTCGCTCAAATCGCAACCACAAACTATAGCGCAAGAAACGAAGGGGACGTTTTCCATCTCGTTCTGTCTCGTGGCCGATTTTCGCATTGCAATCGACCAGGAGAACGAAGCGTGCCTACAATTTGCGACCATGAACGAGAGATAACGGCCTCGAACCCCCGTGCTATATCTTTCCGCCGGGTAAGCGTAGTTTTTTGACATATGTTATGGCAAATTTTTGGTCGAGTTTTTTTGCGTTCGGTGCCGGTAGTGGAAAAGAAAGCAGGAGAGCGATTTGTACTAAAAACACTTAGGTGTGTGAACTTCGGAAATTTGGTGATTGTTGTGAAATTCAAACTGGCTTCGGTTTTATTGTTTACTGTCGAGTTCGGGTTCGGCTCGAAATTCCTGAAATCCCAGTCCTGATGTACACTAGTGCTCGGGATTTACATGCAAATAAATAATCAAATAAATAATTTATTTTATTTGAATCAATCAAATAAATAATTTT
>JNEY01000085.1:164251-204152 GCA_020875895.1 Aphelenchus avenae | reverse complement strand
ATGTGGGAACCTTCGCTGCGACCTTAATAAGTTCACGATGCAAACCTAGGTTAATGCAGCGGCGGCTCCTGTAACAGCTAGCGCTTTCCTTTTTATTAAACAAATTCCTAGCTTAAATGCGAGACACAAACTTACAAAAACGGGCCCTAAGTAAACCAAAATTATGCGGAGACAATAAACGACGTGCGTAGTGATCGGAGAGCGGAACGACGAACGACTGACTGAACGGCCGTCTGGCCTATTCCTCTGGCTTGTTTTCGCCAGCGTGCATACAGTGGCGCACTGCAAAGGTTTTCGCGGCGGAACGCGCATGCGTTTGCATCGGGCTCCGTACGCATCGATTGGAAAACCGACGCTGTCGCCAACATCCCTCGGGCCCCTCTCAGAGGTCGACCCGGACCTCGAACTACGAGATACTGATGATGCTGAAGGCGTGCTCACGCAATCGCATACCCCGCAACCAGCAATCTTTGCTGATATGCCTTAGGTGCCGACTGGACAAGTAGTAGTCGATATGTGACGGCTCACACGAACTCCACAGCAATTAAATGGTGAAGAACAAACAGCAAAAACAAAAAGAGACTGGAGTATGGGTTACTAGTTGACGATGGTGGATCGGTGACGACGGCTTAGCGACGACGAATTGGTTGTCCACGACGAATGGCGGTTCACTGTCCGCGGTTTCCACCCCCGCCCCGCTTGAGCGGCGCGCCCCGAGCCGATGATGGATCGTAGCGGTAGGGCTCGTTGCGATGCTTGGTGACCTTGCCGTGGCGAACTTCGTGAAGACCGGCGGAGGTACTTGGCTTTTCGGGCTTCTTCGGATCGGTGAGATCCACGTGCTCCGGAACCAGCGCTGAAGTCGGAAAGAGTATTACCGAACTCGAAACTAAAACTACACAATAAGTAACTGTCAAATTAATTATTAACATAACTGTAACTAACTGGAGTTAAAAGAAAGGAAGGTAACTACGAAATTACTGAGAGAAATGGAGCAGTTTAGCTCACGCAAGCCCAAACGTAGTTTGGCTTTAAAACGGGAATATGAGTTTTTCGAGAGAAAATTGGCAAGAGGCGTTCAATGCTTGGCCAAACTTGGACATGCCACTATTCGCGTCAGATAGAGCAGACGATGGCGCATCCAGTGGCGAAGGCCGATTGCCGCGCGCTCGCACCGTTACCGAGATATCGAAGGTTGAAGTTGCGCGACCAAAGTGGTGCAACCAGCGCTGCGTGCAGAAAATCGAACAGAGGCGTCCAATGCCTGACCGGTTTGGAACAAGCGGTTGTACGTAGTCTAGAGAGAAGAGCATGGTGCATCGAACAGTGCATGCCGTTTGAGCCGCGCTCGACTTTGAGCCGAGATACGACGGACCAAACTTTCGATTTTTCGGTAAAACCAAGGTTGGTGACAGAAAATCGAAAATAGGTCTTCAGTGACTGACGAGACCAGAACTAGCGGATCTACCAGGATCATAGAGAAATGCCTGGGGAATCTAATGGTGCTATCCGTTTGGGCCGCGCTCAAACGGGCGCCGAGATATTAGGGGCCAAAGTTGCGCAACCAAAGGTGGCGGCAAAAGTGGGCGTGGCCTCGGGAGCAGAGCCCCGTTCACTCTAAACGCTCAACTTACACAGATAACGACGATGAGGAGAAAGACACGTGCTGCTTGAGCATGTTCATTCTCAACGAATGACGAACAGAAGTTCTGCCCTTAGCATGTAGCGGAAAATGAGCGGCACTAACCACTCTAACGTGATCGAAAGAAGGCAAAATCGGGCGCGGCCTCGACAGCCATGGTGTCCCTATCGACCGGAAGCGCTCCGCGAATTCGCACTAAACAAGTGTAATAAGAACTGTAAAATAAATCAAAGCCAACTAGCTAAGTCGGGAACTAGAACGAGAAACCAAGAACAAACGACCGTGCGCTACGATTTGAGCGAGTTAACAGCTAGGTTGAATTTGCGTGCTGCGGCATCACTTGGTGTGCGTGCCGGAGTGCTGTTGTATAGCCCTTGGGCGTATCGTTTCCGTATTTGGATTGTTGGGAACATGCTTCTTTTGAGCGGAGTTGTTCAGGGACTGGTTAACGACTGTTGCCGTACCTACAAAAGAAACCTGCGCTGCGTGTGAAGCTTCAGATCGAACGGTTTTAGCCTTTGCGTTTAACGACTTAACATGCGTCCGGCATTTTGTTGCGCAAATGGGCGGCTTGTGACTGCCTAACATGATGTGCGAGGGCTTTTGGGAAGGATGCTTACCCCAGCACTTCGGTGCTATGTGGCCTTTTCGATGGCAAAAAGAGCAAACAGCATTTTTAACGATTGTGCCATGCGGTGCCGAGTTCAAGGGCGTGTCTTTGTCCCAGCATTTTTCGGCTACATGACCGTGTCGGTGGCATGACGAGCACTGGTTCCTCCGCGTACCTGGTGTCTGTGTTGGCGAACTCGCCGATTGACGGTTGAAAGCAGGAGAACCGTCGCTGTCCACAGTTGCCTGGGCCGAAACAGCCTGAAACTGCAGCGCGCAATTAATATCATCCGTATTGGACGTACTTCTTAACGAATCCGGTTCTGTCGCAGAGACAGGCGTAGTCGTACGCGGGTTGCATGTAGCGGCTGACGAGCTTTCGACGGATGCCTGAAAAGCAGTGCTAACGACTGACGTCGAACTTGCCGACTCACTGTTCTCTGCTAGTTGCAGGCACAGCGAATGGACTGCCTCTTGAAGGTGCGTAGCGGACCTCCCGTAAGCAGCAAGCTTCTGCTTTTCATGCTCTAACGCGGCGTCCTTGGAAGAGAGCTGAGCTTCCAGATCGGCTATGCGCCGGTCGCACTGTGCGTGGTCCTGCAAGACAGCATCATCTGTTTGACAAGAATTTGTTGAGTATGAGCTAGTCGTGGCCGTCCCAACAGATACGACTTTTCTCGTACCTTTGCTACTGAGCTCATCGCGAAGTTTAGCGATGATGCCGTCCGAGATCTGAGCGCGCTTGACGTGTGGTTGCAGAGCACAGTCCTTTTGCTGTAGCTCGGCGTCAAGTTCCAACCTGCGCTGCTTGAGCTGCTCTTGGCCCTGATAGGAAGCGACGTCAGTGAGCTGTTGACGCATGAGCGCATTTTCATCTTCTAAAGAACGTGCACTGCGTACCAGCTTATGCAGCTTGTCAAGCGCAGAGCAATCACCGCAAAATAGTCTGTCAAAAAGTGCGTTTTGAGCGGCAGTGCTAGCCGGAAAACGACTAATTTCGTCTTTCATGCTATAGAACAGTTCTTCCCATACCTGCTGGATAGGCGGAATGGTACCGTCGCTGTCGCTATCCATGAGCTCGTCGTTGCCAGACATCAAGACGTTTGCTCTAAAAGAACAGCTTTAATTGGGTTACAAAACGTACCCGCAACAAGAAATAAGTGCACTCGCGTAAGACGCAAAATTCGAAGCGAATTTGGCCTCAACCTGCGCTGTAGAGCTGATGAGTTTACCAGCAAAATGTCTCGAGAGCTATGCTGAAACGAGACTTGCGCCTCAAGGAAAATAGCTATCGACTTTTGCTTGAGAAATTACAGTAATTCTTCTAATAGAGGCGCAGCGCCTCTATTTTTGCACATGGGCTGTACCTGCGCCTCTATTAGAAGATGCGCCTCTAATAGAAGATGCGCCTTTATTTTTGCACACTAGTGTCCAACAAATTTATTACCTAGTTAACGATCAACAATGTAAGGACTGATGACTCAGAAGTCGCTATCATCCGAAGACTCGCTTCCTCCGTTATTGTTCCCTTCTCCTGGCTGCTCCTCGACGATTTCGGCATCGCTAACGTTGCCGACGTCGTCCTCATCGAGGTCCAGTTCGAAGCCAGCCAAGACCTGGGCGAGGTCGTCCGCTTCTGCTTGCTCGCGTTTCTGCGCCAGCTTATAGCAATCGTTGGGCATCCCATTCCCGTCCTTTAGGCAATGAATGAGGGGATCTTCGCTGCCGTCCAGAGCTTCCAGCATGGGCTTTCCGTTTGGTGCTTGCCGGGTACGATTGGAGCTTCTTTGAGGCTTCTTGGACGATAAGCTTACAGGTCACCTGCAGCTTCTTTTGCCGGGCCTGCTTCAACTGCTCAACCAAGTCGGTGTCGAACTAACAGTGAGCGTATAAAAGGTGCTCTTTCAAAGCTAATCGTCAGCGATTTCAACAAATCATCATTTCTGCCTTAATGCGCCTCTATTAGAAGATGCGCCTCTATTAGAAGATGCGCCTCTATTTTTGCACTCTAAGGAAAAGTGCGCCTCTATTAGAAGATGCGCCTCTAATAGAAGTGCGCCTCTATTAGAAGAATTACGGTATGCGACATCTAAGGCGCGGCCGCTTCTTCGAGGACTAGCGAAAAAAATGAAATTCAGTCATATTTCAACTTAGTATGCGTTAGAGAGAAAAAAGCATGAAACGTGGCGGCCGCCTATCGTTGCCGTACCGCCATTCAAGCTAGGGAAATAACATTAACAATGATTGACACTTGATAATATTTAGTAGCAATGGACGTAATACTAATATGTTTGCCAGTTCGACAATTCTTACGTCGAAAACGGAGAAAGAATTGCATAATGCTTGCCAAGCACTGAAGCTACGATTTCCAGCAACAGCCGTGGCCCCCTATGCAAGTGCAGCTTATGAAAAGCCATCTTCTCTGTCGAGAGGCTGAAAGCGTTGGAAAAAGCGTCGAAGTAAAAATTACGGTGGTTTAGAGGAATTATGTACCAGCGACTAACACGGTAAAATGGAATGGTACGGAAGACAGTAGCAATTGGAACAGGTCTGCACTGGTGCCAAAAATTAATTTTTCTATTTGTTTAACACTTCCTTAAGTCATATGTAAGTCGCTTCCGTCAGTTTCAGTATTCAGAGACAACCGCCGCCATCGCCACGACAAGGACTCGGTCAGGACTACCGTCACTCGCACGCATCGACCACGATCCACGCATGGTGTGTGTTTCCGAATAAACGATAAGTAAAGTCTGTTTTTATTCGTGTCATAGTATGCGAAGAAATTAAAGTTTAATCGTGACTGCTTGACTGCTTAGAACAAACCACTTCAGTGCATCAAAAATGGTACACGGGCTCGGTTTCGGTTTTTCGAGATTCTCGGGCCATTCTGGTGGTCTCGGTAAAAAAAGCCAGACTATACCGAGACTTCTAGAGGGCACTGCGAAGTTTCTCAAAGATAAGTCATTTTTACTGCAAATTCCATGGCCTCAAGTGCGGCGGCCTAGAATATACGACTAGTAAACTAGTAGACTCTAACAAGCATTTTCTTTCGATACTGCCCCACCCCTGCCAGTACGTACCAAAAAATTGTTGAAGTCCCGGTCTCGGCCTCGGCTTTCCAAGACTCCCGGTTCATTTTTGTGGGCTTGACCTTGGCCTCGGTTCATATTGTAGAATCAGTTTTGGTTTTGTCTCGGTTTGATTTTTAGAACCCACCATCTCTGCCGTGCATCAAGCAAGAAGCCTCCATATTCCACGCTTTTATTGTGGTATCGCTTAGCACGCATCATGCGGTACCGTCTGGTACCCGATAGAGTTGACGTGAACGTCTCCCGCCGTAGCGTAGTCCGTGCCGTACTGATCCCCCGCACTCTACTCCTTGCCGAAATTAAAGCAGCGCGGCACGGGTCACGGCAGAGTACGCACATTGTGTCTTGTGCGCACGATGCGGCACAGCTTGGCACGCACCACTGCACACGCGAAGCTCGTAGGTGGCTGGCACGCTGCAACGCACATTTCGAAAAGTTTTTTGTCGCTGTTTGTCGTTCGATAAGGACGATATCGATAACAAGTGTTTTAAAGCACCTAGCGCATTGTATTGGTATAAATCTTTAAGAAAATATAATTGAAAATTTAAAAGTTTTTGAGATTTGGGTTTTGAAAAATATATCCCTTGCCGGGGTCTACTCCGGGAAATACGGTGAATTCGATGGCAGATAATAATCTGAGTAGCCCTCGCTTACAACGCCAACCAAATCGACACTTATGCCATCCTTGACCAGCGCTTTAGATTCTAGTGATTTTTGCTAGCCGTCTTCTGCCGTCGAAGTAGGTAAGATCCACGGCATATAGCAGTGTGCATTAGAGGTTGTTTGGTTACCTGACATCCCAGATTTATTGTTCCTTCAAATTACCGTAAAAATAAACAAGAACCAGCCCGACGAAAAGGAGTGCCATGACAAATGTGATCATACTCCCCGTTCCCGAAGATGAAAATCGTGTCGGTGGTTTATCAGATCCTGGCGGACCCTGTCGATTTGACGCGTTTCAGAAGCTCGCGTGCGATGACGATATTCTGTATTTGAGACGTCCCTTCGTATATCTGGAGCACCTTCGCATCGCGAAGCAGTTTCTAAAAGTACCTGGCTTTAATACGTCCGAGCACTTAATATGTAGGACTCCGTAAAGCTCATACCTCGACGGGGTATTCCGCGCTGAAGCCGTTTCCGCCGAAGATTTGCACCGCATTGGTGGCCGCCTCCATGGCCGTGTCGGCGGCGAAGCACTTTGCAATCGACGCTACAAATGGCCCTTCGGGGCTGCCGTTCTCTACGGCCTGCGCGCTGCGGTAGACCATCAAGCGGGCAAGTTCGAGGTTCTTCGCCGTCTCCGCGAGCATGAAGGAAATGGCCTGTAATACTATCCTATTTGTCACTTGTTCTACCGGTAGGGAAGGGGAATAAAAATACGCACCTGATGCTGAGCAATCGGCACGCCAAATGTCTTCCGTTCCAGAGAGTACTTCGCCGCTTCGTCGAGGGCCCTAGCAGCGACTCCAAGAGCGAATGCCGCAGTAATCGGGCGCGTTCTGTTGAATGTATGTAGCACGGCAGTGTAACCTTCTCCGGCTTTTCCGATTCGCTGAGCGTCCGGAACACGCACGTCTTCGAAAGTGACCACTCGGACGTCCGTGGCCCGCTGGCCGAGCTTGACCTCCTGCAAGAAGCAGGTATGTGTCTCTGAAAATGGCGACCCCACCTTCTTCCCGATGAAGATCCCGGGCATGTTGGCTTCTACGACAAAGCCTGTGAATGCCTCGGTCACCGAAGCTTTTGGGTCTGGGTCCGTTCGAGCCAGGACGAAGAAGAAGTTCGCGACTCCAGCGTTCGTGATCCAGCACTTCTCTCCGTTTAGTACCCAAGCATCATCTAAACCGCTTCAGCAATGGCCTCATACAACAGTGTGCATCTGCAGCCGTACAGCACGCCGCAGCGTACTGCTCCCCCTACCGTACTCGGTAATGTACCGTATGGAGTGCGGCACGGAACGGAAGGTGTTGTCGTACGTAGTGCGGTAGGGTACGGAGTGCAATACGGTACGGCCGTACTATCCGTACCACTGTCGATTTTTAATGTCAAGCGCAAAGAACTTAGCAGAGTTGGCCGGGCGGAATGGGGCAAACAGGTGATCTGTGCATCCACTGTACGGCCCCTATGTACCGGCTTTACAGTGTATCCTGCTCCCTGGAGTAGTACGCAGTAAGAGCGGATACACTGTACGAGGCTTGCTTACCTTCCTTGACGGCCTTTGTCCGAATTCGCGAGATGTCTGAGCCGGCGTCCGTCTCAGTGCATGCAAAAGCCTAAAGTTGTACTGTTAGGTTCCGACAGTACCAGGGTGACATACCGCCATCATAGGTTCTCCTGTGAGTCTCGTAAGGAACTCGTTCTTCACTCCCTCATTACCGTGGCTGATAAAGGGTCCCGCGGCCAGCTCGTTGCCGCCAAATGTGGCGGACATCGACGAGCATCCATAGCAGATGGCTTCATTCACTATCACGTTGCTCAGAAGATCCATTGGCGAGCCGCCTGCAAAAGAGTGCTTATGTATTTGTATTGTATTTGTTCGTTGCAGTGTTGCTGGAAATGGAAATGGAAATTGTGGAAATGGAAATGCTACGAAAATCGCTAGTGGGAAATGGAAATGGAAATTTCGGCAAAATGCGGTAGTGGGAAATGAATGGAAATGGAAATTTCGAAAACCGAATATTCATTCATTTCCAATACGTATAATTTTCCGCCGCCGTCACGCTGAGTTGAGGCGGCCCTACCGGTAGCGACTGTCGCTTTGGCACGTAGCTGTCAGCTTACGGAGGCAAAGGAGTACGTCAACGCTGTGCTCTATCAAGACTTCCGCGCTACGGAACCACTCGAATGGTGGTGTTCAGAAGGTTCGGTGAAATACCCGAAAGTGCACCCGGTGGCTCTTAAATACCTCGCTGCGCCTGCAACTTCGGTCTCAATTGAACGATGCTTCAGCCACGCCGGTTTGGCTGTTGTCGGCAAGAAGAATCGCACTCAGGAGAGTCTCCTGGATGGCAAGCTGATGTAGACTTGGACGATACCCCCCCCCGTACCGTACTCCGTACCGTACTGACCCCCCGTGCCGTACTCCTGTGACACCCCTGCGGGTTGTCTAACCCGCCTAGTTGCCTAGACTTACGACGGGAGGAATCTAAGTCCCTAATTCCGTCGGATGCTACCGTAATCCGGGGTACTGTAGACTCTTAAATCGCTTACTGGGCCCGCCTAAGCGATC
Organism: Aphelenchus avenae; assembly: GCA_020875895.1. Classification (NCBI taxonomy): domain Eukaryota; kingdom Metazoa; phylum Nematoda; class Chromadorea; order Rhabditida; family Aphelenchidae; genus Aphelenchus; species Aphelenchus avenae. The sequence goes on along the minus strand of JNEY01000085.1, from coordinate 195,583 downwards.
TAAGGTCTTCTTTCTTGACCATGATTCGTATGCTTGGCTTCAAGCCTCGGATAAATTCGTTGTTCATTCGGTATTTAGTTACCGACGGATCGTCGCCGATACTGGCCGTGCTCACAAGTCCGCGAATTTGATTCGCAAATTCGCCTACGCCTTGGTCATGACTTTGACACACTGTGTAGAGTTTTTGGTTGGCCAAGGACTTAGCGGCCCTGGCAATGAACTTTTGCTTCAGCAAAGGCACTATCGTGGGATAACTTTTGCGGGTGGCTTCATCTTGCTGGTCAAAGAATGCCCTGGCATTGCCGTGCAGTAGGTACTTAAGGACGTTGACCTTCCATTCTGCTTTTGGCGCCGGCGACTGGAGATCGAACAAGTCCTCCAACTTACTGATCCACTGATCGAACGGAATCTGTCCCGAACCCGTGAAAGGAGCAACTTTGCTTAGAAGGCCCTCCACGCTCATGTTTCCTTTTGCTCTAAGGCAAGCTTTAGAGGACTGTGGCTTAGGTAACCCGGATTAAGCCCTAGCCTTTAATGGCCGGGCGCCCTGGAAGCTCGCTGGACCCAACGGACGGAACCACTCGCTGCTACCAAATGTGACACCCCTGCGGGTTGTCTAACCCGCCTAGTTGCCTAGACTTACGATGGGAGGAATCTAAGTCCCTAATTCCGTCGGATGCTACCGTAATCCGGGGTACTGTAGACTCTTAAATCGCTTACTGGGCCCGCCTAAGCGATCTAAGGCCTTTGGCACGCCTACGGTACTTCTACAGTAACTCAAAGGTCCTACTGTAGGTATAACTCGCAAGTATTGAATCAGTATTGATTCGGCACTTTCCCGTGAAATTGCGCTACAATGGCTTCTGAAGCCCGAATATGCCTCTCTGTGGGCTTATAACTGCGAACTGAGCCTCTACGGGGCTTCTGGAGCGATTGCCGTGCGCTACCGTAACCTTACCGTAACCTACCGTATACTACCGTACTCCGTCTGGCCTAAACTCGTAGCCTGCCGAACCCTTGCCGGTGCTACCGTAGCCCTACCGTATCCTACAGTAGGCTGTCTGGCCTAAATTACCGTACTCCTCCTCAACGGACTGGTCCCTATTCCCTAGCACACCGCTTCGGGAGAGATAGAGCCACAAATACGGACAGCACAGTGGACGGAAGACAGTTTGGTTTGAAGCCAGAGGCTGTAGCACCCTCCGGACCAGGACAAGCCCAGTAATCACGGCACGCCCGCTACAGTAGGTTAAGAACAGAATAAGGAAAACTGGCCAAAGTTAGGCAAAACAACACTTTATTGGTCTTCCAGCCAATATTTGACAAACTGGGTTTTTGAGCCGATCTACGAGATCACTAGAGCAACGGAGCTCACACCGTAGGTTCTTGTTTCTGCAGTCCAAATCGAGGGGTGTCGCTAGCCTGATTGTGTCGGCCGCGTAGGGTACGAACGGTGGCGAGACGATGAGAGGAGCGCGCGTTCTCTCGCCGAGGGGTACTGTAGCCGAATGTCTGCTACCGTAACCGGCCTTTGCTACCGTATCCCGGTTGCTCTAAAACGTGTATTAATAGGTGCATGTGGTTCCTTTATGGCACAGACTTACCATAGACTACGGATATAGGGCTCGAGGCCTATATACCGTATATTACCGTATACCCGGTGGCGGTTTTAGGGCCGCCACGGGCCAAGAATAGGCGCATGAAAGCTACTTAATGTCTAGAAGGATGGCGTTGTGGCGGCTATGCAGCCGCCGCTTAGTTAATCAGCAACGAAAACTGGACGTGCTAGATTTCGGCGGTGCTGGGCCCCTAGGACTGTCACATACCTCCCACCTTTCAACCAGTTGGACCCTCGACGAAAAAGACTGTTTCACCCAGACAATTTACGAGCACCTTATTAAGAGCGTCAGTCAACCAAGACACTATCGCTTACATGGAACCGCCAGATATCCGTCCGCTAGACCATTTTTTATACGATAAGTGATTCTAAAACAGACAAACAATAACGCCCTAGCTATAATAAAACTAACAAACTACAAACACAAGTGGGTACTGGGTACGATGGTCGTTTATTGGCTGACTGAGTCTGGAGGGCGATTACCTTCATTGACAAACGCGCATGCAACGCGAGTGCTGTTTGTTCGGGCGACGGCTCCTTCACCATCACGAATATCGCTACCGGCGTGAGCGGCATTGCTGGCCCGTCTCTGACGCGCTGTAGGAAGCCATTCTTCTTTGACTGTAGCCTGGTTTGTCATTACCCGATGGCTTATTTGATTTCTCGTGAGAGTTCTCGGTGCGTAAGACCGCTGATGACTCGGTTTGTCGCCTTGGTGAGTCGTCGCCCTGCTACTTGCGGAGTCGATCCACCTTCCAGAAACTCCTTTCTTCGGCGCGCAGACTTTGGCAGTGTGGCCATATCTGCCGCAAAGGTAGCACTTTCTCTGTACAAGTGCTTTCGCGTGCGCTGGCTGCTGCGCTCGGCTACGCTCTACGGCTATTTTGTGTCCGGCATCGGGCGTCTTGACTGGATGGGCAATGGCCGCAACCGGTTTATTGACTGTAACTGGCCGGCGGCATCGCGCATTCTGACGCAGTGGTTTGTCCAATGTCTTGGTACTTGAGCTAAAATTCGACTCTTTTGGATTCTGCTTCAGAAATTCTTCAAGGCCGCTTCCGGTCAAAAGGGTAATCAACACCGACACGCTAAGGCTGAGGTTACGCACCTCTCTCTTTACTTCTTGGAGCTCCTCCTGTACTGTCGCTTCTTGCGGTATGGCATTTGTGACGGTTTCGAAAGATTCTACAATACGATGTTTGCCGCCTGGCGACACAGGACCACTGGTGCTGTAGACTTCTGGATTCACCGCTTGACCGAAATTTCCCCTTTCCCGGCGCTCGATTTTTTTAAGCGTTTTGTTTGGACGTTCGCACTGCAGTCTTTGGCATAATGGCCTTTTTCGCGGCACCTGTAGCATAGTCGGTTGCTCGGTACTTCGAAATGCTCAACAAATCTGGCTTCGTGGCTTTCGCCAGGTGCTCTGTTTGCATCTCTTAGCTGGTCACTGAGCATTGCTACCTGTTCTCGCATCCACTGAAGCTCAGATCGCATCACAACGTTTTCCGAGGCATGGCGGGAGGCACTAATAGTATGAACCGGTATGGCACGCTGTTCTTCTTCCAGCAAGCCTTCTAACCTCAATGCCAGCTCAAGTGCTTCCTCAAAGTCCGTTGGGTCTTCTTTCTTGACCATTATTCGTATGCTTGGCTTCAAGCCTCGGATAAATTCGTTGTTCATTCGGTATTTAGTTACCGACGGATCGTCGCCGATACTGGCCGTGCTCACAAGTCCGCGAATTTGATTCGCAAATTCGCCTACGCCTTGGTCATGACTTTGACACACTGTGTAGAGTTTTTGGTTGGCCAAGGACTTAGCGGCCCTGGCAATGAACTTTTGCTTCAGCAAAGGCACTATCGTGGGATAACTTTTGCGGGTGGCTTCATCTTGCTGGTCAAAGAATGCCCTGGCATTGCCGTGCAGTAGGTACTTAAGGACGTTGACCTTCCATTCTGCTTTTGGCGCCGGCGACTGGAGATCGAACAAGTCCTCCAACTTACTGATCCACTGATCGAACGGAATCTGTCCCGAACCCGTGAAAGGAGCAACTTTGCTTAGAAGGCCCTCCACGCTCATGTTTCCTTTTGCTCTAAGGCAAGCTTTAGAGGACTGTGGCTTAGGTAACCCGGATTAAGCCCTAGCCTTTAATGGCCGGGCGCCCTGGAAGCTCGCTGGACCCAACGGACGGAACCACTCGCTGCTACCAAATGTGACACCCCTGCGGGTTGTCTAACCCGCCTAGTTGCCTAGACTTACGATGGGAGGAATCTAAGTCCCTAATTCCGTCGGATGCTACCGTAATCCGGGGTACTGTAGACTCTTAAATCGCTTACTGGGCCCGCCTAAGCGATCTAAGGCCGTTGGCACGCCTACGGTACTTCTACAGTAACTCAAAGGTCCTACTGTAGGTATAACTCGCAAGTATTGAATCAGTATTGATTCGGCACTTTCCCGTGAAATTGCGCTACAATGGCTTCTGAAGCCCGAATATGCCTCTCTGTGGGCTTATAACTGCGAACTGAGCCTCTACGGGGCTTCTGGAGCGATTGCCGTGCGCTACCGTAACCTTACCGTAACCTACCGTATACTACCGTACTCCGTCTGGCCTAAACTCGTAGCCTGCCGAACCCTTGCCGGTGCTACCGTAGCCCTACCGTATCCTACAGTAAGCTGTCTGGCCTAAATTACCGTACTCCTCCTCAACGGACTGGTCCCTATTCCCTAGCACACCGCTTCGGGAGAGATAGAGCCACAAATACGGACAGCACAGTGGACGGAAGACAGTTTGGTTTGAAGCCAGAGGCTGTAGCACCCTCCGGACCAGGACAAGCCCAGTAATCACGGCACGCACGCTACAGTAGGTTAAGAACAGAATAAGGAAAACTGGCCAAAGTTAGGCAAAACAACACTTTATTGGTCTTCCAGCCAATATTTGACAAACTGGGTTTTTGAACCGATCTACGAGACCACTAGAGCAACGGAGCTCACACCGTAGGTTCTTGTTTCTGCAGTCCAAATCGAGGGGTGTCGCTAGCCTGATTGTGTCGGCCGCGTAGGGTACGAACGGTGGCGAGACGATGAGAGGAGCGCGCGTTCTCCCGCCGAGGGGTACTGTAGCCGAATGTCTGCTACCGTAACCGGCCTTTGCTACCGTATCCCGGTTGCTCTAAAACGTGTATTAATAGGTGCATGTGGTTCCTTTATGGCACAGACTTACCGTAGACTACGGATATAGGGCTCGAGGCCTATATACCGTATATTACCGTATACCCGGTGGCGGTTTTAGGGCCGCCACGGGCCCAGAATAGGCGCATGAAAGCTACTTAATGTCTAGAAGGATGGCGTTGTGGCGGCTATGCAGCCGCCGCTTAGTTAATCAGCAACGAAAACTGGACGTGCTAGATTTCGACGGTGCTGGGCCCCTAGGACTGTCACACTCCTTACCGTAACAGCACGGCATAATACGGTACGCAGTACGGTACGGTACGAAGTACGGTACGGTCGTCCAAGTATAAGCTGATGTACCACCTCAACGAAAACATCTCTCGCTAGCTGCTTTGCGTGTTTGACGCTGTGTTTAATTGTCGGAACGTCATTTAGCCTATTAAATCGGTTCAGTAGGAAATGAATGGTGGAAATTGTGGAAATGGAAATGGTACCAAAAATGGCTAGGGGGAAATGGAAATGGAAATTCTGGAAAAAGAATTTACGGAAATGGAAATGGAAATGACGGAAGTAAGTGGAAATTCAGCAACACTGGTTCGTTGCAGGAAAAATATTAAAAAATTTGGTTATCACAATTCCTACAAATTTCTGGACATCAAAGTCGCAAATAACTGGCCATTTCCTTGTTGACTAACCGAATTCTGTTGGTACGCTGAGGTTCATGAAGCCGTTCGCGTGGGCCTTTCGGACCACTTCCCACGGAAACTCCATCGTTCGGTCGCAGTGGGAAGCTACCGGCACGATTTCTTCCTGAACGAACTGCCTGGCCGCACGTTGTAGTTGCTTGTGGCCCTCCGAGAGTTCTAAATGTAAGCGTTTATGGTTTCTCGTATGTTTTTGAATGCTGCGTTGGCATCGGCTTGCAAAAAAACGCTCTGGTTTGACACAATCAAGGTTGCAACACCTGAATGCAGTTTTTGGGCGATATTTTTGGGCACAGTGTTCGGTCTTCTAAGACAAACTGCCCTAATTTCGGCCCCTATTTGTGGCCCTTAAAAAATTTCAGTTCTCAGATCTCAGTTTTCAGGTGATTTTCGGGTTCATTTTCTGTTTTCATTTTAAGTTTGGGGTAGCCGTTATGTGTTTTCTATTGCCAGGAATCGTTTGAGGTGCAGCCTTGACCAGATTAGTGACCGAACCGAATAGTCCCATTGCCAGAGATGCCAGTGACGACGCTGGTCTACGCAGAACTGGCGAGATGGCCCGGTGCGTTATTCTGCGCCACGTGATGCCACGCAAGGCAGACGTTGCAGACAGGATCATGGTGAGAGCTGCAGAGGGCCGCTGTGGTTCCTAAACGCTGTTCGACACGGCGGGATTGGTAGCAAAACATACACCGATTCTAAGTCTTCGGCAAAGTCGAGTCTCAAAATTGCTAAGCAGCAGACTTCGGAAATTATCCGTTCTTGATTGTATTTCAATATTCTCTACTGCCATTCCGCATTGATGATACCGACAATGTAAAGAAGCCCTTCCTGCGATAGTTAGCACGGCTTTTCCGTTCATTTTCGACGATCCTGTGAGCAAAAATCAATATGGGCGGTCTACCAGCTCTACTTGTGAGTTGGCTGGGAATGTTAATGACCAAATGAAGAAAAATCCATAAAATGCAACCGATGCAACCGACTCCTTAGTAAGATCGGCAACCGGCACCGTACCACCTACCGTACAGTAAGGTACAGCAGTACGGCCGCGTTACGGTAGTAACGCGGGCCGTACTCGGAATAATATCGAGAAAACTGGAACCGTACCGTACTCGGTACTGGCCTAACTCGCCCGTTTCGTATGACGTACTGCTCTCATCCGGCCCGTACGCAATCCGTACCGATAGTACGGCAGTACGGTACGGTACAGACTACCTGTACGGTTGCCGGCATTTACTCCTTAGTCTTGCAGTTGCTATTTCCTCATTCGTGAAATTTGTTGTTGCATGCACGTCAATTCGTTTTCAAGTTACGTGCGCTTGCTACTGTCGCGTTTTGCCTTGCAGAATGCCAGCTGTAGCCAGTCGATGCAGGATGACGTAGGAGAATCAACCTGTTATAGAAAATAGTAAAATTTATTCTGTTAACAAGAGCACGTTCAGCATCATTGAAACTCATTGCTTGTCATTCATTCGAGAGGATGATGACGTGCTTAGAGTTGGTCGAATCGCGGGACGCTTTGACGGCCTCGGCGAAGTTGTCCAGACCATGCTCGGTGTAGGGCGGCACTCTCAGTTCGAACTGAGCGAAAAGCGCAGCCAGCTCGCTAAGCATATTGGCGACGTCCTAAAGGGAGATATCCTTTCTTTTAAGATTAGCTTCATAAATCCATCAAGTCCTTCCAGTGGCGTACCGAGGATCCGAATTTAGAGGGGGGGGGGGGCAAGAGGTTAGGGTGGGCCAAGATTTTGACCCCCTTACCTTTTTTTTGCGGCGGCCTTCGGCCGCCGCAATCATCAGGGTCCCCCTTTGCTATTTTTCGGACCCTCCGAAATTTAGGGGGAGGGGCCATGGCCCCCCTGCCCCCACTATCGGTACGCCACTGAGTCCTTCATTCGTTTATGTATTTTATCCATTTTAAATACTTTAAAAAATTAATACGTTAGTAAGCCATACGCTAGTATATTATGGCATATATACGCTAGTACATTAATATAAATTTAATTTTTTTGCAAATGGTAGCATAAACGCCTTGCCTCAGCACTAGTCTCTTCGAAGTACGTCCCAAGCCAGAATCCAACCACTTTAATGCTCCTGAAGATCAGATTGTGCGGTGGCACTTGTAGCGGGTGAGCAGCCATTGCGCCGTAGTTGACCAGAGTACCCCCAGGAGTCAACACAGACGTCAGAAGAAGGGCGCTCTTACCACCGACGCAGTCAAGCGCTAGCTTGGCGGGTGGAAGCTTTCGGAGCGCCGCCTCGCACTAAAATAAACAGAACGAAACGTGCTTGATACTGGCCTTCCACGGCACGCTATGCGGTAGAGATGCCGCGGACATCCCCCCAACCTTGCTGACACCCTCCATACCGTGCCCCGTCCCGGTGCCCCGCCCCTGTTTCGTGAACCCACTTCGTGAAAGTGGATTTCTGCACCACTTCGTGAATTCACGAAGTGGGGCGGTGACGCACCGCTTCGTGAATTCACGAGTGGGTAAAAAAATGTCCCACTTCGTGAAAGATGTCACTTGCACCACTTCGTGAAAATAGGTTTATTGTACCACTTCGTGAATTCACGAAGTGGGTAAAAAAATTTCCCACTTCGCGAAAACTGACACTTGCACCACTTCGTGAAAAAATAATTTTGGGTTTGGGGTATCTAAGCCTAAGCCAAATCTGGACAACATGAGCCTTAGCCTAAGCTTGCCGGCGCTAGCGCGCCGCGTATAAGTAGGCTAGTACTAAGCCGGGGTAGGCTAGTCCTAATCCGGATTAAGCTAGTCCTAAGCCGAATTAGGCCAGCCCTAAGCCGTGGTAGCTAGTCCTAAGCCGGGGTAAGCCAGTCCTACGCCGAAGAACACATTTTTCACGAAGCTGTCCAGACGGATGGCATGTGGTCAACTGTTACCTCTTCCTCGGTGTAGGCTTCGTCCGCTCCGTACTCCTTGAGCTCCGCTTTCAGGTCGCCGATAGTCGGGCGGTCGCGAACCACGTTGACGGTCTTGAAGCCCCACAGGTGAGCGAGCTGAAACGATACACTGGAGACCTGAACCTCATTAAGGCCCCGTACCTGAATGATATACTTTCCCACCTCAGAGTTGGCGCCATTCTGCACGACCACGTCGTCATTTTTCAACTCCACAAAGTCTTTCAGCAGGCGGTACGCAGTGGGCGGATTTAAGATGATCGTCGTAACGACTGATATAGGCAGGCCATTGCCGAATGGGATCAGCTGAGATCTTCCATGGATCCCGTAGGTGCGCCAGGTGCCGACGAGGTGTCGCTGTGGTATCACGTAGCCGCCCACGTTCACGTCGGTCACCTTCGAACCGACCTAAGGATTCATCAGAAAATAGCCGAATAATATCAAAAATCACACAGAGGCTGCAGCCAGGGAGTCCAAACTGTGGATCTTGTGCATTGTACAATGACCCTTCACGTTTGAATCCGTTCCTGCCCTGCCCTACTCGCTAGTCAGGTACTCGGCCTGGTTGACGGAGTATTTAACGCCTACCTTCTCAACGACGCCACACCCGACGTTGCCGGCAACCGTCGGAAAAGACGTAGGTAGCAAGCCGTACTCGCCAGAAAGTTGCATCAGGTCAGACGGATTCACCGGAGCGGCAAGCCAGCGGACAAGCACCTCGGTTGATCCGATATTTTCCGGGTAGATCGTCGTCTCTTGTAGGCTCAGTACCTGTAATGGGGCAAAGTTAACAACGACATATTTTTTCAAAAGCGGATTGACTAAAATCGGAATCACCTTATCTGGGTCACCAAACCCGTCGTAGATCACTTGCTTGACGATCAAGGGCATGTTAACAGCGTCCCAAACAACACCGGTAGTGCTCCTCAACGCTTCGGCGTACTGTCGACGGTCCTCGCTGTACCACGCTCGAGCACAAGTTACACACAGCCGATTCGTATGTGAAACGGCCGCCAGGCCGACACTTTCCTTTCTCATTCACGCTAGCACATTAATGATATGCGGCACCATCGATTTATCTTTCTTCTGCCGAAAGCCGCTTACGCTTCATCGGCTATTCCATTCCGGGCATGGATGAAAGCTATTCCTGCATAAACCGTAAAGTCGCAAGCGCCTGCAAAAAAGGTTTTCGAATCCTACTTTTGCTTTGAGAAGAAGAACGTTACCACCGCCCAGGTAATTTCGGTACCATGACAAGCACAACACAGATAAGCAACAAGATACTCTCAAAGACCTTGATATTTCTTCACCAACGTGCTGCCCTGATTCCAAAGCGCTCTGTAGCGAAGCTCAGAAATCATGACTTTGATCAAATGTATTTTGTAAACCAGTCAAATTAAGTGTTGACAACAGGCGGTATACACTATTCATTAGAGAGAAGAAGGATGTGCTTAGAGTTGGTCGAGGCGCGAGACGCCTTGATGGCCTCGGCAAAGTCCTCCAGGCGGTGCTCGGTGTGCGGCGGGTTCTTCAGCTTCCCCTGCGCCATCAGCGTCACGAGCTCGGTGAACATGTTAACGCGGTCCTGAAGATTAACGTCAGAAAATTGCCTTGTTCCTTCAGCAAAACACTTCTTACAAGAAAGCCTTACCTCGGCACTAGCGCCTTCGTAGAAGTGCTTGACCCAGTAGCCGACCACCCTGATCCTTATTAACTAAAGCGCCGTTGTTTGTGCGTCCGTCCATCCGCGCCCTTTTTACCCCTTTATTGAAGGGGTAGCCGCATGAAATTTTGTACTCGGAGGTTTTCGGCTATGAGGAAGACGAGCATTTTTTTTAATTTTTCAAAATTTTGTCTTTTAAGGGGTCTTTCTAAAACCAACCCCATTTTACGTGCAACGTAGCGGCAACGGGAGAGCACTCATAGGAGAGTGAGCGCGTGGCGAGAGAACGCTACGCAAAAGAGAGCCAGGTGCACGAGAGTAAAGAGAGAGAATGCATATGCGAGAGAACACGAGGCGATCAGCGGGAAAATCCGTTAAACGTGCGTCGCCGGTGTTTCTATTTATTTTTCGGGAGCAAAACTTAAGCATTCTGCGAAACAAATTTAAGAACTGTGTACAGAATTTTTCGCTCTACAAAATAAATTATACCCGGAGACCAGATGATGCCAACCAATAAGATTGTGCGCTAAAAACTGAGCCCAATTCGCATTTTCGTATTTTCCCTCGATGGTTCTGTTTATTTAACGCGTGCATACGTAAATCATTTTCAAGACAAATTGAAGAACTTCCTAAAAATATTCTGCTCTGCTCTGCTATTCTGCTCTACAATTTCATCTATCTAACACTATCTTATCACGACGGCGAACAAAATACGCGCCCCAAACGAGCAACAAATCCATCGTACACTAAAGGGGCTGGTGTGTGTGAGTCGCCAAAAAGGTCCCCTATCACTTGATACGGCTTTTAAAGTTATGTGAAAATGGAAGGTTTTAATCGACTCGGTTGTCTACAAAAAATAACGACCGACCAAAATTTCAACACCTGCCTCCTGCTTACGTGCGATAGCAAGCGCTATGCAAGCATGGGCATAGCGGGTTAGAAGGAGATATTCTGCCAAACGGACACAGGAGGAGGTTTCCAAGCACGAATATTCTTCAATAACATTCGTTTTTCAAAGCGAGGCCCCAGTGGGTCGGGGGTGGGGGGGGGGGGGTAGTGATGCTCCTTATACGATACAGCAAGCCATCTATGGCAGCATACCATAGCGGGGAAGAAGGAGATTCTTATCAAGCATGTTTCGCATGGAGCTTATGGGGTAAGAACAAGCTTATCTGCTTGGTACAGTTAATCACCGAAAGCGGCTGGGCTGCGCGAAGCGCAGCCTGCGCCGTTATCGGGGGTTACTTGTACGAAGCAGATAACATACGGCTTTTGGCGCTACCATACGCATCCAATATTTGAACTGTGTGTATTTGTCCCTTCTTACTCGATATGGTGCACACAAAATTTTATCGGCCTCGCTATAATATTACGCAGGAGACCCCTGATTTCCCGACNTTCTTGAAGATCAGCTCACGGGGCGAGATCTGCACCGGCTTGCCGGTCATGGCGCCGTAGTTGACCAGCGTACCGCCTGGAGCCAGCGTCGACGAGAGAAGAAGGGAACTCTCAGCACCGACGCAGTCCAGGGCGAGCCGTGCAGGCGGGATCTCGGGAAGCGCCTTCTCGAACTGAAACAAAAAAGGTCAGCTGTTGACGCAATGTCAATGTTGTTGAGGGTTTAAAGGCCTTAGAGTCGGAATTTCCTATGAGGATGTAACTGAAGTTGAATCATCCGGGACTTTGGGGCAAGCAACAAGCAATTATGCCGCCGATGTTCATTAGGAGGCCGTTCGGATTTTAGAGGTACAACTGTAAGGTGATCCCAGCATCTACATCACTAGCTTACCCAAAGCCTTCGCTTTGTTTTGCGGGTATAAAGTAAGGGACACCGATTTGCGGGTGAACCCACGTGAGCCAAAGATGTGGATTAAAGGTCCTATAACAGACACAGGGCTTCGTTAATAGGCTTAGGCACAAGACAGGTCAATAAGAATAGTCTCCTTCGGGTACCTCACACCTTCTTACCCAGTACGGGTACTACGTCATCCCACGCCTTCGAGTGGGATGACGAATTCGCCAACTTTTTGGCCTGTAACCTTCGCGCCGATCTGAAAATGTCAGGCATGAAATATGCATAATTTCGCTTGCTGGAAACATGGCTTTCCAGCACTGACGGATCGGGTTTTTTCTTCAAAATTTTATATTTTTATTGTAGAAATAAAAATTTTAGTCGAAGACATGACAAAAAATAGTGTGTGCATGCAGTGACTAACAAAATTTCGCCGAAATATAAAGAAACCGAATTCGGAAAGGAACATTTCGGTCCGCTCTGCCTCCCACTTTTAACGTAAGACTTTGCAGCGCAGCTGCACCTTCTCCACCACGCCGCATCCCTCAATGCCTGGAACAAACGGTATACCGGTACGGACCGCTGCAAATGATTCCAACGCATGCTTAGGCGGAATATTTCAGATATTGAGTACTCATGCTTTGACAGCACACGTACTTTCCAATTTTAGCGTGTTACTTGGCAGCACAGAAAGTAGTGCTTGCTTTCTCGACGACGCCGCATCGCTCGATGCCCGGAACCGCGGAGAGCGACGGCCGGATGCCGTAGTTCAGGCAATTTGTTGCAAGTCGGCCGGATGCACGGGAGCGGCGAGCTACGTGACCAGTACTTCAATGAAGCCCAGGTTCTCCGGATGGATTGTCGCTTCTTGGATGTCCAGTACCAGAAGCAATCAAGGTTTTGAAGAAATGGAGTAATCAAGCATTCCGCTCCACCTTTTCTGGATCACCAAATTGTTGGTAGCACTTTGTTGACCGGCAGAGGCATGTTGACGCTTTCTAACAAACCAGAAATGACAGTCGCTCAGTGTCACACTGACTTCTCTGATATTCTCTCTGCTTACCCATTTGCAGAAGTAGAAGCAAAAGCCGAAGGTCAAATGGCCCGCTCGAATCAGAGAGACCCCAGCTATCAGCTAAAGGGCTCGCATTACCAATCTCGCTTTGCGAGCCCTTTAGCTCTTTGCTTGTCGTCTCATAAAAAGGAGTATTCTATTTTGGTGTTACTTAGTCACTGTTTAGCTCTTCTTACTTTATAGCAGAAGGAAGCATGAGCTCGTTTTCCGTTTATTATGTACTGGTAAGTCGATAACTAAGTCAAAACGAAGCTTCATTAAAGGCGACATTGTGAACGAACAAAGCTGGTCGGTGTAAACGTGCCTAAGTCGAAACAAGTATCCAGTGAATTTAAGACAGCCAAGTCATCGTAGGCAGCGAAAAACCCAAATGCGTATTCAGCGAAACAAGACAGATCATGAAATTTTTAACTAACAAACGATAATAGATCGAAAACATGTTTTATGCCGACAAGACTCGTCGAATGGATGGCTTAAGCAGAATGCTAAGAAAATATACAGAACAAAATTCGAGACGAGAGACGAAACGACCGATGATTTTCATGAGGCGGCTAGATCATCCTGCGTTCCTTCATGGCGCTAAACCTCGAGAGTTTGAAACTGAATGCATGACAACATGAACTAATTGTTAGACGGGTCCCGTTGAAAAGGCACTGATGAGAGAACAGGCCCACTTCTACCCCTCCATCCCCTGACGCAGCCGTGAGACCCAGGCGGACTTGTAATTTTGGCACATGTGAGGCTTTGTGATACTTTTAGGCTTGTTTCTACAGCAATCGAAAATGGTAGGTAGTTTGTGATTGCCCGTGTCTTTTCACCGTTCGAACTCATTTACCTGAGGCACTCCTCGACATAAGTCTTGAGCGGCTCCCTTGTCGCCTTCCTGATGACGTCGGTTTCGAGAAGTTCGATGGCCGTGGGGCGCGTATTCGACTTGCCCAGGCATGCCCGAAGCACTGCTTGAAACGGCTGCGAGAATCCTCCGAGCACTTGACCGATGGCCTTCTCTAGAGCAGTTGCAGCGAAATCGTCGCTATCCTTCTCCTCCAAGATTGAGAACTCCTGAAGCAAATATACAGATTGTTTGCTTGCTAGTTCCTAAGCCCTAATGTGAAGTCGACTATAACCCACGTCTATAGCGATTCTGATCGAAAATTTCTGCGATTCACCCGAATTACGAAAAATTTTCACCCGAAAAATTTACGATTTTACCCGAAAAAGACAAATTACCCGAAAGTTTATGCGAGTATACGCGAAAAACGTGTTGTACCCATCTGATTCTACCCGAAAATTCGACTTTTTCGAGTAGAAGCTGCAGAAAAATTCGGGGAAAAAATTTTTGGGTAGACTCAACATTTTGTGGGTACAGTCGTATAAATTTTTGCGAAGCCAAAAATTGTTTGTTAAGGGTAGGTCCTATATAATCAATCGAACAATGTTATTGAGTATGTCCCGCAAAGGGTTTCACTTCACTGGAGGCCGGGTTATCTTCAACCACTTGCCCGGCTTGCACAGTCACTCATATATCACGTAACGCATCTCATCAACACATCAAGTTGCTACTGACTCAGTCGTTTAAGCTGTGCACTCCAAAGGGACACCTTTTTCAAACAGACCAAATGGCCTTACCGGCGGTAGCTGCGACACAGCGCTGTCTACCATGACACTGGCAAGTGAGTAGCAATCCACCGGTTGAGTGTAGCCTCGCCGTCCGGGCCCTTTGGTCGCGAGTCCCTGCTCGGCAGGCTTCGTATATTCGGTGCCCGTGTTGGTGAATATGAAAGTCGCGATTGTTAGCGAACGACAGTGACGAATGCGGTAACATACGCCACTGGGCCGGTGTTGCTGCAAGAACCGAAGTCGCCAATTATCACTTCCGCACGCTCATTAAGAAAGATGTTGGCGGCCGTAAGGTCCCGATGAATCACGAGCTGCCTAAAAAGCAATGGTAACTGGCTCGCCATGTCGTATCTCTTAAACCTATGAAGCTCCACTAGCCCGGCGGCTGCTTGCTGCATGATATACGTAAGGTGTTCCTCGCAAAAGCGCTTCGTCTTGTCCATGACCATCTTGACTTTCGCCAAGCTGCCCGGCAGGTGCAGCGGCATGACGATGTAGAATGCATCCCGCTGGAGCCCATAGTTCGACCGCGACAAGCATTCGAACACCTCCAGGCAGGTATTGATGTTCTAAATACGCTTACCGTATTTCGTCTAAAATAAGCCCAAGCAGAGTTCGAAATGGGCCCAGTTTTCTAGGGCCCGGCCCGGCACGGGCCCACATGCTTTAGGCCCGGCCCGACTTGGGCCGGCCCGATTCGAGCCCAGGACCGACCCGGCCATCAAACTTTCTTTTTTTAAATTAGGGAAGCATTGACTTGGTTGCCCCTTTGGTACTATTTCTTGATGCCAGAATTCTGCCCTTCCAAACTACAATGGGAAACGAGGCAATATTTATTCATAAAAATAGCCAAAAATGGCCTGAATTTGGCCTAGACTGGAGACGGGCTCGACTCGGGCCGGACCGAGTCCAAACATTTAGGCCCGATTTGGGCCGAGGCCCGACCCGGGCCGGCCCATTTCGAACTCTGAGACCAACACAGTCTGGGTTACCTCTAGCATGCTTTAACGACGTCACTCGGATTTATGTTCCAAAATGGCGCCGTTTTTCGTGTCCTGCAGGATAGAAAAACCATTTTTTTAACCGAAACCTAGCAAATTTTGAGCACGTCTGACAAAAGTCAAGAATTTCGCCCGTAGTTCCAATACTTCGCATTCTAAACGTGTAATATGGATGGCCCTATGACTTGATTTCTTGACTATCATTTTTACTGGTGAACCCAAAGAAACTAGGAGATTTTGGAATGCCGACGGACAGATTACTATGCAACGCACATCCCGGGCGAGAGCTTGTCGCCGTCGCCAACATGCAGTTTGCACTCGTGCGTAGTGAGGTACTGAATTTGGTTGTTGAAAAAAACTTTCAGATTCGCAAATTCTGGAAACGAAACTTTGTCAAAAAGGCCACAAATTGGAATAGAATTTCGACCAAAAACACCAAGAAACGGGACGAAAAACGGAGCTATTTTAATACCTATGCAGTGCCGTAAAACCGGTACGGCACGGCATACCTATTCAAGTGTGCATCAGGAATGGAGTACCTTGTGGCGGAATCGCAACATCGTGCCCGCTTCCGTCCTGGCCTTCGCAATGTGGTCCCGTGCGTCGCTGTCCGAGCCCTTCAGGCCAACTTGCTTGATGGCGAACTTCTCTGTGCTCGAGCCGCCAGTCTTCGTCGCGGTGAAGACCGTGCCGTAAGAGCTAAAACCGGTTTTAAGATGTTGAGACGCAAAATTTCGAACTCGCCAGTAGCTTACCCTTCGGCGAGAATTCTCTGGCTAAAGCTGTACCTTGCGAAGACCGACTCGCCAGTGATGTTCAACTCTATCTGCTCTTTGACGTGCTGAAAAGCATGGGCAATTTTCTTTGTCATTAGGTCCGGATGTACCTGCTTCGTTTTTAGGTTTCCGAAGCCCTTTCCCTTTTCGCATGCTGCTCGGTGACGCAGGTGGGTGAACGCTTTCGCCGACATATAACCACATCCGCAAAGGTAGTCGCGCTTCCCGTTGTGGATGCGCTCGAGATGGTCGTGAAGGTACTGGCGCTTACCGAACCACTGCCTCTGCGGACTGCAAAAGAGGCACACCAGCGTCACTTCGTGCCCGTGGTTGTGCGCCGTGTGCAAGTCCATATCGCGGATGCATTTCGTCGTGAAGTCACAGCTGTTCTCGTCGCAGTGAAGTTCCCTGGTTGCCTTCGCGAACTTGACGAGGACCATCTCTCTCGCTGATCGGACGGTAGCGCTCACATCGACGAGGCAGCATCGGCATCCTTCGCCGTGTTCGTGGTGAGCGCTCTTCAGGTGCTTCTTCACCTCGACGACGCGCTCGAACGTCTCTACGCAGCCGGGATGAGGGCACTCGCAACGAGCCGACGCCGCATGGTCGTTGCGCATGTGCTGCTTGAGGTTGCGCACGTTTGAGTACGTGTTGCCACAGACAGGGCAAGTTCCTTGACCTGAACGCATCTCGCACGATAGTACATTCATGTTGACTGATTCCGTTTTCGGTCATAAACTTTTAGCAGGCGTTTTGGAGGATAATATTTCGAAATGTGAGCTGGGGAGGCGACAGTACGAAGCAAGACGCCTTACACTTTTTGAGCGAATCTCATTGCTAATGCAAAAAATAAACATTGTGTTTTCAACTCTTTAGCGTTGTAGTTTAGAGTATAGTTTAGAAATTCATAGTCAGTAGCTCTTGGCGCGCGTCAAGGAAAGGACAGTGGCAGTCCCAAACTGGCATGGCAGGGGATGCGCAATTAGCGGTAGGCACTCGGTAACCGTACCTTCATTTGAGGTACGACGTTATGTTCCAACATGACAGTTAAAAAATTGATGTTTTTTTTTGGGGGGATGGCTCCTTTTTGGACAACGGTGGATCTTAGATAACACAAATGTAAACCAGGGCTGGGGGACGGGCACCAAGTTCCGGGACCTGAACTTGCCAAATTTCATATCCTGTGCCTGGACCGGCACTTAAACACCCGGAAACCGGGACCTGACCGGGTACCAGCCTCCAGAAAATACGTAACGGTAACAACAGAGGAGGATTTCGGCCAGTGTAACGCGACGTCGCATTGGGCAGAGGGATTAACGAGAGTGTAACGTTTAACTATGTACTAGACCGCCGCTAGTCGCCGGCCGAGCATCATCAGTCAGTTAGTTTTAATTGGCGTCTGTTTTACACTGCTTGCACTTCTTTGGGGGGGGGGGGTGAAGTACGGTAACTTACGCAAACTTTATCGTGACTTCACGTTCAGTGGATCTCACCCCAACCTGTCGACTTTCGATAGAAGTGCGTACTTACCAGCATGCTTTGCCTTAATGTGATACTGCAGGGATTTCTCCCACAAGAAGGTAGCAGGACAGTCCGGACACTTGATACCAACACGTCCATCTAAACCAAGAATGTTTAGGGTGGGGTAGGGTATATGGGTGATCCTCCACTCGGAAACAAGAGGATCTACACTTTGGTACAAGATCAGATTGATCAAGTGTCTTAAGTCAATTGTGAACTGATTTGACCGCCCCTCCCCCTTAAAGGGAGGACCCAATGTTAAAAAATTTTGTGAAATATAGTAATTTTTTAACTTAAAACGGCTCTATATTATTTAGTATAGCCTGAAATACCATTTTTAACGTTAATTCAGTGACTTTAGTACAGCCTAAAATGCCATTTTACGTTATTTCGGGAATATAAGGCTATTTTGGCACCTTTCGATAAATTTTAGGGGTCCACCCCCTGTTCCGGACTCCACCCCGATATCCTGAAATTCTGCCTATGGCCCTGCTCCCTTGCCGGAGGAGTTTTTTACGGTGGGGTACGGTAAGCTATGCGAAGTTCATTCTAGGTTAAAATTAATGAAGCGTACGCGTATGTAAGCCAAGTCAATATGATTTCGACTGAAGTGCGTACTTACGAGCATGCTTTGCAATAACATGCATTTGGAGGCCCTGAGTCCGTGAGAAGCTAGCAGAACAATGAGAACAGCTGAACTTCTTGGTGACGTGGCCATCTAAATGAAGAATTTCTGCTAAAGCAGATGGCTCGTTTTGGCCGTACCTGAGTGGCCTTTAAGGTGCACTTGCAGCGATCTTTTAAACTTGAACTCCTTGCCGCACGTCTGACACTCGTGCGTCACGCCTAAATTTTGAACTACAAGGCAGTTCCGACGTTTCGTGGTAGCGCTTGCTTGCTAAACACGTACTTGTCGGACCCGAGTGTGACTCTCGTACGTGTCGCTTGAAGGTGTATTCCGTCCGGTAGTTCTTGTGGCAAATATCGCAGACGTGGACGGTTGGTGCCATTGCTGAAAGATGAAAACAAAAATACGTTCGAGACGTGACACACTGTGCCGAAGGAATACTTCTACTTTATGCGCGAAAGCCAGTAGTTTTTTCAAGAACTTTCCTTCCTATATAGGCAGAACTAATCTTTTTTCACCTGGGAAACCTTGTGGAACTTACATGCACGGACGATGAGTCGAAACGATGGTCAAAGAGTAGTCGTTGAAATATGCGGCTATGCTTAATCCAAGCGACTAAGAAGGCAAATGAAGCACGAAAAGTGTGCCAAACAGGACGTTCGGTATAGACTTTATACGGACTTGCATGCTTTCCGCAAGAGTACGACGGACGTGAGACCAAGCAAGCCGCTCCCAGCCAGGTGGACTCTGGGACGTTCAACGGTTCACAAACATTTTTCCTGCGTACCCGCTTTATCGACCTCTTACCGTGCTCGCTGACTCATTGAATTGATTCTCTTGGCCACGGCGCTTGCAATGCAGCACCCGCAAAGTGTATTTGGCAAGGTTGTGCTGATCAGAAAGCACAAGGCAACCAAGTTTGTGTGCCAAAAGCTGCACAGCGCCAGCCCAAACATGACGCAAGCGTTATGGGGGAAGGATAGAGTCCAAAAAGGCCAAATCACGGTGGCGGATTGTTTGGATGCCCTGCTCATTAACATGAGCAATTGCTCATTATTTTTGGACGCCCTCATTAGCAAATCGTTATTATACAGCTAACGAGTTCATCATACACGCCACAAATCATTCAGGTAGGACACCGTGCCGGCAATACAGCACTTCCTGACATCCCTTCTAGGGATGGCGTTTCCCAAAAGTCAAACTGAAGTATGATTTTCGAAAAGACGCCGAATTTCTGATGTTTCCGAATTCGCAGCTGAGTCAACCCCCTGCCCCTCGCATGCGGGCATTGGTAGCGAACCCTCTTAGCCGGTCTAGTTGCCACGTTCTCGTTTCGGGAAACTTTCCATAACTATCCTGATTTAGCGTCCCTAACGGATACTGCCCCAACTGATCAGCCAGAACTTTCACCAGGAGAGGGTGGTTATGACCGTTACCAAAAAGTGCCCCAACTTACTTTTTCCTGGCTCCATAGGGTTGGGGCGTATTTAGCTCCATCCATTTCTGGATACATGCCTTCAGCAGGTTGAACAACGCTCACGTAAAATGCCTGGTGTACGGATCCATTAACATCGAAGGCTGGGTCCAGCTAAATGCGCTCAGTCCTACGCATTAGGGCGCTGTTTATCGCCTTTTACGCGTCAGTCTGCTTCCAAAGGCGTTGTTGTCGTACCCAGTTATCAGCATCGCCCATAAGTTTGTTGGCTTCTGCGTGTACATGTAGTGCTTCGTCCATGCGGCGATAGCCTTTAACTGGTATAATTGCATTGCGATGACACCGATTAACAGTGGGACGGTAACGCTCTTCGATGTCGCATGTCGCAGCCCGATCGTCCACTTCCTTAGTTTCTCCAAGGCACAAGAGGTGATTTGGAGAAACTAGGCGGACGCTTTGTCCGGCCTCCGCGTCGCGAGCAAGGCGGTTGTCGCCGAAGCGTCTACACCAGGGCTCTGTGCCTTGCATTGTATATGTGCACTTTAAGCCTATACTAGTGCGTCTATGTCTAATTCTAGGTGCTTTACGCGATTGCCTTGGCAATCGTCACGCCCTGTTTACGCTTGTGTATCGGTACTAGGTTCCGGCTCGGCAAAAAGGGGACGCTCAAAAGGGCCAGCAGTGGCGCGAAAGAGACACGTATGTCTAAACCCACAAGTTTTTTTCCACTGAAGTAGCAAAACTCGGGCATGTTGAAAACGTACCAAAGGGGGGACCGCCGGCGGCGCCGGCGCCGAAAAATAGGTAAGGGGTCCCCCTTACCATCCCCCCTCTCCAAGCCGGGCTCGCGCAGCCCTTGAGTTCGACCGATGCTGGCTCACTTTGAGATAAACTTTGCTTAGCCTACGCCCGGCCGGCGGACCAATGGCCGTGCATAGTGCAAAAGACAATCACGTAGTTCGGCCCTATATGCTCGACTGAGTTACTGCTAGAGCAAGACTTAATTTTCCTCGACGAGCACACTTCTGAGCGCTTTCATGACGGAAGTTTATGCAAGCTCGTTCTTGCTCAAGTACACACCGATCCCTCGATGACGCACGACCGCTGCATTGTAGGTCTGGTCACCGAAGAGGGGCACCGCAATGAGCGGAACACCGTAGTGGGCCGCTTCCTGAAGGCTGTTTATGCCGCCATGTGTGACGAAAGCCTTCGTCTTATGACGTGCTAAATACGCCAATATTACAGACGAAAACTTACTGGGATGTCAATCTGGGAGCAGCCGTGTTCGGGTCGGACCCCTCCCTTATGCAGTAGCTAGACCTGAACCACCCACTTGAGCGCTTGCACATTCTGATGCATCGAAGTGGTGGCTGTCGTTTCCGCTAGGTTTAGCGACCTTCCAGACGAAGTCGTACTCAGGGAACTTGATGTAGCTGCATCATCCTGCATCAGGAATGCATCCCGAACCTCCCCTGCAATGCTCTGGGTGTCGACGATCGAGCCGATGGAGAAGCACACGACGCCTGCCCCGGCTCGGTTGACGACTTCTAGGAGCTCCTGAAAATTGACGCGTTGTCGATTGGAAACCTTGCGCGGCCTGTAAAGTTTTTAAGATGGGGCAAGGCACAGACTTACCCCTTCGTGAGGCCTCACTTCGGGCATCGCAGCGCCGCCGATGTACTTGATCTTCGTGAGACGGGCCTACTGGGACAGTGGGGAACAAAAAAGACATGAGCCCGAAGAGGACGTTAATAGCATTTCCCAGGAATTAGAACGTAGGACGCACGTGGAATGGATCTCGGCGGCTGCGGCAGACCTTGAGGGCGTGTAGTCGCGGACAGCGCGGTAGCGTCGGTCGCAAAACTAGACTATGCCCAGGACTCGGAAAATCGCATGTCGATGGCTTCCGCCATTCCATGTCGTAGCGTTCCTTACTCAAGCCGTCAAAAATGCCGTATTAGACAATACGTCTAAAATATTAGTTAGCCGCCTACAAACCCTCAATCATGAATCGAAAGCCCAACGCCAGAGGCTGGGATTCTAAGTGTCAAGACGGATCCGAAGGAAATGATAAGCGCAAACTGAATCGGGATCTCAAAACTGCACGGAAGTTTGGAATCTTCAAAGCATTCACTGGACGCTTTCGGCCACATTTGGACAGACACACGAAGAATAACCTTTGTCAAAGACGCTTAAGGCTACGGGCGACGAATTGCGCACATCCTATGTCGGCAGTAAGTGAGCCATTTTTTGTCATGAAAAGCTAAAATCACTCGGTGGACCCTTATCGGCGGATCAATTCATGTGGTGTAAATTATGAAAATCAGGTTTTTGTACCTAATCAGAATCCGAATTTTCAAAGCCAAAACGCGCCGAGTTTCTCAAGCCAATCCGGTTAAACTTTCGCGATGGCCACCAGGCGTTGCACTTGCTCTCGACCAAAAGCATCGCAGCCACCGCTCTTGATATGATCATGCTTGAACGCCATTTGCTACAGGAGCTTGTAGAACCTTTCTGGGTCCCGATGAGCGTATCGAACGATCGCCGAGCTTTCTCGCTGCCGTTTGTAATGTCATGCGGGCCCCAGACGGCGATCAAGAAATGATAAAGTTACGCGTCTGGTAGGCAGGCACCGATCAGCACGTTAGGTTATCGGCGATTTGGGACGCCGACCAAGTGATCTGCTAGCTTTCCGTCGAGGTGCAAGTGGCTGTAAACAATGTCCGTTTTTAGTGCCGCTTCGATTCTTGCGTATGACGGCATGTACGTCACGGCGGTTCTGTTGCCCTTGAACGGTGGGCTTCGTGACGACCGTCGCCTGCACCTGTGCAATGCACGTGAACCTCAAATGCTTGGTCTTTCCGTTCGTCTGTCGCTACCTCTACACTCCCCAAAGCAACATCGGGAAACAAAAGTCGTCTAGGGTTTTGCGAGATTAGCCGAAAATGCTCTAATCGCACAGATCTCATCGCTCTAATAGCGGTTCTGTGGTGGTCCTTGGAAGCACTCGTCTCTACCGCCATGTTGTACAAGCTGGGGAGCTTCCAATTTACTGCATTGCGCTATCTGACCGGGAGTCAGTGGCCTCTTTCCGACAAGCTTCCACCGAACGTTTTTGGTTGTAATTTGGTATGGGCTCAAGGGGCATGGGCGTGACGTTCAACAGCGCAATAAGACGCATTAATGCGAATGCTAGTCAACCTGGTGACGTACAACGTCGACATTATGGTCGGTTATGCGATTATGATCTGGTGCGAGTACAACAGAGATGGGCACCTTTTTCTGAGTACCAGGGCCGGACCAGGACCAGGACTAACCTTTATTTTTCGCGACATGGTGCCGCTTAGAAATTTTGACCTCCTAGGAACTCGGTGAAATGAAAGAGCGGTGTCGCATCAACGGTTTCAAGAAATTTTGAAGGAATGCGTTCACCTTATTCCACGTTTACCGATTCATTATATGGTCTTAAGTTGAGGTCGATATTCCGCCCTTCTCTCAATGTGGTGCTATATTTGACGGGAGGGGCTGAGGCAGGAATAAAGATTCTCTTGGTACAAGCAAACAAAAAATCTCGTTGCCCTACTTCGCGTGGACAGATCGTGGACAGATGTTTCTCCATGGAAGCCGGGCACGTCGGCGAAAGTTATTTGCGTATTGGTTAAGCTGGTACAAGCCTTCTGCTTATCCATTTGCACAAGTCGAAACAGAAGCAGAATGGAAGCGTCTCGTTCGAATCAGAGCGACCCATGCTAGTAGCTAAAGGACTCACACTTGTCCAGCCTTGACCCATCCGTTTTGCGTATCGGCATAAAAACCTCTTTGTTCCTATTTTACACTTCGGTGGATTCAAGACGGGATACCTATATGCTTTAAGGGAAACAATCGGGCCATGAGAGCCTTGCATGTCGACGAAGACTTCCCTCGTCGCAGAGAAAATCGCAGCCTTGAGTCAAATCATCACAGGTATCCACACTTTATTCAAGGAGACACTGTGAATGAAAAAAACTGACAGGGAAAACATGCGTCGATGCAACTATCAAGTAAACTGATTATAGTGGCCATACAAAAAAAAACAAAGAAAAACAAATATTAGCGCGACAAAAGAAAACAGCTTACGAGTCATCTCCCGATAGGAGTACTTCAAGCAAAATGCTACGAAAATATGCAGAACAAGGTAGTAGACGTAAATCGTCGCTTTTGCGTAGGCAAACGATCGTGGATTTTCTTGGAGCGGCTAGATCATCTTGCGTTCCTTCATCGTACTAAAGCTCGAAAGGTTGAAACTGGGTGCGTGATAACATGAATGAATCTATTGGAGGGTTGCCTTTGAAATCGCACAAAAGGAGACTCACAGGCCCGCGTTTATCCCTCCTTCCCCTTGAACCAACTCAGAGTCTTAGGCGTAAGCGTAATTTTTTGCTCCCATAAGGCTCGACTTTGCGCTCCCTTAACGGGTCAGCCAGCTCAACTTGACCAAAGCGGGACCCTTTGGTGCTTACCTAAGTGGCAGGGTACCACTGGGAAGAAAAATTTTACTTACAAGGAAAACATGTTTTATCGACGTTCTAGAGCACATAGAGGTTATTATGGGAGATATTTTAGGGACACTAAAAACTTCTATTTTTTCGCGGCATGACTCCCCCCCCCCGCCCCCCTCCTCCCCCCGACCCGACCAGACACCCCGACCCGGCGACCCGACAAGTGGGGTCGGGTGCCGAACACTACTCCTAGATATGATACCGCAAGGGAACACTGCCGTAACGGGATCCTCTAATTGAATACTCTCGCGGCTCACGATCCGCTTTACGTTGCGATAATAATGTTAATGTGTGCTCAAAGTCGATAAGCCCATAAAATAATATCATGCTTGGCCAGCGTCCTGATCCAAAAATTTGCAGAGCATGCCCTGACAATTGCCTCCTGCCCTGAAGCCCTTCAAGTTGGCGCCCTCCGAACCTGTTTAGTAAGGATAAAGATGCATACTTTAGACGCCGGCAAGTCCAGCCTTTAACTCGTCGAAGCTGGCTTTGCGGACGAAGTCGCTCAGCAATAGGTCTCGGACGCTCGCTCGCTCGGCCAGGTTCGAGTGCAAGCAGCTGCAAATGAATTCACGGCACTCCTTGCTGAGCACGATGCCGGCTTTCTTGGCGATCTTCATTCCTGTCTCGTAGACCTTACAAGCCATGGTCTCGCGGTAGATGCCCTGAAAAGTCCAACAGTCGCATTGTGTTTAAAAAATTGTGCTGGGATACGGTGCAGAGAAAATTACGTACATTTGCTTGGTATGACTGGTAAGGTGCTTGCATACGAAGGAACTTCTTGGCTGTAGGGGAGGGAGAACTTTGTAGGGGTAGTCTACTACCCCTACTACCTGTAGGGGTAGTAGGGGTAATTTTGTAGGGGAAACTATCTTCGGCTCAAAATTCTTGCTTCTTGACTCAGAAGGCATTCTGAGGGCATTTGTAGGGTTAGGAAGGTTTTACTAACGCTAACCCTCCATTATATGTCTACCCGTTATAATGTTTTTGACTTGTTTCCTCGCCTCCTGCAAAGTTATCCCCCTCCCCTTCCTACAACCAACAAGATTCCATTCGAATGTGGTGCCTATCATCCGGGGTGCTTACAGCGAATAAGATCAACCATACTACGATGCATCCCTATCGCTATAACTTAACGCGCTGACGTCATGGCCACAAATTTCGAATTCGAATTCCCGGGCGTTCACACCATAGTGAAAGAGCGCTTTCCGGAACCTTTACAGGTAAGCATGCAGCGTGCCATGGCGTGCACATGTACACGGGCCGCCATGCATATCAGGCGGCAAAGATGGCGCCTGCAGAATCAAAAATGGAGTTGTTTCTTCCGTGTTCGTATTAAAATTCAATGGAAGCCACTGACTTGGGCCTCGTTTGTTCTGGAGCTGGGCTCTTGGGCATACGCATGGCCAGGACTTTCAAATTTTGGTTAGTGGCCCCCAGGGCGGTGCTGCCTATGGGAGGCGCCAGCGAGACTCTAGTCGCTGCTAAGTCTGAGAAACACGTCGCAAAACCTACGTCAATATCGCTGGAAACGAACGGCTCACTAGCGGTCACCAACGTGAAGAGGGTCACGCCGGTGGCGTAGACGTCGGCAGCACGTCCCTCGTATTCTTTGCCGGCGCGATGCGCCACGATCACCTCCGGACCCATGTAACGGGGGGTTCCGGCAGCGGTTTGCCTAAATGTAACATTGTCGCATTGTGAAGCTACAACCCACTCACCTCATGCGGTTCGCGCCTGCGGCAAGGCCCATGCCTGCAAGCTTTGCTTCGCACTGGGCGTTGACGAGCAGGTTCTGCGGTTTCACGTCCCGATGTGCGATGTCTTTCTCATGGAGGTAGTTCAGCGCCTGCAGAAGGTCCTTAATAATTTGGGCCGCTTCAGGCTCGCGGAGCGGACGACCGAGCCGCATAAGGATCTGCTCGACGTCGCCCTTCTCCATCAGCGGATGGACGAGGAAGACGCGCAGAGTCTGTGCATCTATGTAGCGGTAGAAGCAGCCCAGCAGTTTCTAAACCGGGACCAAATCAAAGCCAGCGGTGAACAGGACCCAAGATCAGTTACATCTTCATGCTTTTTTAGTCCCGACGTTGTAGTAACCTCCACTTAAATAGCGGCTCTAGTTGACGTTAGTCCTATGGTTTTTTGGTCTTGTTCGGATGCTTACCGGGTGCGAGAGTTTGTACGAGTAGTGGCCTTCGAGGATAATCTCCTGGAGGTGTCTGGTGTCTTCGATGACGATTTCCTTGACGGAAAGGTCTCGAGCCAGACGGGCCTGGCTCACATTGCCGAATCCGCTAAGGCAAGTTTCTGCATACAGTTCTTGGAGGCTTGCGCTTACCATCGTCCAAGATGTCGCACCATCTGGAATGTACCGTACGGAGTACCAGATGTGTAGGTCATCATTTCTCGCTTCAGTTCATTGGGCTAAATCGCAAAATGAGAGTGAAATGAAAAGCAAAATGTCGAACCAAGGTTTCGAGCAGGTCGAGGCAGACTGCGTCCGTAGTGTCTCGCACTTCTGAAATAAAATACGACCACTATGACGTAATGCAGACAACATCGAAGCCAGATAGAAAACCGTGGACCCAGCCTCCACGGTTTTAAGAATTTGAAAAAAAAAACCAGGTAAAAATCAGCTAAAACCTTTGGTCTCGGTCTGGGATTCCCCGGAGTGGGGTTTGGTCTCGTCTTGGGCTCGGTGTTTAAAAATAAATCTTGCATTGCCCTGAAAAAACTTACCAAGCGGAACCCACAAGATAGTTTGATTTTTGGAATATGGCACGCAGGAGCATGCCATGCTCTGTTGGAGCGTCCAGCGAATGCGTCGCGCAAACAAGGGAGAGGGGTGGGTCTCGGATACACGGTGTTACAGGGCAGAGGGGGCGGGGGGACGTTACGTAACTGACGTACGGAAACAATCAGGAATGTGCATTCAGCGTGCCGAGAATTTTAAATGAATTCTTTTTTGATCCGGATCTCTGTGAATTACAAACATTGCATGAAATGCATGCGAACCGTACAATTGGTAGGCTCGGCCAGCATACGCGCACGCCGATGCCAGGATTTGGGTCCGCTAACGGGAAAAACAGTCATATCCGCAGAAATTCTTGTGAAACCCTAACAGGGTTGCTGCGTAGGCGTAAGCGCTAGGGGAAGGCCAGCGTTCCAAATATTTCGCTCGCTAATTAACGTTTTATACCGTCTTGAGTCTCGCCGGAGACTTCGTTGAGCTTTGATTGCAGCAGCTCGGCTTCGTTGAAGGCCGCGATGGCGAGCGAGGTTCTGAACGCGTCCGCAAGAGAAGGACACGCTCCGGCGATCGCGCTTGCAGGCTTCGGCTGTGACTAAATCTCTAACCGTTACGAAACCTATGCCATCTGTAGGCATTTACCGTATTTTCTCTTCATGTTCCCCTCGCTAATTGCTTCTCTTACCAATGCTCAATCAAAAATTACCCCCCCCCCCTCATCTCCACTCTTGTGGAACAATTAGAGAAAAGGCGGAGTAAACTAAAAAGCGCATCGGTTTTGTTTGTGCTTTTCAGAGTATACATTGCCGCTTATCCCTTCGTGACGTCTGCCATCGTGGCCCCATCCTCCCGTGTTGTTCTTGGTCATCCCTCTGTCGTGCTTTCTAGCCTGCCATCTCATGGGACGGGCCATTTTTTGACTTTCTAACACCGTTCTGACTAGTGTTCGTCAACCAACCCGACCCGACTCGACATACCGACTTTGTCGGGTCGGGCCGTGTAGGGGGTCAGGTGTTACCGGCCCCGAACCCGACCTGCTTCACTGATTTTGGCAATTTTTTGGCAATTGTTCAGCAGAAAATTGTGCTAAAGACCCAAATTTTTTCTCGCGGCGCCTGCGGGAGGGGGCAATTTAGGTAGGAATGGCCAATTTTAGAACACTTCCTAGCCATAAATTCGTATATTCAATCTTTTATGATAGAATATGCCGAAAAAGTTATTTCGGTCCATTAAAACGGCAAATGTTTTTGTAGCTAAGTCGCTGTTTGGTACCGATCTTGATTGAGGTCCGGTCGGGTGGTCTGATCGGGTGGTGTCTCGGTCGGGGGGGGGGTCGTGCCGAACACAAGTTCTGACAGCGATTTTTCGAGCATTTTTCGAGTTTTTTTTTTTGCATGTTCGCAAAACTCGGTTCTTGCACCTACAAGTACCGGCAAAAGCAATTTTGCCGCAGAAAGGACGCTGTGGATATCGTGGATCATTTTCGATTTTTAGCGTTACACACAGCGGACAGAAGAGCGTTACTATTCATCGAATATTTGCTACTTTAGTACATGCGCTTACTAAATCTGTCTGGTTTTAGTTTACTTCTCCTGTTCTGATACCGGTGGCTGGCAACTTACATCACACTGCTCAATGTGCTCCTTGTGCTGCCGGCGCAACTGGGCAAGCGCCGCCTCGGCGTTCTCTGCGCGCTCAAGCAAGAGACGCTTCTCTTCTTCCAGGTGCTTGATTCTTGCGCTTTCTTTCGCTGCGGGGTCTGAAGAGGGCTGAGCTAGCTGGCGAGACTGGCGTGCTGAGTGCTTCAAAGAGCGGGCGCTGACACCCTTGGAAAGCATCGTCTTCGTTGGCTTGCAGCTATCGACGACGCGGATGGTTTTGCGACGCTAGGTTTGCTATGTTACTAAAGGCATAAAAAATATTTTACCCGAATTTAGAACGACAGATATTTTTTCCTAACAGACGCTCCGAGGCGTTTATTTTACAATTACTACTTTTAGGAAATTTTTCAAAAGTATATTGTCGTATCTTTTTCTCTATTTGGCCAATGAAGCTGGACTGTTACAACGAGTAGTAGGGCAACCCTGTGCATTGCACAGTGTGCCCGGTTGCACAGTGTGCAACCGGGCCCTATGCCGGGCCCGGGCCTCGGTTTTCCCAGAACCAGCCGGGCCTGGGGTAGGCTCGGCCCGGCCCGTTTAGGCCCGGCTCAGGGCTCAAAAATTGCCACATTTTGGTCAAATTTTCAACACATTTTTGGCAAATTAGTCAAACAGTCGCTCTGACGGTGCCTGCGGCAAGCTATTTTTGGTGAAAATTTTTGTTGCATTTTAAACTCATGATAAGGGGCAACACTTAAGGCTGTGTGAAGTACCAAAGGGGGGATCAAGGGGATTTTTCCTGTATAGTCTAGGAAGCCAAGGCCCGCCGGGCCTCATAGGCCCGGCCGGCCCGGGTCTCAATATGAAGGCCCGCGGGCCGGGCCGTGCCTCGACTTGAAGGCCCGGTGCGCAGGGTTGTAGCGGGATCAACGATATGTGTATCGAAATGCCTACGGTACAAGTTTTTTTACGTCTTTAATCCAAGTTATAGTCAACATGGATTTTCTTACTCCATAAAGCTGTCCATCCAGCGAAGTCCACTCCTTGGCGAAGTCCACCTGACCGATGCATTTCTGCTCAATAAAGCGCTCCGGGACGTCTTCGGCCTTCGATCCCAGGAGCATAACGAGGCATCTCTTCGCTTCCTCCACCAGAAGTTTGAGTAGCGTCTTGAAGCACTAAAGATTCGGTTGTTGCCAGTTTCAATGACTCACCCAGTCGGACTCACTGATTTATAGCTCGTTGTGTTCGCACAAAACACTGCCGCTAGAGCATGTTTGAGCTTTCGAGGCGATAAACGATCGAAATCCCGGACAAGATCAATCAAAAACCGTGAATTATGAAAATAAAACATTTCCCTGTGTGTCATATAGCCCGTGGCGCAGAGATGGGGGATTAAAAAATAAAACCGAGACCGAGACCAAAAAAATGCACCGAAAGTCACCGAGACCGTGATTCAACAAACTTTTTTTGGGTCGTACGCGGTAGCCGTAGGGTTGCTGCGGTTGGAACTGCTTGTTTAAGATCTACTAAGTAACCTGCTTAAAGGATGCCCGCCGCATCCTTTAACAACAACACAATTTTGATCAAAAACTGTCATTTCTACGAGAAATTTTCGCTAAGCGGCGCCTCTAAGTCTCGGTTTAGTCTCGGTTTTTTTATCGAGATCACCAAAATAGACCGAGACTCGCGGAAAACCGAGACCAAGACTCGGTCACATCCCTGCGATGGCGGAGGGTGTGGAGAGCGCGGGGACGCACCCCCCCCCCCCCCGCCCCTCGCCCCCGTGTTGTGGAGCCGGGACCTGATCACGGCACGGTACCGTGAAACGGGTCAAAGTTTTGAAATTTTCTGGACACTTTTTTTGTCAGTATTTCAGAGAATTCTTCGGCTAAGATCTGGGGATATCGTCGAAAGCATTTAAATTCATGGAGATTAATAAAAGAAAAACAAGTATTATCAGAAAATTTTTGGGAAAATGACCAGAAAATTGGTGTCCCAATGTCCCAGAATAGATTGTTTTCGGAGAAAACCTTAGTCAGTATACTGATTCTTCTTCAGGGTGAGCAGCCCAAGGGTATAATTTTGACGGACCTGCGGCCCTTAATGAAAAGACGAATTAAGACCCCCTCCTAAAAATACCCCTTCCTCTTTACGGCTTTTTAAAACGAATATGGATACTCACCTTGCTCTTCTCGGAGCTGATTGCGTCTTTGATGGGTAGCGAACGATGCGCGATAATGCGCAAAAGCACGTCTTCGAAATGCTCCCGACTGTCGTTGTTGACTCTGGCGTTGCGACGAACGACCTGCTTGACGCACGGCCAGTGTCCGAGGTAGTGGTAATGGTAATGGTGGTAATGGTAATGGCCAGAAATCGGCTCAGTGGGTAATGGTAATGGTGGGTAATGGTAATGGCACCAAAATCGGCTAGTGGGTAATGTAATGGTAATGGTAATGGCAAATAGTGAATTTGCCATTACCAAATAAGCACTAGATAAAATGCCCGCCGCAGGCGACG
>JNEY01000085.1:120915-161206 GCA_020875895.1 Aphelenchus avenae | reverse complement strand
CACCCCCTTTCGAAAATTCCCGGATCCAAATTCTTAGTGCCAAAATTGTAAAATTTTAATTGCCCCAAAATTTTATCCCAGAATGCTCGTCGTGGTCTATAACGCCGAGAAAACATGTTTCCCAGGCAAGCAATTTCTCAACAGCTTCAAATTTCCAGTGTTTCTAATTATAGCCCCAGGGCTATAATTAAAGGGGGGCCCTAATTATTTTGCTGTGGTCCAAAGGGGGTCCGAATTAGAGGGGGGGGGGGCGGTAGTTAAAGGGGGGGCTATAATTAGACGATTTACGGTAGTCCATTTCTCTGCAACGGACTTTAAAATCCACCAATGTCAGGATTGCGCAGTTAAGTAGTAAGAGAAGCGAAAAGAAGAAACTTCTGGAATGAAGGAAAAGGAAATACTGGTTTCCTAGCGATAAGCGCCAACCTTCGAGAAGTATCACTGTGAGTAACTAATGCTATCGTTTGCAAAACAAAAAGGCAAGGCAAGTGCATGTAATAAAAAAACGTGCATGCTTGACAAATCATGATAAAGTACGAAGTCCTTAACCAACAAATGTGAGGAGAACGACGCATGCTACTCACTAACATGACGCATCGGATGGATTACCTACTTCAAGCAAATGCTTAGCAAATACACAAGACAATAGTTTACGGAGGCGACACGATCATTGGTTTCCGTGAAGGCGCTAGATCAGCTGGAGTTGCTTCATCGCCCTAAAGCGCAAGAGTTTCAAACTGAACGTGTGACTACTGGAACAAATTACTGGAGGGGTCCGGTTGAGAAGATTTACAGGCCTGCTTTTTTTACTGCTCCCCCATGAATCAGCCGTTACATTCAAGCGTACTCGTAATCTGCTCGTAAGAGACTATTCCACCTTGTTCTTCTTTTAAGTTCGTTCTACCATAAACGAACAGGAAATCCCAAGTGCCTTCAGAGCCAGCCATATAATCCAGGGCCGTATTTAGCGGGCCGGGGAGGAGGGGGGGGGGGGGTCACGAAGGGTAAATATGTCATTTTTTAACGTCATTTGACCATTGTGGATGCAATTTAGTTTTATTTTGGCCCATTTTTCCCCTTCCACCCCGCTTACGCCATGTTCCCGACCTCCGCCCCTATCCCGAAATCCTGCCTACGACCCTGTATGTAAACACCAGTAAGCTACCGATGTAAGAAGGATTGGCCAACCACGGACACGGAAGGGTGCGCTGGTGAGCTGGTAATTATGTGTTTATGCTCTAAATGATTTACCCGAGGCACTCGTTGACATAGACCTGGAGCGGCTCCTTTGTCGCGTTTCTGATGACGTCCCGTTTTAGAAGGTCGATGGCCGTGGGACGCGTGTCCGACTTGCCCAAACACGCACGAAGCACTGCTTCGAATGGCTGCGAGAACCCGCCATGAACTTGTCCGCTGCTCTTCACCTTCTCAAGGGCCTTTGCGGCGAAGTCGTCGCTATCCTTCTCCTCTAGGATCGCGAACTCCTGAAGCAAAAATACTGAAGGATTAGCGAAAAAATGCCTTTGTGCGACGCCTAGGGGTCAGCCGAAACGGATGCGAACTAAACGTGAATTTTGCCTCAAAAATTGAGAACTTCAAGCACCAAGTTGAAACGGAAATCAAAGTGTAAAAGGAAATTTAAGGTTTTCAAGGCCTTTTTTGTTATATTGGTAAGGGGTGAGGAGGGGGGATCCAAAAAGTGTAAGTCAGGCTGACGTATTCTCGGACGCTCCACGGTCGCACTTTTTAACACTAAATTGCCTTACCGGCGGTAAATGCAACACAGCGCTGTCGACCATAGCGCTGGCAAGTGAGTAGCAGTCCACCGTCTGCGTGTAGCCTCGCCGATCGGGTCCTTTGCTCGCGAGTCCCTGCTCGGGCGGCTGCGCGTGCGCGGTGCCCGTGTACGTAAATCTGAAAGCGTTGATTGTCAGCGAACAACAGTGAGGAATTCGGTGGCATACGCCATTGGGCCTCTGTCGCTGCACGAGCCGAAATCACCGAGTATCACTTCCGCACGGTCGTTAAGGAAGATGTTGGCAGCCGTAAGGTCCCGATGGATGACGAGCTGTCTAGAAAGCCAATGGTAACTGACTCGCCATGTGGTACCTCTTAAACCTGTGAAGCTCCACTAGGCCGGCGGCTCCCTGCTGCATGATATACGTCAGGTGTTCCTGGCGAAAGCGCTTCGTCTTGTCCATGACCATCTTGACTTTCGCCAAGCTGCCCGGCAACTGCAGCGGCATGACTATGTAGAGAGCAGACCGCTGGAGCCCATAGTTCGACCGCGACAAGCATTCGAACACCTCCAGGCAGGAATTGATGTTCTAAGTACGCTCACCGTGTTTCGCCTTTCCAATATGTCTCACATCTCTACGGGGGCTTACTGATAAATAGACCCCTCCCGCCCCGCCCCCGGGGGGGGGGGGCGGTCTGGGTAAAAATATGAGTTTTGTACCTTTAACACTTCTAAGCATTTTGTACCTTTAACACTTCTAAGCGGCGTTTGGATGGAGCACGTAATTCGTTCTGAGAAGACGTTAGGGCAATACGTCTACTTTGTCCATTGATACAAAGCAATGAACCGAAGAGGCACTCTTGGACTTGCAGACGGATGTAGATATGGTACTACTTTCGTACAAGGGAGAGGGGCAGTGTATTATGGGGATGTCTGCCTTCTTTACACGGGAGTGGACAACTTTTGTTTTGCTTTTGTATGGGGCCAATGTATATTTTCATAGAAAATAAAGTTTGTTCAGTAGAAATCTCAGTTGGGCTTCCGAAAAAATAATGTTACACGATGTAGTGCATGTGGGTCATCCGAAGATGGGTTTTCTGTGGAGAGGTGGGGGGGGGGGTAAAGCACGGGTACGCTGCTGTGCGGGTGGTTTTTTTTACACTATAGTGCATACCAGTTGGAACAGTCGGAAAATGCGTGGGTGACCCGCTGGGAACTGGTATGCGCGTATGTCCTAGTTCGCCAAGCTAAGACACGTCACAATACTTCAAGTGTGCAGCGGGATGGGTTACCGTGTGGCGGAATCGCACCATGACGACCGCTTCCGTCCTGGCCTTCGCAATGTGCTCCTGTGCGTCGCTGTCCGTGCCCTTCAGGCCAACTTCCTTGATAGCGAACTTCACAGCGCTCGAACTATCAGCCTTCGTTACGGTATAAACGCGGCCGAACGTGCTAAACTTTGGAGCAGGAAGTGTGTCTGGACGCAACAGTAGCGAATTCGCCAGTATCTTACCCTTCGCCGACGATTCTTGAGCTAAAGCTGTACTTTGCGAACACCGACTCGCCGGTGATATTCAGCTCTATCTGCTCATTGACGTGCTAAAAATGGGTAAAGGGCATGGGCAAATTACATTCTCTATGCACCGGTCGTACCTGTTTTGTTTTCCGGTTTCCGCGACGGTTTCCCTGTCCGCATGTTGCTCGGTGACGCAGGTCGTTGAATGCAGTCGCCGAAACGTAACCACAGTTGCAAAGGTACGAGCGCTCCCCGTGGTGGATGGTATCGATGTGGTGGCGAAGAAACGAGCACCGCTGGAACCACTGTCTTCGCGGCGAGCAAAATGGGCACATCAGCGTCAGTTCGTGGCCGTGGACACGCGACTTGTGCAGGTCCGCTTCGCGGATGCATTTCGTCGTGAAGTCGCAGCCGTTCTCGACGCATTGCAGTTCCCAAGACGCTTTCAAGAAGTTGACGAGAACCATCTCTTTTGCTCATTGCACGGTAACGGTCACGTCGACGGTGCAGCATCGGCATCCCTTAGCGTGTTCATGGTGCGTGCTCTTCAGGTGCTTCTTCAATTCGACTAAGCGGTCGAACCTCTCGACACAGCCGGGATGAGGGCATTCGCAACGAGCCGACGCCGCATGGTCATTGCGCATGTGCCGATGGAGATTGCTCACATGCGAGTATGTCTTGCTGCAGACAAGACTACGATGCAACGTTTGTGTTCCTTGACCTAAACGCATCCCATGTGACACATGCACACTAGAGTTGTCGGATTCCGTTTTAGTCAGCAAAATCGATGAAGCAACGATAAAAAAGACGTAGTCCCGCAGACATTCGTATGTAAAATTTATGCCCAGCAATTGTTTCGGTTTATCCTACAAAGACTAGTCCGGTCTGTAGCTGTACCAGGTGCATGGGAACAAACGGGACTATGCTGTAGAGAACGTATATCAGGGATGCGGGATGAAATTTGACTGACCGAGACCTAGACCGAGACCAGACCCCCCGAGACCGAGACCGGGACCGAGACCTGAAATATTTTCAACCCAAAATCACACCACCGCAGTCAAAAATGTAAAAAATTCGGCTAAAATTGGCCCGCCGCTGGCGACACCAACGAAATTTTGGATGAAATTTAGAGAAATATAGTGAAAATTTGATAGGTCGGCGCCTAGCGGCGGGCCATTTTGGCCTTTTTTTCTCTCATGACCGAGACCGAGACCATCGGATTTTCCGCATGACCGAGACCGAGACCGAGACCAGACCCCCCGAGAGTCTCGGTTTTCGAGACCGAGACCGAGACCCGCATCCCTGACGTATATTGTCGTGAGGTCTGTTTGAACAGCATGTTAATGAGAACGAGTAGAAGACAACGTGCGATGCAAGCAATCAGGAAAGCATTAAACCGACGAAATTGCTACCCTTTGCGTCCTTACAAGCGTCCTCCACTAATAATTCCCTCCCCCCATCCAATAACTTCCCCCTCGTCGGGTATGCCAACCTCCGATCTAAAAGAAACAAACCTTAACTTTTTTGTTTTGAAGCTTTCCGAAACTGAGGCTATGAAAATCAATCCCCAGGTGATTTACGTGAAGAAATGCGGCTTGTTTAGATTGGGATTTTGCAAATAAACGTGGGCGAACGTGAATTTAAGATGTGCGATTGAGAGAGAAGTGCGCACTTACCGGCATGTTTCGCCTTGATGTGCGCTCGGAGGTCATGTTCCCAGGAGAAGCTAGAAGGACACTGGGCACAGCTGAACTTCGCGGTGACGTTTCCATCTAAATCAAGGCTTTTTTCAAAAGGTGCTGGCCTATTACAGTAGTACCTTTGTGGGCCTTCGAGTGCACTTGCAGGCTTCCTTTAAACTTAAACACCTTGGCGCACGTCTGACACTTGTACGTCACGCCTAAAGTTCTGAACTGTAAGGCTGTTCCAAGTTTCCGCAATAGTGCTTGCGCATACGTACCGTAAATCGGATCTTGTGCGTTAATAGGGGAAGAACTTTAGTAGGGGGAAGGCGAGGGTAGAAGGTTACTTTTGAGAGCTGGTGTGCCTTCCCCCTACTAAAAGTTCCCCCCCCCCTATTAACGCACAAGATCCCGTAAATCTTCTAAGAGAACCCTGCGGCGTATTCATTAGAGAGAGGCGTGTTTATTTTAGGTACAATCCTGGCAGTTGGTCTGGGCTTTGGGCCTGCCCAGCCAGCTGTCTCGTGCGGGCCGCGGACCCTGGTGGATGGGCCTAAGCCGACGCAAAAGCCCAAGGCGGTAAATTTTCATGGTTTCCGCGTTATCAACGTAGGTACATTTATTGCGAAAAAATGACGGACAAAATCGAAATTTACACCTTGTACACCTTTACATACGGTACACATGTTAGAGCGCGACTGCCGTACCGTGGAGTACGGTACGGCTATGGGTCAGTACGGCTTTCCGTACCGTACCGTACTGGCACGGTACGTAGTACGGTACGGTAGGACCCCAATACGGCGCCGTATTCCTTACCGTACTGCGCCGTACTGGTACGGCACGGAGTACGGTACGGGGGGGGGGGGGTCAGTACGGTACGGAGTACGGTAGGGGGCGAAGTACGGTACGGAGCACGGTACGGGGAGGGTAGTCGCGCCCTAACTCATGTTATACTACGAATATGGCTTTCTATGGCCTTTGGCCCATATGGTCGGACCCGGTCCAGGCTAAGCTGACAAGTTGGGTCGTCGCCAGGATTGTTTAGGCAGCCAGACGCGGGCAAGACCTCCGACAAACGTCATATTCTAGGCAAAATTTGACCAATTTTTGACATTTTCGACCAAAACGGACCTGATAGCCATGTTTCAAACATCTAGGTCCACCCTTACGGGCAATTCTGACAAAATTTAAAGGCACTGTGATAAGAGAGGGCATTTATTATAAGAAGAGTCGTTTTTTAGAGAGAGGGAGAGAGCTTTGATCATAGGGAGATACTGGGAATTGCTTATTTTAGATTGTTTGCACAATACTAGTACCTGTGTGAGCATCTCGTACGTGCAGTCTGAAGGTGTTCGCATTTCGGAAGCTCTTGCGGCAAACATCGCAGAAGTGGTAGGTTGGTGCCATTGCTGAAAGATGCTGAATGCTTGTAAGTATCTCAAATGGGCCTCAGAAAGCTATTGCGCTTGGCGGAGAACTGGACTAAAAATTTACTATGGTCAAGAGGGGACTGCACCACACTTCCAAAAGCCGTAAAATTCCAATGGTTAAGGAAAAAACTTCGACTATGTGCAAAAAGTCAGTATTTTTCGACTTTCTTTCCTATGTTAGACTATCCTTTAGACCTTGGAACTCGAGCGGAATTTATATGCAAGATCGTTGCGTTGTAAGCCAAGCGTCGAGTGAAGTCGTTTAAGTTTGTGGCAATGCTAACGGCAAGCGACTACGAAGCAACTGGAACACGAAATGTGTGCCAAATAGGGCGCTCAGTGGAGAATTTGAACGGACGAAACTGTTTAGTTCTCCGCAAGAGTACGATGAGCGTGAGACGAGACAAGGCCGCTCCCAGGCCGCTTCGTGGTACCAACTTCACGGAGCAATTGCGCCGTAGGATTATTGCTTCGTGGTCCGGATTGTGGGACACGTTCCTGAAGGCCGTTTCCTCCATGACCGTCCTGCCCTCCAGTGTTTGCGCCTTTGACGGCTGACAGTTTTGCTCGTGGGATGCATCCTCTTAGGCGATTTCACTTTCGGCCCCGCCTTCCCGTTCTCGTGGCTTTTCTTGATAAGCGTATCCTTCTGTAGCAATCATCAGTAAGCTTAGCTTATTTCGTAGCAGCGTTCTTCGCTCTCTGACTGCAAAGATGGCGCGTGTCGGGCTTCCAAGCCGTCCCCCAGAGTTCTGGAAGGAGTGGAATAAAGGTAACCTTAAACGTTGACGTTGTAAGGTCACATTAACAGAAAACTAGGGCCGCACGTAGCAACGCTAATTGTGGCTTTACAATACCGATCATGGGCGTTTACTCGGATTGGCTGGTGTGAAGGCCGTGTGAGTTCTGACAGTACAACATTTAAGCACGCCACGTATCCGTGTTCTCCCCGTTTTTTTTTCTGGTAAACAATCTACCACGGTACATCAACAGACTTGTGCATGTGCGATTGGTTACTTTTTGAAAAGCATACTACGGTACATTAGCGTGCGGCACCCTGGTCGGAAACGTAAACAAAGGGCCAAGTACAAACCCCGTCCACCAACAGTTGGTAATCGTGCGGTCGTGAGTGAACGTGCAATTGTTGAGTGAACGTACGAAGGCTGGACGCTCATAACGTGGCATGCAGCATGCTAGAGATCGACAGCCGTAGCGTATTATGGGCCGTACCCGTACCCATATAATACGGGTACGGGGGGTTCAGTACGGTACGGCATACGGTACGGGTGGTCAATTTCGATCTATACTGCATGGCTAAAATTAAATTATCCTCCTGCACCCGCTTGACACCTCGGGTAGCTGTTTGATTTTTTGTAATATAAGAGGTCTTCCCTTCTCTGATATCACGTCGATACTAAAGACCTAGCTATGGCGTTCGGTTGCCAGTGATATCTCGCAAACTAATTGTGCAGACAAATATAGAAATCCCTACGTATGGGATACTGCTTGCTAGACGCGTGTACATGCCGCTGAGAAATATTACGCTTAGATCGAACACTTCTTTGCATCAAGAGTGTGTGCACAAAGTTAACAAAGATCGAGGGACCATGATACTGGTAGAAAAATTCTAGCGGACATCTATCGCATTAATTCATACGAAAAGCCCTTTCCAGTGGTGCTACGACATGCTGGAAATACGAAACTTGTATCACATGACACCAGCGCTTCAGTTTATACTGGTACATCTTTAGATATTGTCCTGCCATGTGTCCAGAGCGTCGTCCGTTGCAACGTCAAGGTCGACGACGCTAAGCGGGCGCACTTCGAGGACGTTCTTTCCCGCATCGTCGCGCATCGTACGCTAAAGATCAAGGAGGCGACCAACGCTGAGAAGAACAAGAACGAGGTGAGTACGGTATTCTCTCTTCAGACTCTGAGCTAAACCTTAGTCTACCCATAAAAAGCCAAGGTTTTGACCAAAATGTTTCTAAAAGCAACACGTTGTGGGGGTCTGGCGCGTTTGCACTCAAAATTGCAATGTTCAATCTACGAACCGTATCTAGGAGGTACCCATATTCAGGGCATCTTAAGTTTCCCTGTTTAGTAGTAGTGGTGTTCGGCGATGCAAATAGTAAAATGATTATGGTGTTAAAATGCCCTTTCCGCATGATCGAACTGCTCTAAAACTTCAGTTAAGCATCACGTTGCGTAAACAGTCAGATTTTTGGACATAGAAGAAGGGCTTATCTGAGAAGCGAGCACTGGTCACCGACAGTTGGGGCAAGGGGGTCATGCCCCCCCCCCTAACATTCGAGGGGTCCAAAAAGTAGCAAAGGGGGACCCTTAGGACTGCGGCGGCTGAAGGCCGCCGCAAAATCGTAAGTAAGCGGAACCAAGAGAGATTTTTTTGGCGGCTATAATCTTGGCCCACTCTAAAATCGGAACCTCGGTACGCCACTGGAAGCGAGTCATATTTTCCGATACCGGAAGGGACCTACTTTAGTGGGTTGCGGTGGCATTTTGGTGGGAATACAGACAGTTACATATTTAAAAAAAAACTGTTAGACGCGCAAGATCCGAGTCTTTAGAAAGCACTACTCAAACAGCTGGTGGAGCAAGCGAAGAAATGCCTCGTGATGCTCCTGACGTTAAACGCCGAAGACGTCCCTCAGCGCTTGGTCGAGCAGAAACGCGCTGGGCACGTGGACTTCGCCAGCGAGTGGTCGATGCTAGAAGAGCAACTTTATGGAGTAAGCGAATCCCGTTTTACCAATTAAGTTTTGCGCAAATCCTAAGTTCCAAATGACTTCCACTTCTTCCTCTTTCTCCTACCCGAACTTAATTGCCTCGTTCCTAGCGAAGTTAATTTACTTTTTCCTCTTTCCTGCAACTTAAGGTATTCAAACGGCGCTTGGAATTGCCTGACGGCAGAAACCACTCTGCGGCGTATTAGAACAAATTTAGTCTTTATTTTTTAAAGAGTATACATCTCCGCGAACACAACCGATTTAGCGTCGAAAAACTCGCAAAGGTGTCAGCGTCCGCTCTCTGAACCTGAAGCCCTCGGCTCGCCAGGCAGCAGCTCAGCCCTCTGCAGACGCCGCGACCGTCGAATGCGCAAGAACCAGGCAGCTAGAAGAGGAGAATCGACGTCTGCTTGAGCGCGCTGAGAACGCCGAAGTAGCGCTTGCCCAGTTGCACCGGCAGCAGAATGAGCAGATGGAACAGATTGATGTAAGCTTCAGCCATCGGAATCTGAGTAGAAACGTAGATGAAACAGTCAAAGGGATAGTACCCAATCTGAGTTCCAGTGAAACTCATTGTTAATGAGTCCGGCTTCACTATTCTCGGAGCCGATTTCGTAAGAGGCGTTCCTGTAATACTATTCCTTTCAATGGCGTTCGCACGGGGAATTACCACCAGAAGTGCGACAACTTTTGCGTGATCATGTACAGTCGTATGCTTTGATCGGAGAGTCAGTAGTGCTTAAGAGGGTTTTTTTACTGTCAAGTTTAGTAACAATGGGAACACTTTGCCGAGAGGAGTTGCAGTGTAGGACCTAAAGCGCGAAGAATGTTGAAAGAGCGACGAGCAATGTGGTGAGACGAAGCCGGTGAAACAGTAGTCCAAGAGACTCCGCGACGAGGACCTTTTCCGTTTTTTTACCCCCCCCCCCATCGGTGGAAGCACAAGGCGAACCATTAGGTTGCTAGAAGGCGCGTATCTTCCAGTAGAACTGTGAAACTACACTGAGAGTTTCACACACTCTACGAAGCGACGTAGAACACTGGGGATAGTCACCATTCTTCGATAGATTTGGGTAAATTTTGATGAATTTTTGCCAGTTGGGCATAAGTTTTCAAACCTTCCGGCCCAAAAAATGTCGACCGAAAAATAAAAACCGGTACTCTCTAGTAGGACCCCCTCTAATTAGGCCCTACCTTGCTACAATCGGAAATTAGACCACCCCCCCCCCCTCCTGGGAGCTCTATTAGATAAAATACGGTTTATTGCCTTACAGCTCACATAGTTTCTTAACGGTTAGTGGTCCGAACGTATAATTTCAGTTGAAGCCTGCAAGCGCGACCCATGGAGCAGTTGCTTCTCTCTCGGACACGTTCACCAGATCGCTCGTCGTCTCGGGTCTCAACGACACCGAGCTGTTGCAAAAGAAGCTTCACGAAGTGTCCGGCGAAATTAAACACGGTATGTAGCGTGCGTTACCAAACGAAACAAATAGAACGCCGATTCCATTTCAGAAGTGCGAGACACTACGGACCGGTTCTGCCTCGACCTGCTGGAATACTTGGTTGGGCCTAGGGATCACGTAGTTTAAGCTCATTTTGCATTTTAGCCAAGCGAACTGAAGCAGGAACTGATGACGTACAGCGTCGGGGGAGAGGGTCGATTCGTGAAGGTCGATTCGTGAACGGTCGATTCGTGAACATTCGGTCGATTCGTGAACACACATTCGTGAAAACCGGTCGATTCGTGAAAAATGTTCACGAATCGACCTTCACGAATCGACCGCTCCCAAAATTAATCACGAGACTAACATTCTGTTAATAAAGTTTCCTAGCACGGCGTAGCGAACAATTAAAAGCCAACGGGTAGAGCGTAACCTTCTACAGCATATATTTACTCATTTAGGTTGTGTGTTCATGACATGGGAGAAAGAGAGGCTCGTAGATGGTATAAGGTTTCGCAGTTACACTATTAAAGAATCCGCTGTTCGCGAGTCGACCTATAAACTAGAGCTCGGCACGTGGACCCCGTGCCAAACCCGTACCCGTGGTGACCCCACCCGTGGTGTACCCCGTACCCGTGGTGAGTAAAAAC
Source organism: Aphelenchus avenae (assembly GCA_020875895.1). Lineage (NCBI taxonomy): Eukaryota > Metazoa > Nematoda > Chromadorea > Rhabditida > Aphelenchidae > Aphelenchus > Aphelenchus avenae. Next base: position 150,001 of record JNEY01000085.1, on the reverse strand, counting down.
CCGACAAGCCGTATACACTAACACGGCATAAAACACGGCCCGTAGCACGGCTTGTAATACGGCTTTTCTCTGAGGCCGTGCTGTGTTGCCGTGCCGTATTATACGGGTACGGGTTTGGCCCGTACCTTGGTACGGGCGCCGAACTCTAATTTGTAGTGACCCGTGTTTTCGTCTTTCCTGACATTTAGCTAGTATCGGCAGCTCTTCGGAGCTCCGCCCTTCGGGGTGGGCCATAAACACACTCTTTTTCCGCCAGCTTCACTCCTTAGGTTTTCCGGGTTTCCTACAGGGGAGAATGAATGGTTCACAAGCGCGAAATGTTCCTACGCCGCCTAAACAACGGCTTTGTCATCTTTTGCGATATTAACCTTAATTTCACGAATCGACCGCTTGTTCACGAATCGACCGTTCACGAATCGACCGTTCACGAAACGACCGTTCACGAATCGACCGGATTTTGTTCACGAATCGACCTTCACGAATCGTCCTTCACGAATCGACCTATAATCCACCGTCGGCACTCCCTACAGCGCGTGCAGTTATCCGGAGGAGAAGCTCGCCTCTGACGAAGCAGGTCCCTTCGAGCTGGTGCGTTATCTTGGACAAGGGTAAGCACAAGCATACAAGCGCCTTATGCATGGCCGTGTTTTAGCGGATTCGGCATTGTGAACCACGTTCGCCTGACGCGAGACCTGGCCATCAAGGACATCGCCATTAGAGACCGCGAACACGTCCAGGAAATTATCCGCGAGGGACAGCGCTGTTACAAGCTCTCTCACCCGGTATGTCAAACATGCCATTTAACGTTATTTTAGATGGTTTGGGGACACTTTGACCCCTTTTTGACCCATTTTCGGAGCATTGAACATGTAGAAGCTTAGCAAACTCTTTTACTGGCACTGGTCTCGTCTAGAGTTTAGCTTCCCTCTCAGTGGCCCTGTCCTATAGAGCTCAGCTTACCCTCTCACTGGCACTCAACTCCTGTGGAGCTCAGCTTACCTATCATATGCGCTGAACTCCCGTAGCGCTCGTAACTGTAACTGCCAATGATCGCATGTAGAGCCTAGCATAGCCTCACACTGTCACTGAACTGCTGTTGACTTAGTAAACTCACTCACGGGCACTGATCTCGTCAAGAGCAACGCTCGTCCTATCACCTGCATTCCTCGTCACTATCACTAAATTCATGTAGAGCTTCTTAGTTATCAACGAACTCTTGTAGAGCTCATCCTGACACTGTCATTGAACTCCTTTAGATCATATCTAACTGTATCACTGCCACTTGCGTTTTCCCTCGCGTTGAACGCATTTAACCCTGTAACCGTCGCTTAACTCCGGTTGACCGCAGTTTATCCTGTCACTTTCATTTGAATGCCTGCGAGCTTAGCCAGCCCCTTCACTGTCAATTGCCCCACAACAGGTGCTTGAGAACTCCGTCTTAGCCTCAGACTTTTAGACCTATAGAGGCCTGAAACGACGATTTAGGCAAAAACTAGGTTAAACAGCCATGACCAGCGGCACAGCAAGCCCCATGCACCTATTATCAGGACAAACTGAGCTGTTAGACTTTTAGGCTTAAAGCACGCTCTATGTGGCTTAGGGTTAGTCCCGAGGGAAGAATTCTACGGCATTAGCTACAACTCCGCATAATCAAATCAGTACGACGAAAAGCAGCGCTTAAAATGACCAACTAAACATTTAAATCGACCTGGTCCATAACTGTCAGCTTTTGGCATTATGCAGCATAAGACGCCTAAATCGTAGCTATAGACAAAACTAACTTTACTGTCATGATCAACGCCCTAAGAAACCTTCTAAACCACGTTTATAGTGCATTCTGAGTCATCAGTATTTTCGGCCTAAACCCAGGCGAATTAGGCCTAAAATGTAGGTTACCGCAAAAACTGAGCTTACAGCCCTGATCAGCACGCCAAAAAGCCCCTAGCGCTAAATTTTGAACAAATCTGAGCATTTCGAGTGCTAGGTCTAAACCCGGCCCTAACTCACTTAAGCTCAGCCCTGGCTGAAAAATTCCGACAGAGTTAGCTAGGGCACCCCAAAATTTTGCTAACGCGAAAAAGGCATCTAAATCGCTCAACTACGAGCTGAAATCGAGGTGTCCAAAAATCCACAAGTTATGAGCAATCTCTCTTTTAGGGTTTACTAGCGGCTTGGCCGCGCTCCGCGCGGCCTGCGCCGCTATCGGAAATTACTCAGGCAGATAGGTACAATAGTCCATTGACACATGTGCCTTCTGGACCGCCATGGGAAGCATGGTATAGCGGGCCCGCTATAGCATGTAAGCAGAGCACTTGTTGGACTTTTGATCGGTCATAACTTTTTTTCTAGCCACCCGATCCGGCTGAAATTTTCCAGTTTTTGATAGCCTTAGAAGCCCTATTAAATGATNCCAAACTTACGGCCGATCGCGAAAACTTTTTGCGGACGAACAAACACCAGCGCTTTAGTGTATAAGGATTTTTATAAACGACGTCGACAACATCCTCAGGCGGCTTAAGCGTCCGCTCACCGAGCCTGAAGCGGCACAGCTCATCAAGGACCTCCTCGAGGCGCTGAACTTCCTACACGAGAAGGACATCACACACCGCGACGTCAAGCCGCAGAACCTGCTCGTGAACGCCGAATGCGAAGGAATGCTCGCCGACATGGGCCTTGCCGCCGATGCTAGCCGCATGAGGTTTGTGGATGGTAGTTGCGTAACTCCGTTAAAAATTCGCAGCTAAACGTCGAAATTGACCCAAATTCGGGAGAAATACAGAAGAGTCTTCTTCAGTTGTGGGCACACCGTTCACGGAACACGCTATTTGGTAGCCCACGCTTTATGCGCTCGTAGCTACGCCCACGTAACTGCTTAAAATTTAATACTTAGGCAAACCGGTCTCGGAACACCCGGCTACATGAGTCCGGAGATGTCGTTGCGGGACGTACCGGCAAACCATACGACGGGCGTGCCGCGGACGCCTACGCCGTCGGAGTGACCGTCTGCAAAATGGTGACTCGTCGCGAGCCGTTCGTTTCCGTCGACGACAATGTAGGTTTGCCGTAGTCTCTTGAACTAAGTAGCTGCATCGAACTCTAAGCATCGTTGCAAGGTCCCGGTTTTGTCAATTGCCAGCACCCCGGGGGTCGAAAGTAAACGCGCCGGCGAGAAAATAGTACCTCACCACTTAGACCAAGCAAGCGTACAATGTTTCTCCGTGCTGCGGCGCTGGAAATCTTCTAAAATTTCAATTTTTCCCGAGCAAAAAGAATACGCTTCGAAAAACCTCAATCCAGCGGTCTGCCTATGCATTTTTTAAATCACAATGCGACTGCTGGACTTTTTAGGGCATCTTCCGCGAGACCATGGCCTGTAAGGTCTACGAAACAGCCACGACCATCGCCAAGAAAGCCGGCATCGTGCTCAGCAAGGAGTGTCGCGCATTCATCCGTAGCTGCTTGCCCTTCAACCCAGTCGACCGAGCGAGCATCCGAGACCTTTTGCGGAGCGACTTCATCCGCATGGCCAGCATCGACGCGTTGAAGACCGGGCTTGCCGGCGTCTGAGATATGACTTTTTGTCTTTATCAACTGAAGTGTTCCTTACTTGGCGCAAATCATGTGGAAAACGACAGCTCTTGAAATTTGATGTAAACCCGTAATGTTTTCTACCTTTTGGCTTCAGTCGGCATCGTTCTTTTTGGTCACTTCACTAATGAAAATCACTTGTCTTGTTATGTTGCGTAGTAGTACTTGCGTTCCTTCTCGCTGTCTCCTTTTGTCATGATCGAAATTCAATAAAAACGAAGCGTTTCAATTCAATAAACAACATGTAGCCAGCTTCGATGCAAGCAGAATTATCGCCTTAGACCCAGCTCAGGAGTTTCTCACTAACGATGGCATCAACCTGATGCGATGAGAGCAGAAAGGATTTCCGATGTAATTTGATCGACCACAATGGGGAAGTCCGGCAAGCATAGTCGTGTTGCGATTACCAGGTTCACAATTTATGATCTTGTTAAGGCAAGCGCGAAGAAGACAAGAGGATAAGTGAACGTTGATGGATGTTGTGGATAGTGTCACTATAGCTTCGAGGGGATGAGGATCTGCTTGGAATTGGCACTCGAACGGGTCGCATTTACGGCCTTCGCAAACTCTTCCAAGCGGTGCTCGACGTGCAGTGGAGTCTTCAGCTTCCCTTCTTTGAACAGCATTGCGAGCTCTGTGAACATCTTCGTGCGCGCCTAAAAGATTACTGATGCTTATAGTTTCGGAGCCTGGCCGGACTCAGTAGGAGTGGGACCCCTTAGGTTCGGAGCCAAATTCGATCCGATTCCAGAACAAATCTGACATAATTATCGAAGCCGAGATCAAAGTACCGGGACAGAAAGTAAGTGTTACGTCCAGACCGTACCGTCTTGTACCGTCCACACCAGTACAAGACCGTTGGTCGAACAGAACCGGTCGTCTCGACTGATTTGCAAAAAGACTGACAATCGATCGAAACTATTTCCACCCAGCCCTGGTGCTCAGTGAGGGTGGCACACCCCGTCCCAGGCCCGTAATGCATATAACCGCCCTAACTACTGTCCATCCCAGACACCGAGTACTTACCTCCTGCTCCGCGTGGCTGTACCAGCTGGTGATCCAGAAGCCATGCACTTTGACGTTCTTGAAGATCAAGGCAGTCGGAGAGACTTGCAATGGCTTGCCGGACATTGCGCCGTAGTTCACCAGTGCGCCGCCAGGACCAAGCGTCGACGAGACCAGAAGGCTGGCCTCACCGCCGACACAGTCCAAAGCGAGCCGGGCGCCCTGGATCTCGGGAAGCGCCTGCTTGAACTGAAATAAAAAGGTGTAACTGGGTCTTGAGCAATACCTTTGACTTATACGCTTCGCATCGAAAATCGTTATACTAGACTTGGTTTGCGCGGGCGACGACGAGCCGGGTTCCGTTCCGTGCCGTTTTTTAAGGCACGACGAAAGGTCAAAATTGGTTGCCCCGTTCCTTACTAGCACGGAACGGAAAACGGCACGGCTCGAAAGATGACGCCGCTCCATGCCGTCCCAGTGGAGACGGTATGGAAAACGGCCATTTTGCAGCCCTGCCGTTTTCCGTGCGTTTTTTTCACAGAACGGAAAAGGACAGGGAAGAATCAGCAAGGAACGGTAGTCTGCGCGAGGGTGTACAGCGTAAATTAAGCATGCCAATTACGAATGTTATTTCCCTGTATCTCTAAACTTTTGGGGATACGGACAGCCCGCTGAAGCCTGAACTTGCCTCTTCCTCGGTGTAGATCTCGTCCGCGCCGTATTTCTTGAGCTCCACCTTCAGCTGCTCAATGTCAGGACGGTTTCGGACCACATTGATCGTCTTGACACCCCACAGATGAGCTAGCTAAAGCTTGAACTTGCGTTTCGTTTGCCTATCTTGGCGCGCCTACCTGAATGACGTACTTTCCCACTGCAGAATTTGCGCCATTCTGCACGACCACATCTCCCTTCTTGAGCTCCACGAAGTTCTTTAGAAGACGGTACGCAGTGGGCGGGTTGACGAGCATCGTCGCGACGGTAGACGTCGGCAGGCCCTTGCCGAAGGCGAAGAGCTGGGCGCTGTCGTGAATGCCGTGCGTGCGCCACGTGCCGACGCCCTCCAGTGGGATGATGTTATCGCCAACCTTTTGGTTGGTGACCTTCGAACCGACCTGAAAATGTCATGCATGAAAAATATGCATAATTTCGCTTGCTGACACTGAGTTACAAACGCCACCTAGTTTTAATATGCTTGGACGCTTAGCCCATTTGAACCTTTTCGGCACACCTTAGAATCGGTATGGGACGCGGCATCGGTTAAAAAAAGTTGAAATCGTTAATAGGATTCAGCTTAAAGTTTCGGAATCGGAATATGAATCCGTCTGGAACTGAAAGACGTCCACTTCTGGCGCTTACCTTCTCGACGACACCGCATCCTTCGATTCCGGGAACCGCAGGGAGCGAGGGCCGGATGCCGTACGCACCGGCAATTTGTGCCAAGTCGGCCGGATTCACCGGTGCAGCAAGCCAGCGGACCAGCACTTCGGTTGGGCCCAGGTTCTCCGGATGGATCGTCGTCTCTTGGATGGACAGGACCTAAGGTTAACAGGATGGCAATCAACGGTAGCATTCAAGCATTCCGCCATACCTTTTCCGGATCGCCAAACGTCTCGTAGAACACTTGCTTGACGGGCAGAGGCATATTGACGGTTTCTGAAAGGCGAGCATGAGTGGATGACTTTATTGTGTGCCTACCAGCGGAAGCTGGTTTGAAATAGGAGCTTGTTGCGCAAACTCGCGATGGCAAACTGAATTTTCCCGTGCAGCAAAACTACTTCTCGAGCGCCTTGGTACGCGACATGCCGACAGAAAAATCGTTTGCTTAATAAGAGCGTTGGTAAGCAACTGATCGAGAATAAAAATTTCAACATTTTAAGTGTCCATTTGCGGCAAACGATGAGTTTCCGCACAAGTATGTTTTCCGACAAAGTCATAAATACAAGCTAATCGTAGCGGGAAAGCGGTAGCAAACCATGTTGTGCATGGAACTGAGGGCAAGTAGTATTGGAATCCCACTGGCACCGAAAGCTCCGACCGTCACGCTGAGGGGGGGGGGGGGTGGCAGTCACGTAAAACTCTGTACATCAACGAACTGAGCGCTATGATAAGCAACCGATGCAAGTGCCAAGAAGGGACCTGCTTAAATATGTCCGCGGACGGCGAAACCGATGACGCGAATATCAGCATTTCACCGGCTGCGTACACTTGCTCAGCTGAATGTAGGTGTAGCGCACACACTACGCACAAGCCGGCCGCCCGCCACACGGCCCACAAGCTGGAGGAACTGCGGACGAGGAGAGGGCGCTGACGAGGGTCTTTGTTTGGCCACAGACTCGGGCGCATAGTGTGTGCTCGAGAAAGAGTCATCATGCTTCAGACCTGGCGAAGTAAGCCTCTCAAGGGTGGATGAAAAATGCTAAGCGGTCTACGTTAGATGTGCTTCCATAAAGCACGAATGAACTCCAAAATAAAGTTATTTGGACCGGAAAAAACAGAGCCTTTTTGGACTTGCACTTAACGTCTTTGCGAAACACTTGGGAACCAAGCCACTTGAAGAAGTTCGAGCAGTAAATTAGTGCGTTGAAAGCGACTTCGTTTCTTTGGCTTGACTGGTCGAATCAAAACAAGGCCAACTTAAGAAAACAATATTGATTTTGACGGGTCACCCAGAATTTTCAGTCGTGGTTTCTCAAAGTTCAGTATGGGGCTACCGCTTCAGGCGCAACTGATATGCAACCAACTGAAAAAAAATTCTTAATCTGTCGAAGCACAAGCGATCTTTGCCGTCTCCCCGGAGCTTTCCGTAAGTCGATTGCAAAAGATAACGTAATCAGTTTGTCGCAACGATCCGTTGCCGTCTAAGAAGCGACATTTTATTAAGGCTGCCAACAAAGAACTCGTTTCTGAGGCTGTTTAGTCACAACCAGGGCCCTTACTACGTATTTTCTATAAAAATCACGCCCATTTTCAAATCAACGACGGCCTGGCGTCACGCACCTAAGCGGGCGGGTACTGCACTGGGTATCCGGCATAAGCACATGGTACTACACATTCAGTGTTGCACAATCAGGACAGAACATCCACATTTAGGTGGCGTGTACGGCAAGGATGGGATTTCCCAAGATTCAAACTAAATTCGAATCCGAATCCAAAAGTCAAAAATAAAACCAAAGCGAATCCGAATCCGAAGTCCCAGAAAAGCACCTAATTTCCGAAGTTTCGAAGTTGAATCCGAAGCTTATAATCCACACGCTTTGACACAGCAACGACCCTCTTCTGACTCGGATCAGACAGACGGTTTGGACTTAATCTTGGCTAGGCGGACAGTAGGTTTTTTGGCGAGTAAACCCTAAGATGACATTGTTCATTGACAAGGCTTTCTAAGGCGCTTCTGTCGAAAATGTGATGCGCCTGATGTGATAACGGCAAAAAATTTAGCGAAATTTGACCAAATCGATGAAAAATTTCCGCTTCTAGACGACTGGCGGCGGTGTAAACGTACCGAAAAATTCGGTTTCTGGACCGAATCCGAATTTCCGAAGCCGAAAATGTACCGAATTTCCGATGTTCCGAAACCGAATCAGAACTGTGCACTAGCGGTCAGGTACAAGCAGATGGTACCGCGCAGGCTTCCCGGAACTAACGTGTGTTCCTGTCCCAGTACGGCACCGGCGGTACGTTACGACACAAATGGTCCGGCACCGAAAAGGCCGTAGATAGAACAGTGGGTATGTCACTATGAGCAATCCGGAACGCCAAGGCGGTCCGGCACAGTAACGACGACCCGGCGCGACATTGCGTCCGTCGCATTGAGGCCGTCCTAAACGACAATGCAGTGTGGTACGCAGCGGGACGACCCGCACATCGACCAGGTGCGAAACACTCAGTTGCGGTTCGGTTCAGAACAGGCACAAAAGGACACTTGCGGTTGGGAACCGCAGAGACACCCACAGCACAGGCGGCCCGCACCGTCAGACTGACCTCGATTGGCACATGCGGTACTGCATGATCTTATTTGGAAAGTCTGTTTTAAATTTGTTCTGAAAATAATGCAGATGATCGATACATCTGTCGATCCATCCCGCCAGAATCTTCTGAGCAATCGTTTCGGCACTCCACGTCATACATTGCATCCGAATCTTCATAAAAAAAGGGCGACCTAAGCGCTTATAACCAACCAGTACAGTGCATTCAGCTGGGAGCTTTTTTTGCCGGCACACATCGGAGGTTGTCACCAAAGAAAAACGTTTCTAGTTCATCCGCATTCGGAAAAGTCTTGCCCGTGCTCTAACGCCGTCGATACTTTGCTCGACTAAAATCGAATACCCTCCTTTGCGAATGTGGAAGTAATCGCAAAGTCTGCCGTCTGACTTATACGATTATGCATGCTTTAAGGGATCTAGTTGGCGGCCAAAGACCAAGCAAAAAAGATCAAATCAGCCGCCCAAATATGTCTGCATCTTAGTGGTGGGTGCAGGAACCACAAGGCGGCCGCTTGCAAACGAAAAGGCTCTCCATCGTGACAGTGACTTCGCGTTGAATGTACGGCAGAGGTTTGACGAATTTTTTCGTTATACACGAGCTAAATTAGTGACGCATGTTGATCCGGTTTTAGCCTGCAATTGTTCACCGCCAACGATGGCATTCCGCCTTCTGTCGGCTTCCCACTTGCGCAGCACAAGAGTCGTAGTCCCGCTTGCGACCTACGCTTCGGCAAGAACCAGTGCGGCAGCCGTAGAATCGGTGAAGCAGCCGTCTATCTCTCGAATTCCTACAATGCGACAACTGCGAGAGACACTCATAGTGCATGCCGAAAGAGTCTACAACTCGCCAAGGTGACAAACTAGCCGATGCTATGAACACCATAATTATCCAAGGCTTTAGAGTCGCGTTCGATCCAACCCGCAAGCATGATCCATCGGTCGGCGCACAGACGGGGATCATCCCGCTTGCCTCGGAGCTAGGCTGTTGGCGGATATATCGCAGCCCGCGCAACCAATGTCGCTTCGGCATGATACTCGAGGAACTGGACGTCATAGCGCGCACGTTCCTGCGTCCATTGCAAGTAATTCACTCGGTGTTTTAGCGTGGGTCGGCTACAAGCACAATCAGGACCCCGCTGTTCCGATGGGCATACCTGCGCACCACACCATCGGTGTGGTGACTGTGTTAGTCGACCGAATTGGTATGTTTCTAGCATATCACCTCCGGCGATCGATGTGCCAAAGCCATCGGTTTCAGACGTCGCTCCCGGGGCTCGGTTCCGGTCCGATAAGGACATTCTCATTCACGGATACGTCTCCTGGCTGGGAAAGTCCTCGATGGAAGTCTCTGTCGACGTCGCACAGATCGACGCCGACCACGTTCCCGTGTAAGTAGCGCCCATTCTAGCTTGTAAAAACATGATCAGTCCGACTGACGCGAGGTGACGGTAGCTTTCTAAAAAATGTTAATCAAGATCAACATCAAAAGGGCTTTTTTCAGTGTTAAAAGTCCTCATAGGGATCGTTAGTAGACCTCATCTCCTCCCGCAGATAACTGCGCAGCGTAACCCGCTTTACTGTCTTTAGTAGCCAGAATACAATTTTTAGGAAACAAATGACCGCCAAGTTCCTAATGGTGACCATAAGTCCTGAGCTGAAGCCTTCACCCAATGTTGCACTAGTACTTCGAGACGACAACAACCGACGACTCTTCGAGCAGGGAGAACGTAATGCAACTCTCTTGCATTGTAATAAATCCAAGCTTAGGTGCAAGAGAACTACGAGCGGAACGTGGAAAGAACTCTCTAGCGACAATGCTTCCCACATTGGAGGAACTCGACCTTCTACGCGAGTTAGAGTTTAAGGTCATCGATCCGCTGACGCTGGCCGCCGACTACTCCCGTCTTCCGGCGGGTCACGTACTGATGGACGGAGCGAAGCTGATGAACACCGTCATCTGCATGCCAGAGATGACGAATCTCCACGGCAAAATGTTCGGAGGTTTCCTCTTCCGAACCGCCTACGAGACCGCCTGGTCCAATGCGGCCGTATTTGCGTAAGTAGTATGCGTGGTGTCGACTGCGTAATCATTGAATAGAACAAGGTTGCGTCTAAGACTTTTGTGGCCTACGCAAAACAAAAAGTGAAATCTGAAAAAGCTTACTTCCTCTCCTCTGTCTGTTGACCTCACATGGGAAAACCATTCATGCAACTATAGCGCTATGATTGCCCCCTACCCCTTTCGCATAGAACAAGCAAGATTCCACGGTGATTGTTGAGTTGGTTAAATACATAATCGCAGCTGAATGCTGCCTCAAAAGCGGAAAAGTGAAACAAATTCGACTTATAGAAATCAGCCAGTTAACTGCACCTGCGTGACCAACGGGCACTACCTGCGCGCCGTTCCAGTTGGTGCTTTGCTTCACATCAGCAGTCAGGTGCCACACCTCCGTGCAGTTTAATGTACTGGGATGCCTTTTAGGTGTGCTACACGCGGGATCGTTCCATGCAAACCCTGGTCATCTGTCAGGTGCGCAACGCTAAGTCGGACAAGCTCGAGGTATATTGTTTCATCAACCCACTAATCGACGAAGCAAACCATTCAGACCGCTATGGTCTTCCACTTTACGTTTGAGTCGGAAGCGCCGCTTCGTTCGCTGATACCGAGCACACATGCGGGTGAGAGTTCCTTTACGTTACAGCGCTGACGTAATATGACGCTTAACTCTTAGATGGACTTCGCTACGTTCATTGCCGCAGGGAGCTCGACTTTGCAATGAACAAGACGACGTTTAACAGCGACTTCCATTGAACAGTCCAGGACCCATTCCTGTAGTATTTTGTTTTGCTTGTCTTACTGTGCAGTCAATAAAATTCTTGACGGATGCTGCGTAGAGAGCATCATTTGGGCCGGTAACGTTACGAGCGGCGGGGGGGGGAGGAAATGAACAAAATGCTTCGATCAAGGAGCCCAGACTCCTGATACCGACAGTTTGAATATTTGGCTGGAGAGGCTGTTAAGCCTAGCCTAACCACACAGCTGGCTTTTCGCTTTTCCTTCAGCACTTCCTTCTTCCGAAAAATCAGCCGCCTTTTGAGCTGAGAAAGCAAACCATGGCGCAACGATGAAAAACGCATAATCAACAGTGGCAGCCCACCCACTGCGATCCACAGGCGTTCCTTCCGCGGAACTCTCGCTTTTGTCCCCCTAGCCGTTAGGCTATCAGACATTCCACTTTCGGTGTCCTTGCTGATGCAATGCGATGCGGCCCACTAGCATGACAATAGCGACCAAAAAATCGCTTTACATTTCGGTGGGTGACTGCCTCTTGCTGTGTGATATCGGTTAGGCGATGCGTCGCCGGTGATCTGTTCTTACGCCGGTAAAAATTAGGTACGGTTACGAGTAGCATTACGACCCTTGGTGGGGCCGTAGTCGTTTATGATTAGTTCTTAATCCAAACCCGTATAGGAACATTACGGCATGGCTTAAGGCCGCACCGCACTTGCAAGTACGGTTTGCCTTACAGCCCGTAAGTAGGGCACGGCTGCCGATTCCATGTAGACCGCAGCCACAATTTACGAGCCGGCTGTTCGTGCAGAAACTTACTGTGTCTCAGCGTTTCGAATCGTGCGAGCACGTTGTTGGGTTACCAGAAGTAGTCACTCACTTCAGGCTCCGGCGGTCTTGATGCTCCTTTACCTGAGCCTCGTTTGGTACGCCTTAAAGTGTTTCGGGGAAGCGTTCCTTCGACAGCTAGTGCCCAGCAGCTGGTGGCCGAGGAAGAGCCTTCGTGGGAAGGTATGCACAAGGCATAGGTTATTGGGGAGCCAAATGCTTGGCCATTATAAACACCTTGACCGCAGGTCGTGCTAATAACCGGCTCCGGGGCGGGAATCGGACGTGCGCTTGCACATTGCTTTGCTCAACGCGGATGTCGCCTCGTACTCTGGAGCACCACGCGGACGACGAACGAAGAAACCGCGGAACAATGCCGTCTACTGGGCGCAGAAGTAAGCGAAAGTGAGCAAGTGCCGGACAAAACGAAAATTTTAGGCAATCGCACACACTGTCGACGTCTCAAAGCCCGATCTTGTGTACAAGACCGCTGCCGAAGTCCGCGAGCGCTTCGGTGCGGTCGACATCGTCGTCAGTAACGCCGGTATAAGCAGTGACCCGTCCAAAGACCTCTTCGAGATCTCCGACGAACATAATAGCCGCGTAATCGACGTTAATCTCAAGTCGCTCATGTGGGTAGGTCTTAATGACCTGCGCGTGGCGTATCGAGAATCCTGATTTGGAGGGAGGGGGGTTTCTCGGATGGGCCCTGTCTGCGTTTCGGAACCCTTCGAATTTTAGGGGACATGCCCCCCTGCCACTGGCCCCCTTGGGCGACAGGGTACGCCACTGGAATAATTTGATCTTGAAACTGCTTGTTCAGTTGGTGAAGGCTTTCCTTCCCGCCATGTTGGAGCGACGCAGCGGTCACTTTGTGAGCATTGCCTCTGTCGCTTCCTTCATGACGATACCAGGTGAACTAATAGTGCCTCATCAGGACAAGTTCCCCAGATTTACCGTTTTCAGGCAGTGCCGCGATGGACTACTGCGCGACCAAATTCGGAGTGTTCGGCATGATGGAGACGCTGGAACATTCGCTTTGGCTTCGCGGAGTCCGCGACGTGAAGTTCACTACTTGCTTTCCCGCATGGGTCCCCACTAAATTAGCGNAGGCTTCTCCTAACGGCGGCCACTCGTACACATCTGAACATCAAATATTTTCATGGCGCTTGCAACGGAATGTCCTGCTCAATAAAGCTTTTTGGTGCTTCTAAGATCGGAGTTGGCCTGAATACTCAGTCCTTTTTGAGCTCAGACTCAGTACACAAAATGGCTTTGACTTTGGGTTCGGTTAGGGCCCAAGGGGCGCTAACAGCTCATCTAGAGGGCAAAAGTTTGCATTTCGCTTGGCCTAGTGGCAAGCTGTAGGATCCCAAGCAATGATCCAAACCCAGCTCGCGGCTCATGCTTTGGCCCAGAGTGCCCAGGTTTTAATAATCATGATAACAACGAGGGTATCCTCAAGACGCTAAGACGGCTTTATGGGCAAGTTGGGCTAGGAGAGAGATGCGAAGACTTTTCGCTAGCGCAGACTGTGAATGCTTTAAGCGCTAGCAGCGTAAGAAAATTTTTTACCTAAACAAAATTGCGTCTTCCTTCCGTGCAACGGCATTTTGTCGTGTTAGTCGCTGAACCCTTCACGTTCACGATGGTCTGTCTTTCTGCTGAAGGGTACTCACTGGGTCACAGATACGGAGTACCTATACGACGGTATGTTTGAGCCTGTTGTCAAGTCAATACTGTGCACAGGGGCACTACTTTCAGATGCAATGTGACCTTTACTTTTAACACCATCAAATGTTTTGCTTAAGCAACGAATGGTTTGTTCATGGCGTCCGCGACGGCTGTGGCGGCTTCTGGCAGCTTCTCAACGATCACCTTTTTGGCCTCGTCACTGAGCGCGCTGAAGTCCTTTAGGAGGCGTTCGGTCTGCTTGGCCTTCTCGTCGACCTCGAAGCCCACGAGCAAGTACTTCTCGACGATGTAGCGGTACTAAAGAGATTCGTTATACTAACAAAACTGGCTTGGAGCAAAAGTACGTCTGGAATATTTAATACGCGCTAAATATTACACTTTAACACTACTGTAGGTATCTTCATCTATTTTTGTCCCGTTTTAGACCCCACCCTCTATCTGCCTACGTCTACATGCACGCCTTTACCTTGTTCAGGTAGCCCTTCGCCTCCTCGTTCTGGACGGAGTCGCGGACCTTGTCGTAGGCTGCTTCTCCTGCCAGGACGCGTCTGTAGAGCGACGGAGCGTGCTCCTTGAGCACCTCCTTCACCTTCTCGATCCCAAGGGGCTTCTGAAGCGCGGCGAGCGCCTTGAGAAGATCCGCGTAGTTGGTGTCGTCCCCAGGGTAGAGCTCCTTGGTGTCCGGGCTGACGCTGGCGAGCACCTTGATCTTCGGGTTGCTCAGGAAGAGGCCGAGAGACGGTCCCTCGTAGCCGAGCGCCAGCGACGCAGTCGAGAAGGCGAGGACGGCGACGAAGAGTTTCGACATTCTTGATAACGTTTTAGTCGAGACGGATGCTTTCGGCCTCAAGGAGACGTCTTAAGTACTGCTTAGTTCGGCAGAAGTAGCGAGTTGACGTTGCGTAACCAACACAATTATGTCGTTTCGAAAGGGCGGCCGCGTCTTTGAGGCCTTGCATAGTCGAAATTCAGTCATATTTCAACTTAGTATGCGTTAGGGAGAAAAAACATGAAACGTGGCGACCGCCTATACGTGCCGTGCCGCCATTCAAGCTAGTGAAATATCATTAACGATGATTGACACTTGATAATATTTAGTAGCAGTTGACGGAATACTGATATGTTTGCCAGTTCGACAATTTTTACGTCGAAAACGGAGAAAGAATTGCGTCATGCTTGCCAAACACTGAAGCTACAGTTTCCAGCAGTAGCCGTGGACCCCTATGCAAGTGCAGCTTGTGAAAAGTCATCTTCGCTGTAGAGAGGCAGAAAGCGTTGGAAAAAGCGTTGAAGTAAACATTGCGGTGGTTTAGAGGAATTATAAACCAGCGACTTACACTGTGAAATGGCATGGTACGGAAGACAGTAGCAGCTGGAACAGTCCGCACTGATGCCAAAGGATGTTTTTTCATCTTTCAGTTTGTTTAACACGTTTTAAGTCACATGCAAGTCGCTTTCATCAGTTTCAGTATTCAGAGACAACCACCGCCATCGACACGAGGAGGACGTCGGTCAGGACTACCGTCACTCGCACGCATCGACCAGGATCCACGCTTGATGTGTGTTTCCGAATAAACGATAAGTAAAGTTTGTTTTGATTCATGTTATAATACGCGAAGAAATTAAAGTTCAAGCGTGGCATCCACGTGCCCATTAAGCGTAGATATGTGCTCGAGACTGACGCGAGACAGGAATCTCCGAAAATTTCCTTAAATAAATGTTCATCACAAATGAGGGCTCGGCTGCTTAGAATAAACCACTTCATTCAGTGCATCAAAAACGGAACCCGGTCTCGGTTTCGGTTTTCCGAGATTCTCGGACCATTTTGGTGGTCTCGGTCTCGGTCAAAAACCCCAGTCTAAACTGAGACTTCTAGCGGGCGCCGCGAGGCTCCAGCCAGCGAAATTTCTCACAGATACGTAATTTTTACTGCAAATTCGCTGGCCTCAAATGCGTCGGCCTAGAATATAAGGCTAGTAAACTAGAAGACGTCTAACAAGCACTTTCTACCGCTACTGCCTACCCGTGCCTGTACGAACCAAAAAAATTGTTGAAGTCTCGGTCTCGGCCTCGGTTTTACAAGACTCTCGGTACATTTTTTTGGGTTTGATCTCGGCTCGGGTCATATTTCAGAATCAGTTTTGGCCTCGTCTAGGTTTGATTTTTGGAATCCACGATCTCCGCAGTGCATCAAGCAAGAAGCCTTCTTATTCCACGCTTTTGCTTGTGGTATCGCTTATCACGCATCATGCGGTACCGTCTGGTACCTGATAGAGTTGACGTGAACGTCCCCCCCCCTCGTAGCGTACTCCGAGCCGTACTGATCCCCCGTACTCTACTCCTTGCCGAAATTAAAGCAGCACGGCACGGGTCACGGCAGAGTACGCACATTGTGCCTTGTGCTCACGATGCAGACAGCTTGGCACGCACGACTGCAGACGCGAAGCTCATAGCTGACATGCTGTAATGCACATTTCGAAAAGTTTTTAGCCCCAGTTTGTCGTTCGATAAGGACGCATATAGATAACAAGTGTTTTAAAGCACCTAGTGTATAAGAAAATATAATTCAAAATTTAAAAGTTTTCGAGATTTGGGTTTTGAAAAATATATCCCTTCCCGGGGTCTACTCGGGGAAATACGGTGAATTCGATGGCACACAATAATCCGAGTGTCCCTCGCTTACGACGCCAACCCGAACTGAGACTTGTGCACATCTGATCAGCGCTTTAGATTATAGTGATTTGTACTAACCGCGTTCTGCCGTCGAAGTAGGTAAGATCCACGGCATATAGCCGTGTGAATTAGTGGTTGGTTGGTTACCTGTTATCCCGGATTTATTGTTCCTTCAAATTAGCGTAAAAATAAGCCAGAACCAGCCAGACGAAAAACAGTTCCATGACAAAGGTGGATCATACACCCCATTCCTGAAGGCGTAAAGCGTTTCGTGGTTTATCAGATCCGGGCGGATCCCGACGTTTTGACTCGCTTTAGAAGCTCGCGTGCGATGACGATGTTCTGGATTTGAGAAGTTCCTTCGTATATCTGGAGAACCTTCGCATCCCGAAGCAGTTTCTAAACGCACTTGGCTTAACTATAGCTGCACACTTAGTGGGACCCCGTAGAGCTTGTGCAAATCTCGTACTTCGACTGGGTATTCCGCGCTGAAGCCGTTTCCGCCGAAGATTTGCACAGCGTTGGTGGCCGCCTGCATGGCCGTATCTGCCGCGAAGCACTTGGCAATCGATGCAAGGTATGGACCTTCGGCACTGCCGTTCTCTACCGCCTGCGCGCTGCGATAGACCATCAAGCGGGCGAGTTCGAGGTTCTTCGTCATGTCTGCGAGCATGAAGGAAACGGCCTATGACACTGCAATTGTTCTCACTCTTTCATCAGCTCAGGATAAGCGAATCAAAATACGTACCTGGTGCTGAGCAATCGCCACTCCAAAGGTCTTCCGCTCCAGAGCGTACTTTGACGCTTCGTCGAGTGCTCTAGCAGCGACACCGAGGGCGAACGCCGCCGTAATTGGGCGCGTTCTATTGAATGTCTGTAGCACGACAGCGTAACCTTCTCCGGCTTTTCCGATTCGCTGAATGTCCGGAACACGCACGTCTTCGAAGGTGACCACTCGGACGTCCGTAGCGCGCTGACCGAGCTTCACCTCCTGCAGAAGTACGTAGGTATAATTTTTTAACCGTTCACCTAACCTTCTTCCCGATGAAGATCCCAGGCGAGTTGGCTTCTACAACGAAGCCTGTGAAAGCCTCGGTTATCGACGCTTTTGGGTCCGGATCTGTTCGAGCCAGGACGAAGAAGAAGTTCGCGACGCCAGCGTTCGTGATCCAGCACTTTGCTCCGTTTAGTATCCATTCATCATCTAAACTGCTTCAGCAATGCACACCGCAGCGTACTGATCCACCCCCCCGCCCCCCTCCCGACTCCGTACCGTACGCGGTACGTACAGTTCGGAGGCCGGCACAGTATGGAGTGAGGTACGGTACGTTGTGCGGTACGATCCGTACGACTGCCGGTCTTTAATGGCAATTACCAAGTACGAGGCAGAGCTTGTCGGCGGATGGGGAAAAAGTGGTCTGTGCATCGCACCGCACAGCCCACTTGTACTGGCTTCAGATTGTATCCTTCTCCCTGCAGTAGTACATTCGGGCGGATCGACATTGCACTCACTAACCTTCCTTTACGGCCTTCGTCCGAATTCGCGAGATGTCCGACCCGGCGTCCGGCTCGGTACATGCGAAAGCCTAGGGTTTTACCGTTAGCTTCTGGCCGTTTCTAGGGTAACATACCGCCATCAGAGGTTCTCGTGTGAGTCTCGTAAGGAACTCGTTCTTCACTCCCTCATTACCGTGGCTGATAAGCGGTCCTGCAGCAAGCTCGTTGCCGCCAAATGTGGCGGACATCGACGAGCAGCCATAGCAGATGGCTTCATTCACTATCACATTGCTAAGAAGGTCCATTGGCGAGCCACCTTAAAAAGAGTGCTTATGTATTTATATTGTATTGTATTTGTTCGTTACAGGAAAATATTAAAAAAATTGGTTAATCCTAGAATAGTACGTCTTTATCGAAGAGTCAAATTTCTGGACATCAAAGTCGCAAATAAATGGCCATTCCTTGCTGACTAACCGAATTCCGTTGGTACGCTCAGGTTCATGAAGCCGTTCGCGTGAGCTTTTCGGACCACTTCCCAGGGAAACTCCATCGTTCGGTCGTAATGGGAAGCAACCGGCACGATTTCTTCCTGAACGAACTGCCTGGCCGCACGTTGTAGTTGCTTGTAGTCCTCCGAGAGTTCTAAATATAAGCGTTATGGTTTCTCGTATGTTTTTGACTGCTGCGTTGGCATCGGTTTGCTAAAAAAAAATGGGGTTAACACAATCAAGGTTGCATCTGAATGCAGTTTTTAGGCGATTTTTTGGGCTCACTTTTCGGTCTTCTAAGTCAAAATGCCCCTAATTTCGGCATCTTTTTTTGGCCACGTAAGGAAAATTTCAGTTCTCACAGTTCAGTTTCCATTTTTCATTTTACGGTTTAGATGGTAGCCGTTTTTGTCTTCAATTTGCCAGGAAATCGTTTTCGATGAAACCTTGACAACATTAGTGACCGAACCGAATAGTCCCGCTCGCGATGCCAATGACGACGCGGGTCTCCGCAAAACAGGCAATGTGGCACACGGTGTGATTCTACGCCATGCGATGCCATACAAAGCAGACGTTGCAGACCGGATCATGGTTCCGAATTAGTACACCGATATTGTCCCGAAATTAGCTGCAGTGGCCTGATGGAAGCACAAGTTACGCGATTCGAACTCCCCAACAACGGCGAGACTCAAAATTGCTAAGCAGCAGACATCAGAAATTATCCGTTCTTGATTGCATTTCAATTTTACTGCCATTCCGCATTGATGTTACCGACAATGTAAAAATGGCGCCTTATGCGATTTAGTTAGCACGGCTCTTCTGTTCATTTTTGACGATCGTATGAGAAAAACCAATATGGAGGGCCAAATCAGCTTTATCTTTGAGTTGACTGCAAATGTTTTAGAGCAAAACAAGGCAAAGAACCACAAAAAAGCAACCTACATACCACTCCAATAAAGATCAGGAACCGGCACCCTTACCGTACTCCGTACCGCACAGCACGGTACGGCAGTACGGGCCGTTATACGGTACTACCTGTACGGTTGCCGACATTTATGCCTTGTTTTGCAGTTGCCATTTCCACAAGTGAAATTTGTTCTCGCACATCAATTCGTTTTTAAGTTACTTGCGCTTGCTACTGTCGCGTTTTGCCTTGCAGAATGTCAGCTGTAGCCAGTCGGTGCAGGATGACGTAGGTGAATCAACCTGTTATAGAAAATAGTAAAATTTATTTTGTTAACAAGGGCACGTTCAGCATCATTGAAACTCGTTGCTTGTCATTCATTCGAAAGGATGATGACGTGCTTAGAGTTGGTCGAATTGCGGGACGCCTTGACGGTCTCGGCGAAGTTCTCCAGACTATGCTCGGTGTAGGGCGGCACTCTCAGTTTGAACTGAGCGAAAAGCGCAGCCAGCTCGCTAAGCATATTGGCGACATCCTAAAGTGAGATTTCCTTTTAAGATTAGCTTCATGAATCCATCAAGTCCTCCAGTCGTTTATGTATTGTATTCATTTCAGGGTTGGGCGGGGTCTCGGTCTCGGTCTCGTTTTAGTCTCGGGTTTGGGGGGGTAAGTCTCGGGTCTCGGTCTCGGGGTTTCCCAAGTCTCGGCGCCACTAGCGCTTTTTTCTAGTTTCTGTACCAACGGATTTTTGGCATTTTTTTGTTTCTAGACTAATTAAATTTCAGGCAACTTTTTTTCGGCCTTGCCTTGGACCCTCCTTTGGAAGTTTCTACAATGCCGAATTTACCCCTTTTACGGGGCGAAACCGATATTTTGCTGTATTTCAGCCGCATTTTGGGACCGCCGCAGGCTAAGCCAGAACCTGGAAAACGTCCTGAGAAGAAAATATTTTTTCGTCTCGGGTCTCGGTCTCGTTTTAGTCTCGGGTCAGAGGGGTTAAGTCTCGGTCTCGGGTCTCGGTCTCGGGAAGAAAAATAGTCTCGGGTCTCGTGTCTCGGGTCTCGGTTATTTGCGAGTCTCGGGTCTCGGTCTCGGCCCGCGAAAAAAAAGTGCCCAGCCCTGATTCATTTAAATACTTTAAAAATTAATTCGTTAGTAAGCCATACGCTAGTATATTATGGCAGACGAACGCTAGTACATTAATATAAATTTAGTTTTTGCAAGCGGCAGCATAAAACCCTTGCCTCAGCACTAGTCTCTTCGAAGTACGTTCCAAGCCAGAAGCCAACTACTTTAACATTCCTGAAGATCAGATCGTGCGGTGACACCTGCAGCGGTTGAGCGGCCATGGCGCCGTAGTTGACCAGAGTACCCCGAGAAGCTAGCATGGACGTTAGACGAAGGGCGCTCTTACCGCCGACGCAGTCGAGCGCTAGCTGGGCTGTTGGAAGCCCGGGGAGCGCCGTCTCGAACTGAAAGGAGCAGAACGTGGCATGCTTGGCACCGTGCCTTGCGGTAGCGGGGTTGAGCACCAGGGCAAGGCGTACGCTGCAGAGGAAGGGGTCATCCACGTGTGCAGTGATGCGGTACAATGCACCAACACGTGATCTCTTGCAAGCCCCTGATGGGCGTCAGGTAGCCAACTGTTACCTCTTCCTCGGTGTAGACCTCGTCCGCGCCGTACTCCTTCAGCTCCGCTTTCAGGTCATCAATAGTCGGGCGGTCGCGGACCACGTTGACGGTCCTGAAGCCCCACATGTTAGCGAGCTAAAACGTTATGCTCAACGACATGAATCTTCTCTTTTTAGCCATACCTGAATGACGTACTTCCCCACCTCAGAGTTGGCGCCATTCTGCACGATCACATCGCCCTTCTTCAACTCCACAAAGTCTTTCAGCAGGCGGTACGCAGTGGGCGGATTTAAGATGATCGTCATGACGATCGGTATCGGCAGGCCATTGTCGAATGGGATCAGATGAGCTCTTTCGTGGATCCCGTAGGTGCGCCAGGTGCCGACGAGGTGTCGCTGTGGTATCACGTAGCCGCCCACCTTCACGTCGGTCACCTTCGAACCGACCTAAGGAGTCGTCGCAAATTAGTAGGCACAGAGACAGTAGGGTCAACTATAGATCTTGTACATTGTTCCTTGCACACCTGTTCCGTTCGAGCCCTTCCTGCCCTGTCCTACTCGCTAGTTAATTACTCGGCCTAATTGACGGAGAAGTAAACGCCTACCTTCTCAACGACGCCACACCCGACGTTGCCGGCTACCGTTGGAAAAGACGTTGGCAGCAAGCCGTACTTCCCGGACAGTTGCATCAGGTCCGACGGGTTCACGGGAGCGGCAAGCCAGCGGACAAGCACCTCGGTTGAACCGAGATTTTCCGGATAGATCTTCGTCTCTTGTAGGCTCAGTACCTGTAATGGGGCAAAGTTAACGACATGTTTTGCAAAAGTGGCTTGACTAAAATCGGAATCACCTGATCCGGGTCACCAAATCCGTCGTAAACTACTTGCTTGACGATCAGGGGCATGTTGATAGCGTCCCAAAAAATACCGTTCTTGTTCCTCAATACTGCGCCAACGTACTGTCGACGGTCTTCGTTGTACCACGTTCTAGCACACGTGACACACAGCCGCGTTGTTTGTGATCGGCCGTCTGGTTTTACACTTTCCCGTTCTCATTCACGCTAGCACGTTAACGATATGCGGGCCCATCGACTTATCTTTCTTTTGTCAAAAGCCGCTTACGCTGTGTCGGCTATTCCGTTACGTGGCATGCAATGGGAAGCTATTCCTGCATAAACCGTAAAGTCTCAAGCGTCTGCACGAAAGTTTTTCGAATCCTACTTTTGCCTTGAGAAGAAGACTGTTACCACCGCCTTGGTGATTTCGGCAACATGACAAGCACAACACAGATAAGCAACAAGATACTCTCAAAGACCTTGATATTTCTTCATCATCGTGCTGTCCTGCTTCCAAAGCGCTCTGTAGCGAAGCTCCGAAATCACGACTTTGATCAAGTGTATTTTGCAAAGAAATCAAATTTGGGGGTTCACAACAGGAGGCATACATTATTCGTCAGAGAGGAGAAGGATGTGCTTAGAGTTGGTCGAAGCGCGAGACGCCTTGATGGCCTCGGCAAAGTCCTCCAGGCGGTGCTCGGTGTGTGGCGGGTTCTTCAGCTTGCCCTGCGCCATCAGCGTCACGAGCTCAGTGAACATGTTCACGCGGTCCTGAAGATTTAAGTCAGTAAAATTATTGAATTTGTGGAATTAAGCCATACCTCGGCGCTAGCTCCCTCGTAGAAGTGCTTGACCCAGTAGCCGACCACTCTGATGTTCTTGAAGATCAGCTCACGGGGCGAGATCTGTACCGGCTTGCCGGTCATGGCGCCGTAGTTGACCAGCGTACCGCCTGGAGCCAACGTGGATGAGAGAAGAAGAGAGCTCTCAGCGCCGACGCAGTCCAAGGCCAGTCGCGCAGGCGGGATCTCGGGAAGCGCCTTCTTGAACTGAAACGTCAGAGGTGAGCTATTGACACAATGGCAATGTTGTTTAGGGTTTAAAGGTCTTTGAGTCGGAATTTCCTTACAAGATGTGACAGAAAATTAATCATCCGGCAATTTGGGTAAAGCGAAAGGTTATTATACCGCCGAGATTCACTAGGAAGCCGATCGGACTTTAACGTACATATGCCCAGATCTCTACATCACTAGCTTAGCCAGAGCGTTCGCCTTGTTTTGCGCGCCTAAACAAAAGGACACCGATTTGCGGAGGAACCCCCCATGAACCAAAACTGCGGCCCATCGGATAAAGATCTTAAAACAGACACAGGGTGTCTTTCGTAGTCTTAGGCACAAGACAGGTAAATAAGACTAGTCTCTTTTGGCTACCTCACACCATCTACCATCCAGTAAAGTGCGGTAAGCCCTACCTCTTCCTCGGTGTAGACCTCATCCGCTCCGTACCCCTTGAGCTCCGCCTTCAGGTCACCGATAGTCGGGCGGTCGCGGCTTCAATTCCACGATGTCCTTCAGCATGCGATATGCGGTCGGCGGGTTGACGAGAATCGTCGCAATGACAGACGTTGGCAGGCCCTTGCCGAACGGTACAAGCTGTGCGCTTTCGTGAATGCCGTGCGTGCGCCAGGTGCCGAAGCCGCCCGCTCCCAGCACGTAGTCGCCAACGTTCAGGGTGGTGACCTCCGAGCCGATCTAAAGGAACTTGTCTTTATCGTTGTTTACGCAAAAAAGCACTAAAAACTCTAGCGACGTAAATTAACTGGCCAAAAACAAACATGCGTAGATTATCGAAAATTTGTTACCGTTGCGAATGAAACTTTTCCTTGCTAGGTTGCCTACGTCCTTTCAGGATCTGATAAACAGGGATGAAAGAGTAAATACCTACCTTCTCAACGACGCCGCATCCCTCGATGCCCGGGACGGCCGGGAAAGAAGACGGCAGCGTGCCGTACTCGCCGATGATTTGCCATACGTCGGCCGGATTCACAGGAGCAGCGAGCCATCGGACGAGCACCTGCGTGCCACCAAGGTTTTCCGGGTTGACAGTTGTCTCTTTCAGGGATAGAACCTAAATCAAGTCAACGTAACATTTGAATGTTGCAGAGTAAAATCAAGTCAATCAAGCAAGTGCGCACCTGTGTCGGATCTCCAAATCCGTCGAAGGTTACTTGCTTGACGGTCAAAGGCATGTCGATAGCGTCTAAAAGAGTAGATGAATTCTGGTGCGCGTAATGCGAAAAAAGCCGTAACAACACATGAAAAAAAGCTCTTAGGAAGGTCGGTAAGTAAATAAAAAGAAAGTGGGAAAGATGTTAAAAAAACCCAACAAATTTTTACCGGCGAATTAACGGAAGTAGAAGAGTAATTTTGAAAAATAAAAAACGTCTTGGTAACTCATGAAGCGTGGCATGTCTTTGGTCCTCAAAGCGAAAGTCGTAGAGTCAATAAGGCACGCCGAATGACAAAAATGCCAATGCACACGGCTTAAATAGAGTGCAAGGCGCCAGGAATATCGACTCAAAGTCATCACCGGGCGGCGTCATTGCACTTTGCCGGGCTCTTCGTGATTGACCGGGTCACTCGGATGCCGGCGTGTAGTGTATAGCGCACACACTACACACAAGCGCGCTGCTCGGCGGTCGGCTTTCCCGCCTGAGAAACGACACGAGAGACCGGCGAGGGAAGCGTGGATCGACTTGGAGTGTGTGTCCCTTGCAAAAGGTTTGCTTGACTGCTAACGAACTACGGACGTCAGGCAACGACGTAGACGGAACAAACATGAGTTTGTGTCCGTGGTCATGTATGGGCTAAATTTCCAAGCAAAGACCGTGTGCTATTCTGTTTTGGCCCGCTTCGACAGAAATCCTTTTTGTAATATTTCGCCTGCACTTAAAGTAATCTGGCGCTTTCATGAAAAAAGCGCTGTTTCCTTAGTGACCGTTGATACAGAAAGTCCCTCCCAAACAGTGATTTCTGCAGGCGGCTATACCCATTGATCAAGTGCAAGCCGGGGCATTCCGAGGCAAGCCGGCTTGTTAGGCCCTACTGAGGCGACATTAAGGGTCGTTAAGCAAAAAAAAGAGCAACCAATAAGCATACCGTGCATTCTTTCGCTAACGGTGGCTCGGGAAGGAGTCCTTTCCTGAGAGCCCCATTCGCCTTTGGCATGATACAGTCAGACCTCTTAGTAAATGTTTTTTATTCCTTCTTCGTCTTGCTCTTGCGGATATTCCTTAAAAACGCGACGCCGGTTAAAGCAACGTTCCAGAGAACGTACAAAGCAGCGAGGGCAATTACAGTCACAAGTGCAATCACGTCCAAGCAGAAGTAAGTGATAACGTCCATATCAGAACTGGCAAGGTCCAGCTGGTCCTCCAACATCGGGAACTTGGCCGCATACTCGATGTGTGTCAGGAACGTATCCTTCGGTGTGGTGGGACGATGGTGAAGCATCTGTGAGATCTCCTGGGCGCGTACGGAGTATCTAAAGCCAGTCATGTATAGAGAGACGACAGGGTCCCCGTAGGACGATACAAGTACACGTAAGAGGGAGGTCTCGACCGATATGAGCAAACGTGGAAACTTGCGGCGTTAAAAGTCCCTAGTTTCTTCATTCCATTAAAAGTGTTGTACCATGGTACGCGCAGTGACTACGACGGCCAGACGAGCTGAGGCCGGCTAAGATCGCTGCTGAGAACTTCCGACGGCATCCTTATTTGATGAAAAAGGTGTTCACGTAAAAGGTGCCAAATAACCGCAAAGACGCATCCTGAGTACGCAACCAGTCCTTGTAAGGTATCTCAGTCTTGGAGTGGTCTCAAAAACATGCTCAGGATTGAAGAATCTTTTCAGGGAGTTCTTAGCTTGATGAGGATCGCTTAAACGTCGTGGCATCTTCTCTTGTAGGTGAGCGCCGAAAATGATCAGAAAATCGTACGGTGGGTAAAGTAGGACACAAAATAGTTTTCGAAGCATCGTTGATAGTGTGCTTACTTTGGATCCTCCAGGACATCCTTCAGCGCCTTCTTCAACCTCTTAGCGTCCACATGCGTCTTGTCCATAACCACTCCGACACCATTACGCAGCGCACAGCCGGCGTTATACTGCTGATCGCCGAATAGTGGGATGGCGACGGTCGGCTTGCCGGCGTAGGAGACCTCCAGGAACGAATTCAGCCCCATGTGTGTGATGAAGGCGACCACTCGTGGGTCGTCTAAAGCGCTCAACCTGTTTGCAAGTCAGCTCACGTAAGGTGTAAATGGCTTTTCAGATCGTCGGATCGGATGCTGTAATGCTAATGAAACAAAGGATTGACCGGAGTATTTCCGCTAGAAACGGGAAACCGAAGCCGTATCGAACTGAACTCCTCGTACTGTTTTCGATGACAGGCATGTATGTTACGGTACGCTACCCAAATTATGCGGCGCAAAAGATCGGGAACCCGAAGCGTACCCGTACTGTCCCGGAAATGTCGCACCAGTACGATGAAAAGAACGATGCGGGCCATAGTATATCCCGGCTCCTCATCTTTACTTTCCGTCAAGATCCATCGGAATTGTTTAACGCCACGAATTCGTATGGGTCCTCTCCCCCATCTCTGTTACCGGGAGAAACCTATGGGCGGCTAGAACAATGTTCCGAAAACAAGTGCGTTCAGACCCGAAAGTTAATCATTTCTGCGTCACTCCAAAGTTGTGCTCTTACTCAATAGATCCGTTTGCGGAAGCCACTTCAAGGGAACGATGTTAGTGTAGTTCTGGAGCATGTCGAAGTCATCCTCGGGCGCATCATACTTCCAAATGAAAGTGTAGTCCTCGAAACTAGCGAAAGTTTTGGCGATTACGCGGCGAGTTTTCAGCGCAATCGACTCTGTTTTGACGAGAGTTCCGAAGGAAAAGACGACGGTACCTTTCGAGCGAACCGAGAGTATCTTTTCGAAGGTCTAGAATGCGGAAGCTCATGCACGGTCAGTCTTAAAGCCTCTAAAAACTTAATTGGGGCCTTCTTAACTTATAATTAAATTGTAAGGTAAATTTTTGCTGAAATAATTTTGAATTATTTATCAAATAGGGTTTTATTGAGACGCGCAAAATGCTCTACGATTCTGATAATTTAAAATCGGCTTACGTCCATCGGATTTTGCATGTGATCCATCTTCAGCCAAGGGCTTTCGCCCTTTGACTTGATGCGGTAGACGTGTCGAGCCTTGGTGGTACCGTTGGACACAGACGGGTTGTACTCCATGAGGATTTTGTCCTAGAACAAGAGATGATGCCGCGTCGAACCTATAGTTGATTAAGAACGTTTTTTTAGGGATTTTCTTACCACTGTGTGTCCTCGCTCCACCAGCGCGTCGACGAGCACCCCTGAGAATTTCACGTGACTGCCGCCAAAAGCCGTCTGGTAGACGAGCACCTTCAGCGATAACACCGGAGAAAGCACCGACAGCGAAAGGCAGGAGAAGGCCAGTGTGAAAAGGCGCATTACGACGCTTAAAACTCAATTGTTTTGTACAGTTTTTATTTAGTCTAATATCATGACCCTCCTCGGGGTAAAGGAGCGAAAGAGCAATGGCAACTCCGTGATTCAGGTACCTAGTTGCGTCCGTTGGCCGGCAAAGAAGATAGTGAAGGCAGGTTGAATACCTATTCGGGGAACTGTAAGAACGGGTAAAATCCTAAAAAAGGCAAAAGCAGTTTACAACTGGAAACCACGAGGCAGTTACTGCCCACAAGTAGTTACTGGAACCGAGATTCTTCTTCAAGAAGATTTCGTCAGGCACAACACGGAAGACAATAGATGTTAGGTGGAATATAACCAAGCTTTAACTAATGAGTCGCACTGCAACGGTCAACCAATCAATGAAAGCCACAAAAAAGGAAAGCATAAGAACGACCGCAAAGGAACGCATTCGTAGCTGACTTTCACTGATAAGAGACGACACTCTTTGGGTCTCGTTGTCCTTTTGCTGTGTCGCTAACTGTCTAGGACTAGTGGTGTGCTCTTGGTGTTTGTTTACCCGAGGTTGGCTGCTTCTAAAACGCCGTAGAGCAAATGATCGAGACCTGATCTGTGATGTTCGTAGGCAATTTTGAATGGATGGGGGTCAGCGAGTGACCTGCGGTCAATGTCCCTTAACGCCACTTAAAAATTTGTAGCTGTGGGGATTTTGGAGGAACAACTTTAAGCCAATAGGGGGACCAAGGTAAAATTTTCGTTTTCATAATTTACGGATATAACGTTTTCGGCCATATTTGCAACGAATAATTGTCTTCTAAGCCTAAAATTTGCTCTGGCGGCGGGCTGACTTTAGAACGAGATAGCCAATTTATGCACTAGTTTGGCCCGAAGCACAGAAATTGTTCTACCGGCGCCTGCGGCGGGCAGTTTTTGGCTGAACTAAGCTCAAAACCACACTTTAAGGCCACTGAAAGAGCAAAACCCGACATGAAGAAAAAGTACCAAAGGGCGGACCAAGGCACTGTTCGGCGTCGGCCGGAGGCCGAAGCCGAAAAATAGGTAACTTACCCTTGCGCCCCTTCCATGACCGGATCCTAGATACGCCACTGTTTTAAGATACGACGTCGTTATCCTACCCTTAATTTTTAATATTGTTTTTCATTGTACTTAGACCCCAATTGCGTCAAACGTTGTGTTGAACAGAAGATTTACTGACGTGTGCATCTTGCCACGCTCTACTCCAGCATAACACAAGCAAACGTCAGGGTTACAGGCGATCCGTCGTGATCCTTCCACTCTGTCCACAGCGGGCTTCGTCGAGATGAGCGAAGCACGGATTCGTTCCATTCTTCAACAAATTTGTACGGCACAATGTCTCGCCTAAAAACCGCTTTGTTTGCAGCCTATAGCCTCGGTAAACAGAAGAACTCAGTCAGTTTTACCCGATGCAAGCTTTGCACAGCTCAGTCTCAACCACTACTCCGAGGCCTCTGCGACGATGCTCAGGTACCGTGAAAAGATGGTGCAACCATCCTGCTCCTTCTACCAGTCCGAAGGAGACGAGTTCGCCGGTGGCATCGTGCTTGACGCCGATCGAGGGCATGTGGCGTATCTTTGCTCTAAATTTTAGCGTCGCCTCGAAGAAAAAA
>JNEY01000085.1:96386-110085 GCA_020875895.1 Aphelenchus avenae | reverse complement strand
CCGTGCAGTGGTACGGGCGCCGAACTCTAGCAATCATGATTGAGCACTAGAGCATTGGAGCACTAGCAGAAGAAACGCGAGTTCAGTAGGGAAAGGTGAACCTTGCAACAAATCCTACGTGTTCCTTCCTCTTCGGTAAGTGCAGGCGTGAGCGAAGGCCGTCCCCTGGGTAGAACATGTTATTTCGCTGCAGAAGTGGGCCATGCGGCTACTTCGGCCATCTCAAGGTCACGCTGCTACCGTAAGTTCTAAGCTAACGCAACGGAATTTTTCACAAATTAATGACTGCCACATTCCCCTGGTTCTGCCCAAGGAATCATCTGCGTGCACCACGCAGATTAAACAAGTGTACACCACGTACCGGCAATCATACATAAAGGAGTAATACTACTTTGAATAAAACTGGGCCTCCGGCTTGTCTTAGTAAGGAGCGAGAACAACTCGCCTTTGGACGAGAACCGGAGCCGCCGCATGGTGCCAGACAAACAAGGCGCGAGCCTGAAGGCAGGGCTAGATTCGTTCTGTGGACGTAGGTACCGCAGAGCCTCATAGTATTTTAAAATAAATACATACTTGCATTCTAGAATCTTATTTAAAGCCAACCCGATATTTTGCTACATCTTTCCACAATGACGCAAGGTCATACATGCAAGCACATGGACACATGCCCTCCAACCACGACCATGCCTAATAGGCATGGTAATACAGTAAGCATGCGAGCACATACCTGAACACACACCTACCATAACTAGAATGCGGATCAAACGAATTGTTTTTAAATCTACACCCTGTGCATTCCTGCATGCGGTGCCGCATGCAGGTACCGCATGATGCGGTAACGCTTGGTACGCATAGCTGCACACAAGCCTCTCCGGGACATGGGATGCACAACGCATTTTGCTAAAACTAAAATTATCTGTTATGTCTGTGTAAGTTTTATTCGGATTCTATGTAGGTAACAATACGAAAAGCACTCCCCTAATGCTACGACATCACGCAAGTTCTCAAGTTATATCACATACGACCATCGTTTAGGTAATTGTGATTATTCTAATTACTTAAATATTTAAAGATTTCTCGCCGCTATCAACGATGACGCATCCTGTGCATTTATTGATTCGACGTGTTAGTCACATTTATGATGCTCATATAAATTGAATTATTGACGTAGGCACAAAACTCGAAAGATGTGAAAACATTCTCTGCTGAGGATGTGTGTCTTCATTAGTGCCTCGCAATGTTCTGTCATGCGTAAAATTGTATAACGCCTGGATATGTAGCAAGAGGACGTCTGAGCGGTAGGGCATCTTCTGATATATTTACGTGCGATGAGGTCGCAAAAAGACACGACATCGACGATTAATGCCACTGCCTCTGGGCCCGCTAATCCTTCACAGCCTGCAGCTCGGTTACCTATGCTTCCACTTTAGCATTGGCGCGACAATAGCTGTACAAATTGTGAAGAAGAATTCGGATTTCTTCAAGGGCTTCTACGTCCTCTATGTCATTCAGTCGTTCTTCGACGTATGCTCGCTGTTTGTCGTAAGTGTCGACGTAGACAGCATTCCGTTCCGTTTGCAAATAGTACGCTGCATTTAGCAAGTCCCCACCCGCTTGTATGCCTACGCCGGCGTACCACTGGTGGCGCTGAACCACTCCGCTGCTGGCACTTCGCTGCACTTCGCTACTGGCTTTTGCCTATTGTGCCAAGAATGCTATCATGCGGCTATTGCGTACAATCGTTACACTGCCTTCCGCTACTTCGTTCAACATGAAAGGGTAAAATACCGTGTTTTCGCCATTATCTCCCCCCCCCCCCTCTAGCAGGGCCCACTACAACAACCATGCGCAAAAGGCCGTCCAATCGTGGGCATGTCTGGCATAAAAAGATAAAAGTTATTGGTCGCCCCTTTGTTACTGTTCTACATGTGAAATAGCTACCACAAGCGCAGTTCATTTCCCACGCTTGCTCTCCCGTAGACCTCCCAGGTAGCAGTTATAAAATGAAGTGGAAATGATAGGCAAAACTATACTGACTGCGGAAACGACCTGTCCAAATTTTAGCTTTGTACGAGTCTTCAACCGTGTGACCGTTTTAGCTGTGGACCGGACGCTATCTGCTCGGAGCAGTCGTTATTTCCACTCTTATTTCCTTCGCAGGCGCATTCTCGCGGCTTTTTGCCGATACTGAAGTCATCTACCTCTACGACGGCTACGCACTTTTAAACCGCCACGTTCCATCAGCAATGGTGAGGCATTCTGCGGAATAAATTTCCTAAGACTGCGTATAGGCAACAAAAACATGCGCTACTGTGTTAGTTATCTCGTCGACGGCTTTGTGCTTCGTTCTCGAGGTTCGCTCTTTCATGCTATACAGAGCACTACCGACCGGCGCGAGCGGTAGTTATCGGGACGACTGTCGTCTGCTTGGTAAGAGCGACTCTTTTGCACTTCAAAACTGGCTGCTGTTTTCGTGTACGCATTTATGCAGTTGGTGGTCCAGATGTTTCTGGCAGTAGACTACGTTTTTCTACTGGTCTATGCGCAGGACACACCCATGCAGCACCTGGCCGCCACTGTCTATCCCTACATCAATACAATGCTGTCCTTCAGCAGTTCGTTCTGCCTGTTTGTAACTAGGTATGGCTCTGGCAAACACTAGTGCATCCGCCATATAACGTGCTTCCTGTGTTCTTTTACAGCAAGCTGGTACGACAAACATACCTTCGCACGTTTTGTACGTCTTCAGCTAACGCTGAACGATCGACGACTCGCGTGTCGCCGGTGTTCTAGCAGAAATGTCTTACCTCTTTGATGACATATGTGCAGTCCTTACGAGTTGTAGCCATTTTATAAACTGTGTCTCGGGCGTACTCTGAGGTGACCGCGAAGTGAGAACTCGAAAGGAGCTGGGACGGCATTTTCCTGTAGAAATTTGACTTGCCTGAGCCAGTAACGGATGATAATACGTGCGATTTCTTGCGGAGATTGCACTTATTGGCACTTCCGACGAAACCAAGCGGTAATACCTATTATGCCAATCCGTCCCAGCAGGGGGATTTCAAGCATGGAGTTTCTGAAAATAACTTTCA
Organism: Aphelenchus avenae; assembly: GCA_020875895.1. Lineage (NCBI taxonomy): Eukaryota > Metazoa > Nematoda > Chromadorea > Rhabditida > Aphelenchidae > Aphelenchus > Aphelenchus avenae. The sequence goes on along the minus strand of JNEY01000085.1, from coordinate 106,993 downwards.
TTTTTAAAGGCGGTGCCCCAGCGGGAAGGGAAGGTTTACTAAAGGGCCGGTGTATGCCCATACAAATTCAGAATCAGGTTACCCCTCCGTGCTTGGTATCATTCGATTGCGCGTAAAAAGTTGAGTAGACTCCTAAAGTTACAAGTTGATCGGGCATGTATCAAAAAAATTATGACCAAGGGCGTGCCGAGGGGTAAGGGGGGACCAAGGTAGTTTTTGTTTCCCAAAATTTGTAACATATTCTCGCGTTTCGCTTAAATTTTCGCTAATCGCGCTGGCGGCGTCTGCGGCGGGCTATTTAAGGTAAAAAAATGTCCACTATTTCCAGCTGGACAGCAAGTTTTTAACTATTTTTTCGCCTAAGGCGCAAAAAGATAAAATAAAATAGTCAAAGGAGAACGGCATGAATTCCGGGCGGAGGCGGGTTCCGGAATTGTGCTGCGCGTGACATTCTTGCATAAATATCCTGCTAACTTACGCGTTAGCAGCGCTATTAATCTGATCCAGCGTCGAAGTCCCTACAAACTTTCGAATACGCATCACGACCGGTCGTTCGCTGTACACTTCTACATCAACGTATTCTATGTGTAGCCGGTGACGATAGTGAGTGCTATGGTGACTATCAAAAACTGATTCATATTATTAATGTGCCATTATTGTTATTAAATACAGGCCGACCATCGTGTCTCTGAAACGGTTCTTTTTGCAGCCTCTCCAAATAATGTGTGGCGGTCGAGAGTATGTCAATAAAGCAACGGTTTATTCGTCTTATCATTTGAAAGCTCACACATATTTATGCCGAGCAATCCGTTGCATAGTGGCAAGTGACGTTAGGAATACTTAAACTGATCTCAGTGCTTGTTGAAGAAAACGTCCGCTTGATTTTACAAGGGAGGTCCCGAATTGATCAAGAATTTTGTATGGCGGTAACCCGGAACAGTTTTAAGCGCTGCACTCACATTCGGACGCTACATTTTCCGTCGATCACCAGAACCGCTTAAAACCTTGGCGAACGAGAGGAAACAATTTCAGGATTGCACTTGGCGACCATGCCAGAAGTTGCTTTCCAGACGTTGTGTATCTAGGCGCCATAGTGTTAATTATTGCTTTATCTAGAATTCAAGTCGACGCAATAGGACGAAGGAAGGAATAAACTCCCGTTTGCACTTTGTAACACAATCATTACTCTAACCATGTCGCTGTTTTCAGGACAGACCATTAGCATGTTGTAGCGTGAGCAAAGTAGGAATTTGCTAAGTGCCGGAAGGTCCGTCCTCGGATGCAGTGCACCCTGGAAATGAGTGTGAGACACAATTATTCGTGATCAGCTTAAGCAGATGATGTTGTCCAGAAGATTAGCGCAACGCCTGATACTGCTAGTGTGTCATATATGTACGCTTAGACGTGCGTTCCTCAAATGTTCAAATTTTCAGTCTGATTTATTTGGTAAAAGTGGCGGTTAGGAAGCTGCCCGTCAATGCCAGACGCTAAGTGACGTATGCCGTCTTCTCATGAGTGAGGGCGTGCATATTAGTTGCCCGGGTTAGAGCCTTACCTAGCAATCAGGTTTGAGCACTAAGCCTTGAAGCAATAGCAAAAGCAATGCGAGTTCAATAGGCAAAGGCGCGAACCGTGCAACAAATATGTGCCTTGCTCTTAGATAAGTGCAAGCATGGGCGAACGCGCGTCCCCTGGGTATAATGCATGTTATTTATCTGCAGAAGGTGCGTACCCACGTGGGTCATGCGGCGACTTCGGCCATCTCGAGGCCATGCTGTTGGTGAATATTCTTAGCTAACGCAACGTAAAAGTTCACAGATTAATGACTGCCGAATTCCCCTGGTTCTGCCTAAGGGATCATCTGTGTGTGCCGCGCAAATTAAACACGTGTACATTAGTGACCACACTTACCGCGGCGTATGGTATTTAACTTGCAACACCAGCTTTAGCACTTGTGCGTTTGCATTCGCAGCGCTTAGAAATGGAGATGTTCATCTTTCGCCGCGAGGAGTACGAGCGCCTCTACAACTGCTCCCTCTACGATGTCGAGCAGATACCACTTGAGCGCAGGCAGCACCCGGTGGCGGGCTTCGCGATCCTCCTGCTCTGTGCCATATTTTGCGTAAGCGTTAATGACCAGTACGTTCAGAGGACCCCTTTTAGACCATATACCTCCCGCCGATGTTCGTCATGAGACGGTACATGGAGCGCGCCTCGTATAAGATTATGTTCTTCATCGGCCTCATGGACGTCGGCATGCTGGCAATCGTCGCAGCCGCCTACGGCGTCCTCACTATTCGCGGCAGCGTGTTCTGCTCCGATCCCGACTGGGTGTACGTGCACGGTGCGCTCAGCATGGGTAGGCTACTCATTTAGGATTCAAGTTACCGTTATCCAGAAGGATAGTTTTGAAAAGTTGGAATTCCGAGGAAGGGTCAAAGCTCGATTTTACTACGGGAGAGGATCTTGCGCAGCTGCTTAGTGGGTCGGAAACGTTAGAGATACCACGTGCCTATAAAGTAGCCTTTGGCAGCGGTAGCGTACCGTTTTCCCTTGCGGTCTCAATGCCGCTGAGTTATGGCGAGGAATGCGGTTTAGCGTTCTGGAAAGCGTCGAGCGAGTGTAGCGTCCTACTGGCTCTGAATCGATGCCTGGAAATGCTGAAGCCGTCCTGGGCCGCAGTCCTCTTCGATGGTCGCAGAACTTTTCTCTGGCTGGGGCTCTCGTCAGTCCACTATCTATGGGGTGTCTTCTATGCCACTCCCCTCGTTTGGACGTCTCTTTACGTCACGATGGTGTTTAATCCGCACGCTGGATACTTGGACGTCGACGAAGCTGAGGTACGATGAATAAAGATCGGCAATCGCCATGCGTACCGTATTCCGTATCGTAAAGTACGGTACGGTACGGCAGTGCGGGCCGTAATACGGTATATCGTTAGTGCTAAATACCGAGGAAACTGGAGCCGTTCCCTACTCCGTAATGGTGGGCTCCACCTGTACCGTAATCCGTACTGTGCTGACCCACGCGTACCGTACTCCGTTCCTACTGTACGGAAGAAGCACGATACGGGACGACCGAACTATCTATACGGTTGCCATCATTTAACGACGATTGTTTTGTCTGACCAAGATAGTTTTGTAGTACACTGGCAGAGCGCACTCACATCAGTTGCATAACACGCTGATCTTCTTCTCCATCGTGGGCCTCTATATACTCTTCGGGGTAACGTTGTCATTCCGACGCCGCTTCAGCCGTCCTGCTTTGAGCACGGAAACGGATGAATGGAAGGTATGATGCAGTCCGAAGTAAAACTCGAAGGGTATACGGAAAGCCACACTTCACAGGCGTTCCTGCAAATTTTCCTCATCGCTCTGTGTACGGCATCCGCAGCAGGAATGTACGTTATGGTTCCCGTCCTTCCGGACTGGCTGCGCAGCTCTCCTGTCTTCATTCACTTTGGTACATTCGCGTGGATCTTTTCACACGGTAAGACATCCCGACATAGGCGGTAAAAGGAGAACACGTTTAAAACATAACTTTCAAGGAATCCCAGCCGTCATCTACTTGACCATGAATCCGAGTATGCGGAAGGACATGCGCCACATGTTTGGAAGAAAGTCAGCAAGCGTCGCCGCGCCGACCACCGTGGTCATGGATGCAACGATCGTAGTCAAGCACTGACGACATCACACAGTTACTGGGCGGTCGGTACCTTCTTCGAATCTAAAAACAGTGTTCCTAATTATACTTTGCAGGTACACGGTTCCGGACAAATAAAACAGTACGACAAATTTGACTCAAGCCTGGAGGCTGAGTCGAGGAAACGAAAACCGTCTTGCTTTACAGTTCATTGAACCTGGGAGGAACAGGCTCGCATAGCATTTCGTCGATGAAGGGTGCCACCCGAAGTCGTTACAAATGGGCGGCCGTGCAGTGTTGCCGTACCCTGATTCTCGATAAAATAGCCGGCGAAGTCGAAGAAGTACATACTATAGGAGGACATGTTTGCCAACATTGACGTGAGGTCGGACAAGTGACGAAATTCTAGAAAGAGTTATGGAAAAACAGTGAAATTGTTCTTTATTGTGTGACCAATAGCATGCAAAAAGAACCTAGTATGCGTGGGCTAGCCGCTTAAATCATCCCGATTTCTTTGACCTATTTGTGACCGTCAATGAAAAACTCGAGACTTTTAGAGAAAGAGCGCTGGGATGGGGGATCGGGGCCGTGATCTGAGGGCCGGTCCGGGGCCGCAAATCAAGGCCCCCGCACAGGGTTGCAGTCCACATCGTCCCCTTTTGTTCTTGTGCAAACAAATCAAACCACCTCGTTTTAGCTCCACGAAGCACACTTACTTGGCAACACGACTCGAAGTCAGAGACGCTGAGAGTCTTCGCGTGCGACTGCTACCCTGCGTACGTTGCTTGCTCGTTGGTGCGCAGAACTTACGTTTTATGGTGTTCAGTGCGCCAGAAGTTCTAACATGTGAACCTACTGAGGAATGTCAGTTTCGTCTAGTCATGGAACGCAAGAGCTGCAGCCCCGTCCGGTCCGGGGTCCCAACATCAATGCGGCCTCGAAGGGCAAAACCCGCCTTAAGGAGGGAGGTGGTGGGAGGGGTAGGGGAAAGGGTGGTTTGCCATTTTTTGAAGGAAGTTGGGGCGGTAGTAAATTTTCGGCAATAAGCATACTTCATCTGTTTTTTTTTCTTGTGCGTTCCAATAGGTAAGTACGTTTGTTGGACCGCGGCAGGCGACACCAGCGAAATTTCCTCTATTTCGGCAGAGTCCCATATTGAAAGTTTCACTGCTTCCAAAAAATGCGATTTGCAGAGGAAATCGCCTTACAGCCCGCTGCAGGCAAAGCCAGCGAATTTTCGGGTACAAAACTGTAAGTCCTTGTTAAATTTGCTGTAAAATCACAAAGTTTTCTATTTTTTTAATCAGTCCCCCCCCCTCGCGGTTTCGCCGCCGAAGGGATGGCCCCAAAAAGGGGGCGGTTGGGACCCCTGCATCCGGTTCCGTCTTTGAAACGGTGTTTATTCCCGATCGCCCTGCACGTCATATGACCTGAAACCCTTACCCTGCAACGCATCAGACAATACCGATCATGATTCGCTTTTTTAAAATTTTAATGCCTTCAAACACGGTCCGCTTCTGACGAGGAAGCTAAAGACACAACATCAAGCGTCGTATGGAGAATTATAAGGGTCCGCTTCCGGGTCTTGTTGGACGACGTCTCGTTCGTTGGCACGACGAGAGCCGAACAAGTTCTGGCAGATCGGACGGTCAGGCTCGCGGTTGCAGAGTCTTTCGAAGCGTCGCTAAAGCCTTTGAGTCCGTAAATCCGCGTTAAACGACTGCTGTTAATTGAAAATGCCCTTCCCCGTTTTGAGCGGTACCCAAAAACTAATCCCCGGTGAAAAGGGAAATGTCCTGCTTAAAGGAGAATCCTTTAGACCTAACGTTTCAAACTTACTGCTTGGAGCCTCCACGGCTGCCCCTTGATTTCTCCAGGCTGCGCCCATGACAGCGGGGTCAACAGTTGCACAAGGACGGTGATAAGAAAGAGCTTTACAAGGACGCCCATTCTAGTCCAATGTAATGAAGAAAAAAACCAACGTCGTTCTTTTTGTAGTCGCTTCAGCTAGTCGACATGTGGGCCACGTAGCAAAGTTGCCACGTCGAAGAACGCTCTGAAATGCACGCGTGACATGTCGATCAACGCATCTGTCAATTCAAATGCTACTCGCGCTTCAAACTGATAAGGTGTCAACGCTTGACAAGCGTGGGATTCGCCCACATGATCGGCCCGCAAATGATTGCTTGATCGTGGAAAACGTAACGACGTTGCCGACTCATTGTCTTCAGAAACGATCCACTTTTAAGCCACACCACGCGACCGCCGCGGAAACCGAAACCGCGTGCCATACTTCATGCTAAGTGGTGTACATCAATGTTACTCATGAAGCGATTTTTTGAAGAAGTGAAGAGTAATACGAGGTCAGCTTCATTTCACTACTAAACTTCAGTGAAGGAATCAGTTGGGTAACGCAAAACACGAATTCGGACTTCGTTTTTCACCCGCAAAAACACCTAGTGTACTTAATGCCAGCCGCCCGGTCATTGGCATGGATTGTCTTTCAGACACAATCAAGAACTGTCGATTTCCTCAGACTTGTTCGATTTCGCGCCTTATTCGCTTTCTCACCCCAGGCAGACAAAAGTAATCATTTTCGAGAACTCTTTCCGCCGTAAATGGCCTGAACCACGTCATTTCACATCACTTCTTTAAACGTAAGCAATATTCGAACTTCAGCAAAAACANGGGGGGGGGGGGGGGGGGGGGGGGGGGGGGGGGGGGGGGGGGGGGGGGATTTTCTGAATAACAGTGACGGAACGCTTTTGCTTAAATGTCAGTCGAACTTACGCGTTAACAGCGCTTGTAATCCCATCCAGCGTCGAACTTCCCACAAACCTTCGAATGCGCATGACGATCGGCCGTTGGCTGTACACTTCGACATCAATGTATTCTACGTGTAGGCGATGACGGAAGCATGCCATGTTGAGTTGAAGAGGAGTGCATAAGGAGGCCACGTGCGAACACACATCAAGGTCCTCCTTGTCCCAGTAAAACTTGTCTTCTTCCCACTTCCTGTTGACTTCCTGAACCATAAGTATTATTTGCGGAAAAGAAAATTGCTTAGGAGACAAAATTCTGTATCGAGCGTCAAATGGGGCATTTGAAGTAGTGGACAAAATGGAATCACCTCGTCATGATGTTTTTTGTTTCCTTTCCCGTTTGGGGAGGTGCTTCTTAAGAATGCAGTCAGAAGGCGGGTACCTCGTTTTCATCCGCGTTTTCTTGAAGAGTGATCACAATAAAATGAAGAAGAATCGTGAACCAGAACATGCTGGTCATGATCGCTTTGAACAAACACGTCACAGTAAATTCGCCTGATCGCAGATTCGACGAGAGAATGACATAATGCTGCAGCGCTTCTCAAAACCTGTCGAATTTTATCGAATACCATTATGATTTAAATTATTTGCGGATATCGGCAGTCCCTCTTGCGACGTGCGGCGTACGAGAGGCTTCCATGCAGAGGTGTCCACACGGTAACACGTCGTTTCGGTAAACTTCGTTTCAGTAAAATTATTTCTGTAAACTTCGTTTCAGTAAACTTCGTTTCAGTAAAAAAATTCAGTAAACTTCGTTTCAGTAAAAAATTAAAAAATAGTTAAAACGTATTGTAGCATTTTACAACGTAAAAGGAGAAAGCGATTGTGGCTCAATTACGGACCATTACTACTAACTCACCATTACCATTTCTCACTAGCCGGTTTTCGAGCATTACCATTACACCATTACCCACTACCATTACCTGCAGGTATTTTTTGAATGATTTTTCCATTTATCTATGCTTACTTGGCAATGGTAAATTCAATACGTACCATTACCATTACCATTACATTTCCCCTGAGCCGTTTTGGTAGCATTACCGTTTCCTATCATTACCGTTCCCCACTAGCGGACTTTCGAGCATTACCATTACACAACTACCATTACCATTATCTGTAGCGTACTGTTGCTTTGCGCTTGTTGAAGCAGAAAAATACCACGTGCAAAGCCGGCAAAGCAAGAATAAAAGGCGAATGTGACAATTCTTGCTGTTTTTACTGAAACGAAGTTTACTGAAACGAAGTTTACTGAAATAATTTTACTGAAACAAAGTTTACTGAAACGAAGTTTACTGGAAGAACGTGTAGCCGGTCATACGAATAATTACACCGGTTTTGACGCATGCATGCACGATTTGAGCCTTTGAATGCATAGATCAGCAAGCATTGGTCTGAGAAGGACAATGACACCATGGACAGACAGAACAGCAAGAAAGGCCATTGCTCGCTTCCTCGAATTGACACTGCTACGCAGAGTGACTAAGGCACGAAGGCATTTAGGGTGTCTACGCCGAAACGTTTCCTAATAGGGCACTAAGTGATATTGATGCTGGAAGAGATAGTCTCACATTCAGACTATTCAACAGAAACTTTTACGAAAATCGATGTTTCCGCGTGCTTTCGGTTTTGTCGGAAGCAGGAAAGCGTGCCAAGAAGCAGGCGTTCTGGCCAGTTTGTCGCCACCAAGCGAGCATTCGTTGATTTGAACATGTGTCACGCAACCCAAACCACTGTGCTTAGTATAACTCTTATGTGTACTGCACCCCTTACTTGCTGCCTTCCACTTTCGGCGACTTCCGCTCAGCTTACTTTCTAAAGGAGGTGATTGGTTTTGGCTCGTGCGACGAATTGTTTTGCTACTACTTGTTCCCGGTTGGTTTCGCGCAACAGCGGCACATTGCCAAGTACTGTCAGAGATCCATAGATCGATGTCCGTGCTCGCTGAAAACCGCGTCCCCTTGTTCCTGTGAGGCGCGTCGCAAGTCACTTAAAATTTGTATTGCCGAAACCCGGAACAGTTCAAAGCGCATGCAGTTTTAACCTACATACGGAAGCATACATCAGGTGTGTCCGTAGAACCGTTTAAAACTTTGGCGAACATGAGGAAGCGATTTGAGGATTGCACTTGGCCGGCTTTTCAGAAGTTGCTTTCCAGACGATTAGTGCACGGACGGCGCGGTTGGCTGGCAGGACTGCATCTTTACTCCTCTTTACCCTTCTCTGCATCGGCATAATGTTAAGCATCACTTTGTCTAGTATCCGGGTCGTTGCCACTGAGCGACGCAAAAAGGGAAGTAATAAACTCCAGATGTTCTACACTTTGCAATGCCGTCTTTACTAGACCATATCGCTGCTTTCAGGACAGGCGAATTAGCACTAATCATTTGTAGCGTGTGCAAGGTGTAAATTCGCAAAGTGCCGGAAGGTCTGTCCCCGGACGCAGTGATTATATCGAAATCACGGCGAGACACAATTGTTCATGATCAGCTTAGGCAGAGGATGTGGTCCAGACGATTAGGCAAAGTACAATAATTTCAGGGCGTCTTTCTTTCAAACAAGGTTTTGACTTTGCGTTTACCATTTAAGAGGACACACACGAGGAAGCTCCATGTCAATTTAATACTCCTAGTGATGTATGCGGTCTGCTCATGAGTGCTGTTCATGTTGGATCGTAAGAGCTCAGAAGACTTACGCGAGAAATTTAAGTGCAACCGAGTTCAGTTGACAAAGATGACTCTCGTATTAAATCCAACTTGCAGGACGCCTGTTTGCCTCTTAAGTGCAGGCACGAGTGACAGCGTCCCCTGGGTACAACATGTTATTTCGCTGCATACCCACGTGGGCAATGCGGCGACTTTGGCCATCTCAATTTTTACCAAAATTTCTTAGCTGACTCAATGTAAGAGATCACAAATTAAGACTGCCGAAGTCCCCTGGTTCTGCACAAGGGATCATCTGTTTGTGTCACGCTGATTAAGCACCGCATTTTTGATCTGACTTGTTGAAGCACACGGTATTTAACCCAACGCCAGCTTTAGCATTTGTTCATTCGCAGCTCTCAGAAAGGATATTGTGAAAATCGAGGTTTTTCTGAATCTGTTTTAAACTTAGTAAAGCTGTGGATTAGCAATAGGTTTCGGCCCTTTAATATTTCAGACCTATTGCTAAGGCACAGGTGGGCCTCGTCAATGAATAGCCTGTGCCCAGAACTTTAGCCGTAAAGAAGATGCTTACTCCGCCGTTGGAAGTCCTGCCTCCGAAATTCTGCTTGCTATTGGTACGGCGAAACTTGGTAGCTGGCTCATCTGGGTAGTTGATACGGCCACTTCCGCGAAGCATTTTCCTCGTATCTGAATGAAAAGATAAGTTAAATCATTTAAGCATGAACAGCATAAGCACGCGTGTTTTCATCGTCAAATTCGCTATGCATTCCTACGGAAGTTTCCAGCAAACTCAGTAGTTGGCGTCGGTGCAGATATTTTCGTTGCGAGAGACGAATGCAAACAAGTGATTCGAACGCAGCGACATGCAGCGCTGAATAAACAAGCGCAAACAACAAGTAAACAAATAGCCTAGCAGCCGCCTCAGTTCAACATGCGCTTAATGAATGCATCTAAATTGCACTTGGAAGGGAAGAAAAACTTGGTGAGTAGAGGCTTGTTACGCCTTATGAAGTGTCGTAAAGTAATTTTTAATTGTGCTTTTTCAAAACCTCTTTCGAGGTACAAGTCAAAGAGCTCTTTAGCTTTGCTAGCAAAGTCAGTTTCGTGTCGACTAAGCCTGCCATAACGTATTAGTTGACTGACTAGCACTCCATATTGCGTTTTGTCCGATACACAACTGTCAGGGTAACCAGGGATATGTTCATCTTTCGCCGCGAGGAGTACGAGCGCCTCTACAACTGCTCCCTCTACGATGTCGGGCAGATACCACTTGAGCGCAGGCAGCACCCGGTGGCGGGCTTCGCGATCCTCCTGGTCTGTGCCATATTTTGCGTAAGCGTTAATGACCAGTATTGTTCAGAGGACCCCTTTTAGACCATATACCTCCCGCCGATGCTCGTCATGAGACGCTACATGGACCGTGCCTCGTATAAGATCTTGTTCTTCATCGGCCTCATGGACGTCGGCATGCTGGCAATCG
>JNEY01000085.1:79659-93338 GCA_020875895.1 Aphelenchus avenae | reverse complement strand
GCATGCATCGTCGAGCACTTAAGGCCGTCCTGGTACTTGCTGCGGAACCACAGGGTGAGCGCTATTTTCTCTCCCTTCTCGATTGGGCATCCGGCGTGCACTGAGTCGTTCTCGCGGACCTCGTTCGAGTCGGCGTTAAACCACAGGAGCAGGTCCCCTTAATTGCCGCGACGAGAGGTTAGCAAGAACGTCAGCGAACTCACCGGGCTCCGGGCGAATCACCGTTCGTAGGCTAGGAAAGAGCGTACCACCACCTTTTGTGGCGGTCTTCACGGCGAGAAGTGTCGTGGCTAAGCGATTGCCGAGGCCCTCGAGCCGCCGGTCGTCGTAATACGGACCGGTTGGGGATAGATAATCGTAGTGCGGCCTGGTGTTTTCGAGAACCCCGTACTTGAAGACCTGACTTGGAATGATGTAGTTAAAAATTTGTCGTCAAGGAAAAAGCATAAAATGATTTTAAAAACATTACAGCGATATAAAAGTTGAAAAGTACTAACCATGAAGTCCTCCGCGATCTCGGGATTTAGCCGTATTACTTGCTGGATGCGCTTGAGTAGAGGAAAGACAGCGGGATCGTCTTGTTGCATCCACGGATCGTCGCTGTTCGCACTGCATGTTACGAACAACGAACTTATGAACTATTTCGGTCAATAAAAACGACAAGTAAAGTCCGAATGCCAAGAATTTTCCGCCGAAATCATAATGCAAAAAAAAGATTTAAAAAAACGGTCAAAGAAGAACTTTTTTCAGGGGATTTCCTGTGGCGTTCTGCCCTAGAAGTCTACCGAACTTACGCGTTCGCAGCGCTCTTAATCCCATCCAGTGTCGAAGTTCCTACGAACCTTCGAATGCGCATAACGATCGGTCGCTCGCTGTACACTTCGACATCGATGTACTCTACGTGCAGTCGGTGACGGTAGCATGACATGTCGAGGTGAAGAGGAGCTGTCGAGGAGGATAAGCATGAACACAGATCAAGGTCCTGGTTATCCCAGTAAAACTTATCGTCTTCCCACTTGCTGTTGACTTCCTAAATCTGAACCAAAGCAGGGAAAGTAAGCTGGCTTAAGACTACAAGTGTGTTCTTAAGCTTCAAGTGTTGGCATTGTCCTCCGGGCCCTTTGAAGTCGAGGCGGAAACTCGGAATGCTGTTGTTCACTTTAGCTTGTACAAAGTATTGGATTTGCAAGCAGACTGCCGTTACCTCGTCTTCCACTATGTTGTCTTGCAAAGTGCTGACAATGAAAAGAAGAAGAATAGCGTAGCAGCGCATGCTTGTCTTGATAGCTGTGTACGCAGCAAATAAGCCCAAATCGACTTTTTGACGATAGAACGAATAAAATGCTGAACGTGGATGTCAAAACCTGTCGAATATTGTCAATATGTCATTTAAGATTATCAAAAATACAGTCCGAGCGCGTGTCCGGCAACGTTCGATGCATGCTTGCGGATTTTTGTGGTGGTCTTTTTGCAGACAATACCTATAAAGCATACGCGAGACAGAGACTTCCAGGCAGAGGATCACAGTGAAGAATGCGTCGACAACGCATGCCCGAGAATAGGTAATAAAAGACCCTTTTATTTAAAAAATTTTAATAAGTATATTTTAGCTAGGATAAGTCTATTTTAACTCTGTCGTTAGCAAACGAGCACCCATTTATTTGAACACTGACAGGTTTGAAATCTGGAAATTGTATGGGACAGTTGCGTGTCCGGGCCAGTACATCCGTCGTCCGTACTTCCATCAACACCAAGCAAGAAACTGCCATTTTCTTTCGCTCAGCTTGCGAATCAAATCTGATGAATAGATTGACTCGAGTGATGAATTCCTCTAATGACACTTTTTCATGGCGTGCCCTCCGTGCTGCGCGAAAAAACAAACATGCAAAAATGGCAGCGAGCTTTAGATCAGTGTCAGTGATTTCTGAAGAGAAGGTACCCTTGTTTTACAAGGGAGGTCGCAAGTCGTCGAAAAGTTTGTATGGCGGTAACGCGGGACGGTTTTAAGTACATGTAAATGAAAACCAAACATACACACGGAAACTCAATTTCTTAAGGTTACCAGAACCGTTTAAACCTTGGCGGACAAACGGAACTAATTTCTGGATTAAATGTAGACGGGGATATTAAGCTATGAAGCTACGGAATAACTCGGAACAGATATGTCGGAGTTATCGGGCGTCGCAACGAAAGTACGGATCTAATTGCCGACGTTCTGCACTTTGTACTCACCGTGTTCCAACAGTGTCGCCGTTTTAAGCGCCGTCCACAACACTAAGCTGTTGTAGCATGCGGACCGGAAGGTATGTCCTAGGTAGAACTACGCTCCGGAGATGACGGCGGGCAAGATTATTCATGATCAGCTCACCCATAGGATGTTGTCCGAATGAATAGTGCAAATTGTCTGGGGGGATAACGGACGTTATGAGGTGTCAAAAGAGTGTTTGGAGGTTTCAGCTCATGACACGGCTGGTCACGTCACGTGAGCGGCTCGTGGCCTGAGCGTATTTGACGATTCTTCATGGATTTTACGGTGATTTTTTCGTGTAAGACGTTGGGGAGTGCCCGTCAATCCCAGACCCTTAGTGACGCATGTCATCAGCTAATGAATGCTGGCGTGCGTTGTAGTTACCCGGGTTAGAATCTTACCTAGCAATCATGTCGGAGCGCTAGAGCTGGGAAAACTAACGAGAGGAATTTAAGTGCTAGCGTGTGCAAGCAAGTTGAGTAGTCAAAGGTGAACTAGATCCTACTTGCAGACCGCGTGTCTGCCTCTTAAGTGCACGCACACATGACAGCGGCTCCTGGGTATAACATGTGATTTCGCTGCAGAAGTTGCGTACCCACGTGGGCTATGCGGCGAGTTAGGCCATCTCAAGGTCACGCTGCTACTGAAGGCTCTTAGCTGTTGTGACATAAAAGCTCACAAATCCAAGCTGCCAAATCCCCTGGTTCTGCCCAAGGGATCATCTGTGTGTGCCTCGCAGATTAAACACATGTGATTTATGACCCAACTTATCCAAGCACGCGGTTTTTGATTCGTTCGTTCATTGTTCACAGCGTTAGAAATGGAGATGTTCATCTTTCGTCGGGCGAAGTACGATCGCGCCTCTACAACTGCTCACTCTACGATGTCGACCAGATTCCACTGCAACGTCGGCAGCACCCGGTGGCCGGCTTCGCCATCCTCCTGCTCTGTGCCATATTTTGCGTAAGCACAAGTAGTCCTTATTGTTCAATGACAGTTTTTTTGATAATCTACCTCCCGCCGATGCTCGCCATGCGGCGGTACATGGACCACGCTTCGTACAAGATCATGTTCTTCATCGGCCTCATGGACGTCGGCATGCTGGCAATCGTCGCTGCCGCCTACGGCGTCCTCACTATTCGAGGCAGCGTGTTTTGCTCCGACCCGGATTGGGTCTACGTGCACGGCGCGCTCAGTATGGGTAAGCATCCAACTTTAGAATGGGCCTTTAAGTTAAACGTAGACAGTTTAGACTAATTTAGTTTAACCGAAAGGATCAAATGAAATTCCTTAGTCCAATAGTTTTACAAGTGAAATACCGTTACACGGCGGCTTCCTGATTCCGGAACTTCAAAGCTCTCCCATGACAATAACGCCCCGCATTTGTAGTATCGGTCAGCCTCGCATCGACCAAGCAGCACCAAGGCAATTCTTACTGGATCATTAGCGCAAAAGGATTTTCTCGAAATCTTATTCTTTTTGACTCGGTTCTTCGCTGGAAAAACGATTTCCGTGAAAACTAAACATTAGAAAAATCCGAATTCAATAATTTAAGAAAAAACCATTCGCGGTCAAGACCCCTTAACACCCCTTCACCATCTAGCTATACGCGTTTATCCGGCGCACTTCACTAGCATGATATCAAGGAATGAGGTTTAGCGTTCTGGAAAGCGTCGAGCGAATGTAGCGTCCTTTTGGCTATTAATCGATGCCTGGAAATGTGGAAGCCGTCTGTCGCTGCGCTCCTTTTTGATGGTCGCAGAACTCTTCTCTGGTTGGGACTCTCGTCGGTTCACTACTTGTGGGGTCTCTTCTACGCCACGCCTCTTGTGTGGACGTCTCGTTACGTTACGATGGTGTTCAATCCACACGCTGGGTACTTGGACGTCGATGAATCGGAGGTACGAGAACATGTTTGCGTCGTCTGTGCTCTCAGAACGCACTGAAACTGCGATGACGCAATACGGACGTCCATAGGATACAGGATTCCGCTAGTCAGTAACTAAGCGAGAGGTTTGCAGTACGTTGGCAGTGCGCAATCGCACCAGCTGCACAACATGCTGATCTTCGTTTCCATCGTGGGTCTCTATACACTTTTTGGGATAACTTTGTCGTTCCGTCGCCGATTCAGCCGTTCTGCGGCGAGCACGGAAAACGACGAATGGAAGGTATCGTGATCTCGGAAGTCGTGTTGGAATTACGTACCCGACTTCTCAAATCAGCATGGAAATCGGAAAATCAGTGCAATATTTGGGACTGAATGAACCTAATTTTTGTTGGCTGCGTTTCCGATTAACGACAGAAGAATTAGACGACTTCCGATTTCAACGTCAATTACGATGCGCCCTTTTACAGGCATTCTTACAAATTTTCCTCATCGCTTTGTGTACGGCGTCCGCAGCAGGAACGTACGTTATGATTCCCGTTCTACCGGACTGGCTGCGCAGCTCTCCTGTGTTCATCCACTTTGGAATATTCGCGTGGATCTTTTCTCACGGTAAGAAAGGCGAGCTAACAATTCTGAACTCACTGAAGCAGATACCGCGAATTAACCCGAGTTACTTGACCTCGTTTACTTGGTAAAGATTGTAGTTTTTCGTCTCTCACCATGTAGTCCAAAAGTTTTCGCATCTGCAGAAAGTGTCCGTCTAGACTAAGTAGCCATCTTTTGAACGGCCAGTCGTCGCATCATGCCGACCGATTAGCTGATATTTCCGCTATCGGGCGGAGGTTACCTGTTTTCGCGCCTGGCCACCTATGAATGATCCGGCAAAGATGCTTAGCTGCATTGAACAAGCATGATGCTCTACGAAATAGCTGAGGGCATCGAAGGAGTACATGTCACTGGTGGACATGTTTGCTAAGATTGGCGTTAGTTTCGACATGTGACGAATTCTAAAAACAGACCTGGAAATGGCTAAAAGAATGGATGGATCAAGGGCTAAAAATATGGCAGCAACAGCAGTCCGTAGTGTTAGACCAAGCAGCCGTACAAAAATTGAGCTATCATAACAAACGATTTTTATCCCGCGCCCGCCCATCCCCTCGTAATCCGAACGCAAGCCCATTTATTTTGACCCCTGGTTTCTTTTTTTTCTGACCCCTATTAAAAAGCGACCCCTAATTTATTTTTTTCTGACCCCTCTCTATATGAATAGGAGTCAGAAAAAAGGAAATTAGGGGTCATTTTCTGTAATTTAAAGTAGGGGTCAGAAAAAAATAAATTAGGGGTCGAAGAAAAGGTTATTATCGTATTACGACGAATCGCATTTTGGTGATTCTCTTGGGCGAAGTAAATTCGCCCTCGCCCATTCAATAGTGTTCGACCTAGGAGATTCAGGAAAGAAGAAATGCTCATCCGAGCTTTGCGCAGGACTGTCATGATCGATAATCCTTTTTGCCCGAACGTAACCTTCGACCTCACCCCCATCCTGAAAGACGTCTCTGAGTCTCTAAATATGCGCCAGTAGCAGTGTTTGAGCGTTTATGGGAAGAGTTATCATGTACGGGCCTGAAAAAAGTAGGCTTAGTAAGCCTCAGGTATGTACTGGACCAGAAATATAGTACGCTTAGCCACTGCCTGCACTAGCCACGCGCTATGCGAGATGCTAGCACTTCCCCTTTCATCTTTCGCCTTTACATTGAATCATAAGGCATGCATTGAGGCATGGAAGACAAAATGGGAAGTATACCGTAAATCCTCAAATTAGGGCCCAGGGCCCTAATTTTTTTTGCTGCGGTCCAAAGGGGGCCCTAATTAGAGGGAGGGCGGTAACTAGAGGTGGGGCCCTAATTATTTTGCCACTTCGCGGGCCGAGGGGCCGCGGAAAATTGAGGAAATTTTGCCAAAAACCCGCCAAAATCGCCTTAAAAATTCGTCAAAAGCTCACATTTTGGGGAAGAATTGGGCGTATCCTATTGTGTTCTAAGTGTCTTAAAACGCATAACGGCAGTACTTTCATGCGGTATCATTTCTGGGAGGTATCCTCCAAGTGGACAGCTAAGGGTCCTCCCTTGGGTTCACGCCAATGATGATAAAGACATAAAAAAATTTGGTGTCACAAACATCTGTCCCAATATGTTCGCCATGCTCTAAAATGTCGAGAAACCATGATTTCCTGGCAAGTCAAACTTACGTTTTAAACGCGTTATTGGCTGTTGCTCTAATTAGGGCCCCGGGGCCCTAATTAGAGGGAAGGCCCTAATTTTGTTTGCTCGGGTCCAAAGGGGCCCTATTTGGAGGGAGGGCGGTAATTAGAGGTGGGCCCTAATTAGAGGATTTACGGTAAGCAGGGCACTCGTGGATTCGCCATGAGGAGTTGTTAATTGCGATGCTCGGGCTGCGGTTAACGAAGAAGATCGCGCTCCGCGACTGCATTATATTCCCAAAGTCAGAGAAAGCAGTATCTATCATGTATGCTCCCATATGTTCACATGATTTCGTCGAACATGAAGTAGTCGTTTTCGTGTCGTTCCCCGCGTTTCAGCAAGTCGAGAGGCTCATAGCCTGCATGCATCGTCGAGCACTTAAGGCCGTCCTGGTACTTGCTGCGGAACCACAGGGTGAGCGCTATTTTCTCTCCCTTCTCGATTGGGCATCCGGCGTGCACTGAGTCGTTCTCGCGGACCTCGTTCGAGTCGGCGTTAAACCACAGGAGCAGGTCCCCTTAATTGCCGCGACGAGAGGTTAGCAAGAACGTCAGCGAACTCACCGGGCTCCGGGCGAATCACCGTTCGTAGGCTAGGAAAGAGCGTACCACCACCTTTTGTGGCGGTCTTCACGGCGAGAAGTGTCGTGGCTAAGCGATTGCCGAGGCCCTCGAGCCGCCGGTCGTCGTAATACGGACCGGTTGGGGATAGATAATCGTAGTGCGGCCTGGTGTTTTCGAGAACCCCGTACTTGAAGACCTGACTTGGAATGATGTAGTTAAAAATTTGTCGTCAAGGAAAAAGCATAAAATGATTTTAAAAACATTACAGCGATATAAAAGTTGAAAAGTACTAACCATGAAGTCCTCCGCGATCTCGGGATTTAGCCGTATTACTTGCTGGATGCGCTTGAGTAGAGGAAAGACAGCGGGGTCGTCTTGTTGCATCCACGGATCGTCGCTGTTCGCACTGCATGTTACGAACAACGAACTTATGAACTATTTCGGTCAATAAAAACGACAAGTAAAGTCCGAATGCCAAGAATTTTCCGCCGAAATCATAATGCAAAAAAAAGATTTAAAAAAACGGTCAAAGAAGAACTTTTTTCAGGGGATTTCCTGTGGCGTTCTGCCCTAGAAGTCTACCGAACTTACGCGTTCGCAGCGCTCTTAATCCCATCCAGTGTCGAAGTTCCTACGAACCTTCGAATGCGCATAACGATCGGTCGCTCGCTGTACACTTCGACATCGATGTACTCTACGTGCAGTCGGTGACGGTAGCATGACATGTCGAGGTGAAGAGGAGCTGTCGAGGAGGATAAGCATGAACACAGATCAAGGTCCTGGTTATCCCAGTAAAACTTATCGTCTTCCCACTTGCTGTTGACTTCCTAAATCTGAACCAAAGCAGGGAAAGTAAGCTGGCTTAAGACTACAAGTGTGTTCTTAAGCTTCAAGTGTTGGCATTGTCCTCCGGGCCCTTTGAAGTCGAGGCGGAAACTCGGAATGCTGTTGTTCACTTTAGCTTGTACAAAGTATTGGATTTGCAAGCAGACTGCCGTTACCTCGTCTTCCACTATGTTGTCTTGCAAAGTGCTGACAATGAAAAGAAGAAGAATAGCGTAGCAGCGCATGCTTGTCTTGATAGCTGTGTACGCAGCAAATAAGCCCAAATCGACTTTTTGACGATAGAACGAATAAAATGCTGAACGTGGATGTCAAAACCTGTCGAATATTGTCAATATGTCATTTAAGATTATCAAAAATACAGTCCGAGCGCGTGTCCGGCAACGTTCGATGCATGCTTGCGGATTTTTGTGGTGGTCTTTTTGCAGACAATACCTATAAAGCATACGCGAGACAGAGACTTCCAGGCAGAGGATCACAGTGAAGAATGCGTCGACAACGCATGCCCGAGAATAGGTAATAAAAGACCCTTTTATTTAAAAAATTTTAATAAGTATATTTTAGCTAGGATAAGTCTATTTTAACTCTGTCGTTAGCAAACGAGCACCCATTTATTTGAACACTGACAGGTTTGAAATCTGGAAATTGTATGGGACAGTTGCGTGTCCGGGCCAGTACATCCGTCGTCCGTACTTCCATCAACACCAAGCAAGAAACTGCCATTTTCTTTCGCTCAGCTTGCGAATCAAATCTGATGAATAGATTGACTCGAGTGATGAATTCCTCTAATGACACTTTTTCATGGCGTGCCCTCCGTGCTGCGCGAAAAAACAAACATGCAAAAATGGCAGCGAGCTTTAGATCAGTGTCAGTGATTTCTGAAGAGAAGGTACCCTTGTTTTACAAGGGAGGTCGCAAGTCGTCGAAAAGTTTGTATGGCGGTAACGCGGGACGGTTTTAAGTACATGTAAATGAAAACCAAACATACACACGGAAACTCAATTTCTTAAGGTTACCAGAACCGTTTAAACCTTGGCGGACAAACGGAACTAATTTCTGGATTAAATGTAGACGGGGATATTAAGCTATGAAGCTACGGAATAACTCGGAACAGATATGTCGGAGTTATCGGGCGTCGCAACGAAAGTACGGATCTAATTGCCGACGTTCTGCACTTTGTACTCACCGTGTTCCAACAGTGTCGCCGTTTTAAGCGCCGTCCACAACACTAAGCTGTTGTAGCATGCGGACCGGAAGGTATGTCCTAGGTAGAACTACGCTCCGGAGATGACGGCGGGCAAGATTATTCATGATCAGCTCACCCATAGGATGTTGTCCGAATGAATAGTGCAAATTGTCTGGGGGGATAACGGACGTTATGAGGTGTCAAAAGAGTGTTTGGAGGTTTCAGCTCATGACACGGCTGGTCACGTCACGTGAGCGGCTCGTGGCCTGAGCGTATTTGACGATTCTTCATGGATTTTACGGTGATTTTTTCGTGTAAGACGTTGGGGAGTGCCCGTCAATCCCAGACCCTTAGTGACGCATGTCATCAGCTAATGAATGCTGGCGTGCGTTGTAGTTACCCGGGTTAGAATCTTACCTAGCAATCATGTCGGAGCGCTAGAGCTGGGAAAACTAACGAGAGGAATTTAAGTGCTAGCGTGTGCAAGCAAGTTGAGTAGTCAAAGGTGAACTAGATCCTACTTGCAGACCGCGTGTCTGCCTCTTAAGTGCACGCACACATGACAGCGGCTCCTGGGTATAACATGTGATTTCGCTGCAGAAGTTGCGTACCCACGTGGGCTATGCGGCGAGTTAGGCCATCTCAAGGTCACGCTGCTACTGAAGGCTCTTAGCTGTTGTGACATAAAAGCTCACAAATCCAAGCTGCCAAATCCCCTGGTTCTGCCCAAGGGATCATCTGTGTGTGCCTCGCAGATTAAACACATGTGATTTATGACCCAACTTATCCAAGCACGCGGTTTTTGATTCGTTCGTTCATTGTTCACAGCGTTAGAAATGGAGATGTTCATCTTTCGTCGGGCGAAGTACGATCGCGCCTCTACAACTGCTCACTCTACGATGTCGACCAGATTCCACTGCAACGTCGGCAGCACCCGGTGGCCGGCTTCGCCATCCTCCTGCTCTGTGCCATATTTTGCGTAAGCACAAGTAGTCCTTATTGTTCAATGACAGTTTTTTTGATAATCTACCTCCCGCCGATGCTCGCCATGCGGCGGTACATGGACCACGCTTCGTACAAGATCATGTTCTTCATCGGCCTCATGGACGTCGGCATGCTGGCAATCGTCGCTGCCGCCTACGGCGTCCTCACTATTCGAGGCAGCGTGTTTTGCTCCGACCCGGATTGGGTCTACGTGCACGGCGCGCTCAGTATGGGTAAGCATCCAACTTTAGAATGGGCCTTTAAGTTAAACGTAGACAGTTTAGACTAATTTAGTTTAACCGAAAGGATCAAATGAAATTCCTTAGTCCAATAGTTTTACAAGTGAAATACCGTTACACGGCGGCTTCCTGATTCCGGAACTTCAAAGCTCTCCCATGACAATAACGCCCCGCATTTGTAGTATCGGTCAGCCTCGCATCGACCAAGCAGCACCAAGGCAATTCTTACTGGATCATTAGCGCAAAAGGATTTTCTCGAAATCTTATTCTTTTTGACTCGGTTCTTCGCTGGAAAAACGATTTCCGTGAAAACTAAACATTAGAAAAATCCGAATTCAATAATTTAAGAAAAAACCATTCGCGGTCAAGACCCCTTAACACCCCTTCACCATCTAGCTATACGCGTTTATCCGGCGCACTTCACTAGCATGATATCAAGGAATGAGGTTTAGCGTTCTGGAAAGCGTCGAGCGAATGTAGCGTCCTTTTGGCTATTAATCGATGCCTGGAAATGTGGAAGCCGTCTGTCGCTGCGCTCCTTTTTGATGGTCGCAGAACTCTTCTCTGGTTGGGACTCTCGTCGGTTCACTACTTGTGGGGTCTCTTCTACGCCACGCCTCTTGTGTGGACGTCTCGTTACGTTACGATGGTGTTCAATCCACACGCTGGGTACTTGGACGTCGATGAATCGGAGGTACGAGAACATGTTTGCGTCGTCTGTGCTCTCAGAACGCACTGAAACTGCGATGACGCAATACGGACGTCCATAGGATACAGGATTCCGCTAGTCAGTAACTAAGCGAGAGGTTTGCAGTACGTTGGCAGTGCGCAATCGCACCAGCTGCACAACATGCTGATCTTCGTTTCCATCGTGGGTCTCTATACACTTTTTGGGATAACTTTGTCGTTCCGTCGCCGATTCAGCCGTTCTGCGGCGAGCACGGAAAACGACGAATGGAAGGTATCGTGATCTCGGAAGTCGTGTTGGAATTACGTACCCGACTTCTCAAATCAGCATGGAAATCGGAAAATCAGTGCAATATTTGGGACTGAATGAACCTAATTTTTGTTGGCTGCGTTTCCGATTAACGACAGAAGAATTAGACGACTTCCGATTTCAACGTCAATTACGATGCGCCCTTTTACAGGCATTCTTACAAATTTTCCTCATCGCTTTGTGTACGGCGTCCGCAGCAGGAACGTACGTTATGATTCCCGTTCTACCGGACTGGCTGCGCAGCTCTCCTGTGTTCATCCACTTTGGAATATTCGCGTGGATCTTTTCTCACGGTAAGAAAGGCGAGCTAACAATTCTGAACTCACTGAAGCAGATACCGCGAATTAACCCGAGTTACTTGACCTCGTTTACTTGGTAAAGATTGTAGTTTTTCGTCTCTCACCATGTAGTCCAAAAGTTTTCGCATCTGCAGAAAGTGTCCGTCTAGACTAAGTAGCCATCTTTTGAACGGCCAGTCGTCGCATCATGCCGACCGATTAGCTGATATTTCCGCTATCGGGCGGAGGTTACCTGTTTTCGCGCCTGGCCACCTATGAATGATCCGGCAAAGATGCTTAGCTGCATTGAACAAGCATGATGCTCTACGAAATAGCTGAGGGCATCGAAGGAGTACATGTCACTGGTGGACATGTTTGCTAAGATTGGCGTTAGTTTCGACATGTGACGAATTCTAAAAACAGACCTGGAAATGGCTAAAAGAATGGATGGATCAAGGGCTAAAAATATGGCAGCAACAGCAGTCCGTAGTGTTAGACCAAGCAGCCGTACAAAAATTGAGCTATCATAACAAACGATTTTTATCCCGCGCCCGCCCATCCCCTCGTAATCCGAACGCAAGCCCATTTATTTTGACCCCTGGTTTCTTTTTTTTCTGACCCCTATTAAAAAGCGACCCCTAATTTATTTTTTTCTGACCCCTCTCTATATGAATAGGAGTCAGAAAAAAGGAAATTAGGGGTCATTTTCTGTAATTTAAAGTAGGGGTCAGAAAAAAATAAATTAGGGGTCGAAGAAAAGGTTATTATCGTATTACGACGAATCGCATTTTGGTGATTCTCTTGGGCGAAGTAAATTCGCCCTCGCCCATTCAATAGTGTTCGACCTAGGAGATTCAGGAAAGAAGAAATGCTCATCCGAGCTTTGCGCAGGACTGTCATGATCGATAATCCTTTTTGCCCGAACGTAACCTTCGACCTCACCCCCATCCTGAAAGACGTCTCTGAGTCTCTAAATATGCGCCAGTAGCAGTGTTTGAGCGTTTATGGGAAGAGTTATCATGTACGGGCCTGAAAAAAGTAGGCTTAGTAAGCCTCAGGTATGTACTGGACCAGAAATATAGTACGCTTAGCCACTGCCTGCACTAGCCACGCGCTATGCGAGATGCTAGCACTTCCCCTTTCATCTTTCGCCTTTACATTGAATCATAAGGCATGCATTGAGGCATGGAAGACAAAATGGGAAGTATACCGTAAATCCTCAAATTAGGGCCCAGGGCCCTAATTTTTTTTGCTGCGGTCCAAAGGGGGCCCTAATTAGAGGGAGGGCGGTAACTAGAGGTGGGGCCCTAATTATTTTGCCACTTCGCGGGCCGAGGGGCCGCGGAAAATTGA
Source organism: Aphelenchus avenae (assembly GCA_020875895.1). Classification (NCBI taxonomy): domain Eukaryota; kingdom Metazoa; phylum Nematoda; class Chromadorea; order Rhabditida; family Aphelenchidae; genus Aphelenchus; species Aphelenchus avenae. The sequence goes on along the minus strand of JNEY01000085.1, from coordinate 80,498 downwards.
GGAAATTTTGCCAAAAACCCGCCAAAATCGCCTTAAAAATTCGTCAAAAGCTCACATTTTGGGGAAGAATTGGGCGTATCCTATTGTGTTCTAAGTGTCTTAAAACGCATAACGGCAGTACTTTCATGCGGTATCATTTCTGGGAGGTATCCTCCAAGTGGACAGCTAAGGGTCCTCCCTTGGGTTCACGCCAATGATGATAAAGACATAAAAAAATTTGGTGTCACAAACATCTGTCCCAATATGTTCGCCATGCTCTAAAATGTCGAGAAACCATGATTTCCTGGCAAGTCAAACTTACGTTTTAAACGCGTTATTGGCTGTTGCTCTAATTAGGGCCCCGGGGCCCTAATTAGAGGGAAGGCCCTAATTTTGTTTGCTCGGGTCCAAAGGGGCCCTATTTGGAGGGAGGGCGGTAATTAGAGGTGGGCCCTAATTAGAGGATTTACGGTAAGCAGGGCACTCGTGGATTCGCCATGAGGAGTTGTTAATTGCGATGCTCGGGCTGCGGTTAACGAAGAAGATCGCGCTCCGCGACTGCATTATATTCCCAAAGTCAGAGAAAGCAGTATCTATCATGTATGCTCCCATATGTTCACATGATTTCGTCGAACATGAAGTAGTCGTTTTCGTGTCGTTCCCCGCGTTTCAGCAAGTCGAGAGGCTCATAGCCTGCATGCATCGTCGAGCACTTAAGGCCGTCCTGGTACTTGCTGCGGAACCACAGGGTGAGCGCTATTTTCTCTCCCTTCTCGATTGGGCATCCGGCGTGCACTGAGTCGTTCTCGCGGACCTCGTTCGAGTCGGCGTTAAACCACAGGAGCAGGTCACCTTAATTG
>JNEY01000085.1:61160-77390 GCA_020875895.1 Aphelenchus avenae | reverse complement strand
GAAGTGAAGTGAAGTGAAGTCGAGGTCAACTTCACTTCACTTCACTTCAGTTCACTTCACTTCACTTTTCTTCAGTGAACTTGGAACTTCACTTCGGTAAAACAAGGCGAAGATCTTCTCTATGACTCTCAACAGTACCAAATAACGTACAAAGCTTACATAATGAATATTTTCAAGCAATACGACCCACACCACGTGGCTTCTACGTGGCTGATGCATGTTGCATGGAATCGAGTGGTCATGGACCACCTCGATCCTGCAATAGTGTTATGTCCTAGCCGTGTGCGCCATGGCATGTGCACAACCATAGGCAACCGGGCCCTAGGCCCGCCGGGCCGGGCCTATGAAGTCAAGGCCCGTCGGGCCTTATAGGCCTGGCCCGGCCCGGGCTCGCCTCCGGGCCAGGGCCGGGCCCGGGTCTCGATCTGAAGGCCCGCGGGCCGGGCCGGGCTCGACTTGAAGGCCCGTTGCCCATGGTTGCATGTGGAGCGCGGGCATGCTGGGTCGTGGATGGCCATGGAATGCCATACCAAGGCACAAGGCTAGCCTTGAGCCCGCCGCAGGATACCCCAGCGGAAAAATAGTCGAAAATTTTAAGAAAACAATGAAGGTTTGCGTTGGCGGCGGGCAACTTCACTTCACTTTGGTGAAGTGCTAAGTTCAGTGAAGCGGTCCGTTTCCCGAGCGAAGTGAAGTGAAGTGAAGTCGAGGTCACCTTCACTTCACTTCAGTTCAGTTCACTTCACTTCACTTTTCTTCAGTGAACTTGGCACTTCACTGAAACACTGTTGTGCATGGTTGATTGCCACACTTAAAGTCCTTACAAGTATTGGCTCTTGCGGCCGTCCAAAGACGAAGTGTACTCCGCTTCGTATCGAACGTAGCATCCAGGTCGAATCAATGCTGATCGGGACATGCTGAATTCCTTCGCCATTGGGCCTTTGTTTAATGCCAACTAAAACGGCCGTATATTTTGACCAGTTTTATCAAGCAATACACGACATTTGGACTTTTTGGGGTATAGCGAGAATTGACCTACATTTTCTTTGCGCAGAATCGCCGAGTCCTCTCCAAGCACGGCCGCACGAATTCCAAGAGGAAGTCGCTCGCCAGCGCAGTCGGGCTTCTTGAACAAAATCGCACATGTTGGCGCTCCGTCGGTCGAATTATAGCGCCACTCCGCGAAAATTGGACAGTTGTCAGGGAAGGAGTAGATAACTGCGACCGTAGCGAAGTACCAAAGAAAGCGAAGGCATGGCATTCTTCTGAAAGGGCCCTAAATAAGAAGGCGTACAGAAAATGAGCTAAACAGAAAATCGATTATGGATGCATTTTTTCCAAGACTTCCACCCAAGATTTTCCACAAAATTCTTAGATATGGCCGAAGATTCGAAAAACATTTGTGAACATTCTAGGTACCGTGGTCCAAGGGCGTTACGAGACCCGCCCAGGGAGGCGGGTGGCTGGTAAGGGGGACCCTTACCTAGTTTTTCGGCGGCTTATGGTCGTTTGGGTCCCCCCGTTTGGGTCCGGCCGTTTGGGTCCGCCGTTTGGGTCCCGGACGTTTGGGTCCCGGCTTAAATTTCGAAAGGGACGTTTGGGTCCCGGGTGTTTGGGTACCGCCGTTTGGGTCCCGGACGTTTGGATCCCACTGTTTGGGTCCCGGACGTTTTTGTCCCAGAAAAAATTGTATATGATCAAGGTTTATCTGACAGAATCCTGAAGAGATTGTGTCGGGCATGCAAAAAGACGCTGGAAGCATCTATTTGGAACTGATATAACAAGCGTTTATGAAATAGTTTTTAGCTGATAAAATTGTATTTTTTTCAGGGACCCAAACGTCCGGGACCCAAACAGCGGGACCCAAACGTCCGAGACCCAAACGGCGGTACCCAAACGGCCGGGACCCAAACGTCCCTTGCGAAATTTAAGCCGGGACCCAAACGTCCGGGACCCAAACGGCGGACCCAAACGGCCGGACCCAAACGGGGGGACCCAAACGACCATAAGCCGCCGAAAAACTAGGTAAGGGTCCCCCTTACCAGCCACCCGCCTCCCTGGGCGGGTCTCGTAACGCCCTTGGACCACGGTACCTAGAATGTTCACAAATGTTTTTCGAATCTTCGGCCATATCTAAGAATTTTGTGGAAAATCTTGGGTGGAAGTCTTGGAAAAAATGCATCCATAATCGATTTTCTGTTTAGCTCATTTTCTGTACGCCTTCTTATTTAGGGCCCTTTCAGAAGAATGCCATGCCTTCGCTTTCTTTGGTACTTCGCTACGGTCGCAGTTATCTACTCCTTCCCTGACAACTGTCCAATTTTCGCGGAGTGGCGCTATAATTCGACCGACGGAGCGCCAACATGTGCGATTTTGTTCAAGAAGCCCGACTGCGCTGGCGAGCGACTTCCTCTTGGAATTCGTGCGGCCGTGCTTGGAGAGGACTCGGCGATTCTGCGCAAAGAAAATGTAGGTCAATTCTCGCTATACCCCAAAAAGTCCAAATGTCGTGTATTGCTTGATAAAACTGGTCAAAATATACGGCCGTTTTAGTTGGCATTAAACAAAGGCCCAATGGCGAAGGAATTCAGCATGTCCCGATCAGCATTGATTCGACCTGGATGCTACGTTCGATACGAAGCGGAGTACACTTCGTCTTTGGACGGCCGCAAGAGCCAATACTTGTAAGGACTTTAAGTGTGGCAATCAACCATGCACAACAGTGTTTCAGTGAAGTGCCAAGTTCACTGAAGAAAAGTGAAGTGAAGTGAACTGAACTGAAGTGAAGTGAAGGTGACCTCGACTTCACTTCACTTCACTTCGCTCGGGAAACGGACCGCTTCACTGAACTTAGCACTTCACCAAAGTGAAGTGAAGTTGCCCGCCGCCAACGCAAACCTTCATTGTTTTCTTAAAATTTTCGACTATTTTTCCGCTGGGGTATCCTGCGGCGGGCTCAAGGCTAGCCTTGTGCCTTGGTATGGCATTCCATGGCCATCCACGACCCAGCATGCCCGCGCTCCACATGCAACCATGGGCAACGGGCCTTCAAGTCGAGCCCGGCCCGGCCCGCGGGCCTTCAGATCGAGACCCGGGCCCGGCCCTGGCCCGGAGGCGAGCCCGGGCCGGGCCAGGCCTATAAGGCCCGACGGGCCTTGACTTCATAGGCCCGGCCCGGCGGGCCTAGGGCCCGGTTGCCTATGGTTGTGCACATGCCATGGCGCACACGGCTAGGACATAACACTATTGCAGGATCGAGGTGGTCCATGACCACTCGATTCCATGCAACATGCATCAGCCACGTAGAAGCCACGTGGTGTGGGTCGTATTGCTTGAAAATATTCATTATGTAAGCTTTGTACGTTATTTGGTACTGTTGAGAGTCATAGAGAAGATCTTCGCCTTGTTTTACCGAAGTGAAGTTCCAAGTTCACTGAAGAAAAGTGAAGTGAAGTGAACTGAAGTGAAGTGAAGTGAAGTTGACCTCGACTTCACTTCACTTCACTTCACTCCGGCAAAAAGCCACTTCATCGGAAACACTGATGCGCAACAGGCTTTGTTGCCCAAAGTTTGTCAAAAGACCACTACCACGCAGGCCCGGCACAGCTCGGGACCCGCTCGAGTTTGAATATGGTGTCCGGGAACCCGTGACCTAGGTCACGGTTGCAAGGTCTGGTAACAGGACGGAGTTCGCATCCTGCATACCGCTACGTCCTGTTTTGTTCCTTTGCGTACAAAGAAGTCTCCGCATTTTAGCTCTACAAAGCACACTTACTACTGGGAACACAACTCAGACTCAGAGAAGCCGAGAGGCTTCTCGTGTGACTGTTACGCGACGTACGTTGACTGCTCGTCGGTACACGGAACTTACATGTTATGGATGTTTAGAGTTCCAGAGGTTCTCGCATGTGAACCTTCTGAGGATTGGCTGCTTCTGCGAGAATTCGACAAGCATGTCGAAAATGCGAGCACTTTCGCGCGTATATTCGACTTTAACGGCATCGAAGAAGCAGTAATCAGCCCGAGCGTGGCTATTCCAAGGACGACTTTAGGGCTGGATGGCATACCGATTCCTGAATACAATCCGTCCTGGAACGTCGACGAATCGGCGGTATTCTTTTTTAACACCACTCATCTTCCCAATTGTTTAGAGAAGCACTAAGGCAGCATTTCACGCCATAGTGCGCCACTATTCGCTTCCATGGCCCGGTAACAGGTATGCATAGTGGAGCGAGACGGCGAAACACTGTCAGAAATGGCGTCTTTGCGAGGTCCTCGTCGAGCCGGGTCACTGCTCATTTTTACTTCAGGTACGACACCTCGACATGCTCGGCAAACCTGGGCTTGGTTGGGTCCGCGTACCTGGGCCTCATTCCTAAAACAAACAAAAAATATCCTTGGTCCTTCCCCCATCCCCTTTGGCTAGCTTATATACGTCGGGCCTGAGACGGACTCGCAGAGGGATTCTAGCACGGTTTAGCCTGGCCTTAGTCTGCTTGCCAGAGGCGCGGCCAATGCTATTGTTTTGGCATATTTGACGAAATTTTTTTAAATTATGACCAAAACTCGTCAGAAAGGCCTTGCCCGGGTCTTACTACCAAGGCTAAGACGAACATTGTCGCGCCCTAGGACTCGGTGGCCCAAGGTTGATGCCCAATATTTCAAAAATTCACCTTTTAGCATGCGTACAAGTGCGGCTCTTACCGGCTTACGACGACAAAGACGCATGTTCGGACCTACAAACCGGCCGAACAGGTACCTAATATCTGAAGTCTGCGCAGTTCGCTGGTTTAGAACGAAGCTTGCTCGGTGGGTTATGCCTCTATTGTCGTGTGAACATGGTTACTGTTGCGGCGCCGCGCAGAGCGCTGCCTTCTAGGTCCAGGATTTAACTCATCTAGCCCTAGGATTTCGGTTCGGTTTAGGTTTGCTGGCATGCTCACTAGCTCAGTTTGCCCTAAAGGCTACGACACGGCTAAAAGGCTCTTTTAAAGGGTTTTATTCAAGTCTAGTCAGTCAACAGCAACGTGGTCAGTCTGGCCCCGAAGGGCCAAATGGCAAGGTTTCACTGTGAGGAGCAGGTTTTTATACCGAGAGGAGTGAAGAAGAGACGAGGAGGAGAAAGGAGAAGGAGAAGCCGGGGTGGGTCCCCGGGATGCAGCACAGGCTGCTCCAGTTCCAGACGGCTCTTTGGCCCAAAGCAATTCCAGAAACCTTCTCGGGAAAAAGGCAATTAAGTAGCGGTGGCGCTTACTGGGCGCGAGCCCACGCTTCCAGACGAAACCCATTTGGGCTTTAATTAAAGTTGGTAACATTCTTCCAGAACATGGAAGCTTCTAGCGATCAAACATCATTCAAGTAGCCCTTTACGGCATAGTTTCTAGCAGAACAAGCAGGACTTGTAGGGCTCTAGGGAGCTTCTAGCGTGTTCACGTTCTAAGAGTCTAGAGGCGGCTCGTAGCTGCCGCAACATTCCCCCTGCCAAAAGGAACAATTGTCGAGGGTGACGAGACAATTGTCAAAAATAAACAAAGAGGGGAGACAGTAGGTCAGATAGGGAAAGGAGGCGACAGTCATGCAAAATAACATCATAAAGTTCAAGGCCATCAAACCGGACCCCTGTGGGTACGGTCCGGCTGCGCCAAAGGCGGCTACAGGGGACATTCAAAACACAAAATACAAAAAAAACAAACGTAGATCATTGGCCATTGATGGAGTGATGTCGCTTGTGGTCGCAGGCATCCGACATCCGACAGCATGAGCATCGTCGAATCTTTGGGCACTGAGATCACGATGTAGGCAAAACGCAAAAAGGGTTGAACTTAGAGGCTAAAGTATTTTAGTTCAAGTTGTTTTTAGAAGCTTGGCAGTCTAGAAGCAGTTTTTTAACACGAATTTTCTAGAATATGAATATTGTCTAATGACAGTTGTCTAGCTCGTTGGGCCCACAAAAGGGGCCACGGAAGTGTTCATCTACACCTAGATTATAGGTGTCTTCTTCGTCGTCTAGTATTTCATCGTCTAGTACGTCCTCTTCATCGAGGCCTTCTTTAGCTGCATCAAATTCAGAGCTTGCGTGCAGGTCTAGCGGATTTCCAGCCTCATCGTAGATATCAAAACAAAGTAGGCTGTCGTGGCTCCAACCACCGCAGAATTTACAGCCATCAAAATTCCTGCAATCTCTAGCAAAGTGCCCTTCAGTCAAGCAAAGCAGGCATTGATGCAAGTCTAGTACACGCTGTTTTCGTTCAAAAAACGTTTTGTAAATGTCGCAGTTTAGTGCTTCATGGCCCATCGAAGCGCATAAAGTACATGGTGCATACGATCCAACCGAGGCAAAAGAGCTTGTGGGAGGTATTTCAAGATTATTTTCTTCTAGTGACGCTCCGTTTTCTGGTTTACACGCATTAGTTGCGAGTTCTTCGCTTTTCCAGCGGCGGAAATTTGTCCGCTTTGAGATTCCTACAGCAACGTCTAGGATAGTGTCGGCATTCGAGCTCATAGCGGTGACCTTTTCATGCAAAGAAACAATGTTTTCCAGAGCGTCAAGCATATCAGAGGTGCCCCGCTTTTTAGGGCTGGTCCATTCGTCCCGCTCCTCGCGGTACTCATAAAACTCTAGAAGTAACCAAGGAGGTAGTTTCTCCTGAATGAGGGCAACTACGTAGTGGTGATCAACAGCTTCACCATATGTTTCTAGTTCGCGGTAGATGCGCTTAACTTCCTCTAGTATTTTCCTAGCATCTGACAGTGAATGTCCAGATTTTTCAAGCTCTTTGAGCTCCTTATGCAAGTATCGGACAATATCGTCTTTCTGTCCAAACCGCTTTTTTAGAACGTCCAGTACAATGGGGTAGTTTTTGGCAGAAAGGGGGTAGCCAGCGACTGAGTCCTTAGCGGCGCCCTTCAGAGAGCTCAAGAGGTAGTGCATTTTAGTTACGTCAGGAATGTCCTGAGAATGCACTAAAGATTCAAATACTTCAAGGAAGTGGTTCCAGTATCTGGGGTTTCCATCAAATTCAACCAGTTCCAGCTTTGGCAGTCGCGAAGCGATACCGTGGGACATTATGTCCCTAAAAGAGTGATGGGACCGATCCAGAATATGCGCTCCAGCGGAGGAGTTAATGCGGTCTACGATGCTGGTTTTTAAACTGTCTAATGCATCGATGCGTGCTTGCAGTTCAGTGGCAGCCGCATCGGCGTCAAGCAAGTTTTTAGTTTCAGTTTCCAGCGACTTTTCAAAATCATGATGGGCGGCATCTTTTTCGACATTATTTTCGAGCTTCGCAATAGCCTGCTGCCATAGTGCACGGGCAGCAGTTACAGCAGATATAGTTCCATTGAGGGCAGATTTCACTTCGGCATACTGCCCCATCAAGTCTTCCAAAGTGTCCAGCTTTTGTTCTAGTGTAAGCCCTTGAGGAATTTCAGCTTTAATTCCTTTAGCTTTAGCAACGTATTCCGCTAGGCGGCGCATTCTAGCTTCTAGACGTTGGCCGAGTTGGCCTGCAGCCAACGCTTCAAACGAGGGCATTTCCAGTAAAATAAAAGACGTCTAGTGTGTGCTCCAGCAGCAAGGAGCAAATCGGGAAGCCGAATGTGGGACAGTCGGCTTATCTTTACGATGCAATTGACGACTTTCGACAAAGGATGAGCACCGCAGTTGTGCTTGAGAATATCGCTTCCAAAGCGAGTCCTGTAAGAGCAACAGGTTTTCGGCTAAACACCTTTAGCGCGAGACAAACGCGTGGCCGGAAATAAAACCATCGGACAAAACACGCGTGAGGAACTGGTCCGGGACGGTTCAACGGGCAATTTCCAGTCCTCTAATGCGTATCGGGAACGTCCCGCACAAATACGCATGCCGGGTGATACCGGGCTTGGGTGGGTCCATAACGCGGACCGGGAGGTACTGAGCCCTCTAGTGTGCGTCCGCATGCGCTACACTGTCTTGCCACTACATGGGCAGTGCTCGAAGAGCTAAGGAGGAACTGGTCCGGAACATATCGACGGGCATAGTCCAGTCCTCTAGATTTGGCGGCTAACTGCGCCGGGAGGTACTGAGCCTCCTATGAGTGTGCGACCACAATGCGCTACACTTGCTGCCTCTATCATGGGCAGTGCTTAGAAAGCTATGATGGCTCGTATGGCCGGGGCGCTTTCATGCGCAAGAGGTACTGGCTCTTCAGTGTCCAGTCCTCTAGAACGTGCCCCGCATGCGCAACGTTTTGTGGCCTCGACAGGGGCCGGCGCCATTACGTGGCGCTAGGTCTAGAGACCGGCACTGGATTAGACGTCTCCAGTCCAGGCTATCGAACGACAAAAGAGTGTCACTATAGAGGACCTCTATTGGCTCTAGCCAGTCTCTAGCAACTTGCAATCAACGACGTTAAAACAAACGAAAAGGTCCAGAATTAGGCCATGCGAAAGTTGCAAAGCAAAAGAGCACTCTAAACCATCCAGAATCTAAGCCAAATTATCAGGCGCATACCAGCAAGACTCTAGAACAATTTAGCACTAGCACATCTAGTGCTCCGCAGGATTCTCCCCCCTGCTAAAAGGAACTATTGTCGAGAATACACGAGGCAATTGCTAAATAGTTCTAGAAAAAACCGCATCGGGCTCCATGAGGAGCATACGAAAAATGTCCAGAAAAACCGCATCGGGCTCCATGTTGCGGCGCCGCTCAGAGCGCTGCCTTCAAGGTCTAGGATTAACCATCTAGACCGAGGATTTCGGTTCGGTTTAAGTGTGCTGGCATGCTTCCTAGCTCATGGTCGCCCTAAGGGCTACGACAAGGCTCAAAGGCTCTTTTAAGGGTTTTATTAAAGTCTAGTCAGGCAACATTGCGACTGGTCCGGTCTGGCCCCGGAGGGCCCAAATGGCAAGGTTTCACTGTGAGGAGCAGGTTTTTATACCGAGAGGAGTGAAGAAGAGACGAGGAGGAGAAAGGAGAAGGAGAAGCCGGGGTGGGTCCCCGGGATGCAGCACAGGCTGCTCCAGTTCCAGACGGCTCTTTGGCCCAAAGCAATTCCAGAAACCTTCTCGGGAAAAAGGCAATTAAGTAGCGGTGGCGCTTACTGGGCGCGAGCCCACGCTTCCAGACGAAACCCATTTGGGCTTTAATTAAAGTTGGTAACATTCTTCCAGAACATGGAAGCTTCTAGCGATCAAACATCATTCAAGTAGCCCTTTACGGCATAGTTTCTAGCAGAACAAGCAGGACTTGTAGGGCTCTAGGGAGCTTCTAGCGTGTTCACGTTCTAAGAGTCTAGAGGCGGCTCGTAGCTGCCGCAACAGTTACAATGAGTGCGTTTAGGCTACTACGTGATTTTGCCAGATTCATAGAATAAACACGTGCACTTCCCATGTTCGCTTTGAGCTTACTTGCAAAAAATGCTTTATGTAAAAAGAACATTTCTGGTGCAAATTCCGGAGTCTCAGACGAACAGCCAACTGCGTACTCAACGTGACATTTAATACTACGGTCACAATAGATTGCGGCCGCAATGTCCGCAAAGGCCGCAATGCGCCACCGCAAAAAAAGGTGGTCACAATAGTCACCGCCTTGCGGCCGCAATTCCGGCGGTATTGTGACCACCCCTTTGCGGCGCGTTGCGGCCGCAATTCTGGCGCCGCTTTGCGGCAAAGGGAGGTCACAATAGCCCGCTGCTTTGCGGGCGCATTGCGGTGACGTTTCAAAAAATTTGAAAACTCTACCGCACTGGCCGCAAAGCGCCGCCGCAAAGCATGCCCTTTGGTTGGAGGAAATTCAACCATCAGCGATTGTCCTGAAATTTTGGCAGGAGCTTAGGACTGGAAAACCATCTTCCAAAACAGAGGATAATTTCAAAAATTCCAAATTTTTTCTGGAGGCGCTAATATTTAGCCGTAACGTCCTAGAGTGCTCTGCTAACGTGCCTAACGTGTTTGTGGCCTGTGGAACGTAATGGGAAATATACCTGTCTTAAGTTCAATGAAAAATTTGTTTATTGCGGCTAGTGCCACTTTTGAACTTCGGCTTTTTCGACTTCATTTTTGGCCTTCTTGCTCTTTGCGAACTCCTTGCGAAGGCATTGAAGAGTTTTCCCGAGGTTTCTAGAGCAGGAAAAATCTTTTACGTAAATAACATGGTGTACTGCTTTCATTTGCTTCTGAAAAGGTGTCCAATTTTTTTATTCGTATGTCATGTGACGGATATGGGCTAGCGACGGCAGAATGCTGTGAACGTCGATGGCTTAGTTCTGGCCTGACACGCATCGAGCGCAGCGCCAAACTGACGTTATGATCTGCTTTGCTGTTCGTGTGTAAGGCTTGAACAGCAAGAGAACAAGAAACGGCTTGAGCACCTAAATTCACTTGCACAAAGTAATTAAAAATTCGATGGCGCAAGATCAACGTACTGGGTTCATATGGAGCCATAGTGCCAACAACCAGGCTGTCCTCTGGACTGCCCCTGACGGACAGACCGCAGGCAGCTTTCTGGCGCGCATGTGCAGCTCCCAGGCTACGAACGTGCGAAATGGTAGAAGCGTCACGAACGCTAACGACGACATGGCAAAGAGTAATGGCAAGGATTCCATCTGAACTCAAGCAGACATAAATTCGTACGAAATTTACTGACAAAGCAAGCGCTCTAATTGTTATGAGTCGGTAAAAATAAAAGAAGAGTAATTAGAAAAGATAGTAGGTTTTGGGTACCTGTAGTGTGACACCCTGACGCCGAGCTCGGAACGTCGGACGAATACGTCGTCGGAACACTTTGAAGAAAAGAATGGTGCTGATGGCGCATGAGAACAGAACCGGCAGGCCCCATGCCAAGAAGACAAACGCATCGTATAGATAAACTTTTGACGAGTCTATCTAAGGCATACAAGTAAAGTGCAGGATGTACATGGCGGCAGGGATGGGATGAGCGGATCCTGGTCCGGTAGGTCTAGGTCCTAGTCACCAAAGAATCCCCCTCCCCCATTTCGAGCTCTACCATGGAAAAATAAGTCTATTTTTGTGATTTCTGCTCGAATATGACCCGATTTTTGTCTGATTTTTGCTGCTGGCGGGCCGTTTTTTTCTAGGTCGATGCTTATCGTCGGGCTGCCGAAGTATAGCGCCCTGACCGGCCGGGGGGGGGGGGGGCTGTTCGGCCACCAGCCCCGGAGGGGTCTTACGAGAGGACGTACACCGATCCCTAAGTAAACGTCGGTATCTTCCTAGTGAGGACCAGGATGTTCTGAAACGGTGATGCGTTTGCAGTGCAGCAAAACATTCTGCTTGGTAGATAAAGCAGTGGGGAAACGCCTGGTCAAACTTACTGACGCGACGCAAGAGCTCTCGACACCGACAACGCCCAGACCCCAGAGTGTTCCAACTAGCCTAAATTAAAGCGTCGGGTTCGGGATCCAAATGGTCGCTCAGAAGTCCGAACTCTCTTTGTAAAATCGCAAAGGAACACTTTCCGAAAATCATGATTGTATTTAGCCCCGCATACCCAGTCGCCAGCAACGCCACGACCAAGGAGACGCCAACTGCCTTCTTCCCCGTTGTCGTTTTGTAGTAAGCCGGTAGACGAAAATATGCAAGTCAATCCGACGAAAAAATCAAGGTGCACAGGCCGGACGCGGTGAATGCCAGCCACTGCGCAGCCTGCAACGTCAAGCAGAAGCCAGCCGATTTGAGTGACGCTAACTGTTGAACCAAGAAAGTGCCGGGATATGCATACGCTAGGTTATCGAGAGTTAAACACTTGAAAAAACGTGAACGTCGCCAGCAACCTGTTAGCGTAATGTCGACCAGCGTGGCGGTCATTATGAAGACGTGTATGGCACCCTGGGTTTCTGCCATGAGCCGAAGTGCGCTCAGAATGACGACAATTTGTGCGCAAATCGCTGGTAGACATGCCGCGATAACAGCGTAGTCGACCTACAATTTATCAAAAGCAAGGCCACCTTTGTAAAAAAAGATTTCTGTTTTTTGGAGAAGGGTCAGCTGGAAGTAGCTTAAAAATCTCACCGCTTGCATGGATGCTGGAAGATTAACACACGCTGAAGGCTCATTTCCGACCAGCAAAGGATACATCTCGAGCACCGTTGCATTTGCACTGCTCATTGCAATCTTATAAAGGCCTCAGTGTCACCAACAAAAGACTTTGGAAATACGTTGTTTGCTTTCATTTTGCTACGCCTTATGTCATTTCTCGACCAAATGTCGACGTTTGGCATCCAATTCGTCCTTTTGTTACCCGACGCCTGTCTTAGGCACCGGTATGCATTCCAGCATAGACATGAATTAGAAAGAGCTTCGAAGCGGATACCGTATTGGCTCGAATAGAAGGCGACCCTTAATAGTGGGCGACCCCTAATAGTGGGCGATCACCAAAAATTTCAAAGTTGACTTGTCACAAAGACATGTTTAGAACACGTTTTAGGCCATAACTATTCATCCTAGACGAGAACTTTTTGTCACGAAAATTTCGAAAAATTTTGCTAAATCCATAGGGGGGCCCTTTACTACTTTCACGAAAGCCTCGCAAATTTGACCATCGAAAAATAGTGGGCGTTCGCCCACTATTCGAGCCAATACGGTAGTTGTTAGTTTTCTGCAGAGAAAAAGTACGCAATTAGGAAGGATGCAATGAGAATTGTGAGGCAAAATTTGATCATGAAAATGGCCAAAATGCTCTGAATTTGACCTATACTGAAAACGGGCCGGCCCGGGGCGAGCCCAGACCCAACCCGGGTCCAAAATTTAGGCCCAAGTCGGACCCAAAAATTTAGTCCCGGGCCGGCCCGACTCGACCAATTTCGCACTCTGCTAGTGACTGCACCGTATGCTGTTTTGCATTTATTGTAACACCAGCAAAATAGAGTTATTCGGTTATTCTCAACAGGTTTGCTCAAGGCGCATACGATGTTTCTGGAGCTTCAGCAGTTCAGGCCAGCTGCGCAGAGTATTTTGTCACGCTTCACCACGTCTGAAACGTTCCTCGTTCGAGTTTAAAAGGGTACATGATTGTGATAGAACCTTACCATGCGAAATGCCAGCAGCGTCAACGTCTGCGAGCGCAGCGGTCGTCACATCATCACCCAAAAGCGCAAAGAAGGCGAGCATCAGAAACATTAAAAATTTGAGCGCGTTCATCGTGAACGTGCTTATTCAGACACAACCAAACAGCTATGGAATGAACGAAAAGCCTGGTCGCATCGTTGACTTCAGATGCGTTCAGGCGTACATCTTATCTCCATTATAATTGGCGGCTCTTCTTCGTCCCACAGCCCAACCGTTCGCATCCTTCGTAAAGCGTTCGCGTCCTACGCTTATTCATGTGCAAATGCATCATCCAAGGTAAAAAAATGAAAGCTGAAAGATGGCTAAGGTGTCGTTACGCGGTAGCATCTGACGGAGGAGAAAAAAATAACCGGCGGCATTCGCAGTCGACCGTGCCGTTCTCACGCGTACTCGCACTGCAAATATAACGGTTTGCAAAACGGCGCTGATTCAGCTAAACGCTTGCGCGAAAACAAGATGCATGGCATGCAGCTGCACGGCTGCAGGGCACCCTCCCTGGGAGCCTCCCATAATTTGCCGAAACGCCTCTTAGCGGGGATGTTATGAATTACGAAATGAACACGCTCGGAAGTCGCATTTCCCATCGGCAAAGGATGCATCTCGAATAATGGTTGCCTTTGTGTTCTTAGTGCTAGTCGGCCGTGGCGTGCCATGAGCCGTGACATGATGCCGTGATCACGTCATGGGCCCTAAATTGCTGTAATTGCCCGTCTTGGCGTGACGTGATTATTCCATGATAGTGCAAAAAGCGTGATTTTAGAGATCACGTCACGGCTCTTTTTGTGCCTTCACGATAGGCTCACGTCACGGGGGAGGGGTGTCCCGACTAGCCCTATGCGCTACGCACATTAATTTATGAAAGTCTCGGGGACACAAACAATAGGCTATTCTGAACGCGCTTTTTGCTTTCATTTGGCTACCCCTCGTGACATTTTCCCAAGCAAAAGCAACATTTGTCCGATGCGCTTCGTCGTTGTCTCCAGCGCACATTCAAGTACCGAATATTGCATTAGACATGAACTGCACAGATCGTCGGCTAAGTCGTCTGCGACGCGATTAAGTTTTAAAAAGGTAAAATGACGACAGAGCTATGCGCAGCAGGGCGTTCCCACTCCAAAATGTATATAGTATCTATTCGCGTTTCGGCGATCTGGCAGCACTAGCTTAAACATTGTCAAAGTGTTGTCTCTGTTAATGAATCGTACGCAACCACCATTTGTCGCAGAATCCTGCGGAAACCACGTGGAAGCAAACGGATGGAAGAAAAGATAGAACAAGGTAGCGAGATTCGTGGGCTCGAGAGGCATAGTCAGTAGCGTATTTAGGGGGGGGGGCCGGGGGCCCCCCCCTCGCGGGCCGAAGGCCAGCGGGAGCCAAGGGGGGACCAAGGTAAATTATTTATTTTCAAAATTCACGGATATTCTAATGATTTCGGCCATATTTTGAACGAATAATTTGCCTCATAAGCCTAAAATTTGCTATGGCGGCGCCAGCGGCGGGCTGGTTTTAGAATGAACTAGCCAATTTATGCACTTGTTTGGCCCCAGAAGCACAGAAAATGTTCTGGCGGCGCCTCCGGCGGGCAGGTATTGGCTGAACTAAGCTCAAAACAACACTTTAAGGCCATTGAAAGGGCAAAACCCGGCATGTGGAAAAAGTACCAAAGGGGAGACCAAGGCAAAATAAATTTTCAACGCAACTTTACCTAAGGCTAAATACGTGTTATTCGGGACTGAAAAACCATTGAGGCCTTGAATTTTCGATGAATTATATTCCAAAAAGCGCAAAAACTCCTTTTGCCGGCGCCTGCGGCGGGCTGTATTGGGTATAAACACGCCAAAACCAGTGTTAAAAACCGCTGCGGGGCAAAAAAGGGAGACTTCGGAAAACTACCAAAGGGGTGACCAAGGCATATTTTCGGCGCCTGCTGAAGGCCGGCGCCGAAAAAATAGGTAAGGGTACCCCCTTAGCATGGCGCCCCCCCCCCCTCTGACCGGATCCTAGATACGCCACTGGGCATAGTGACAGCGAACCAGTGACGAAAATTGATCATGATCACCCAGTGAATTTTTGTAGGTGTTTAGGCTAGAACTGCAAAGGACGTTCGAATGCCAAACTTCGGATGTTCGGTGCATTTCTTGGCTTTGGCAATTCGTATTAGGTCCGAAAACCGAACTTCGCGAAATCTGCAGTGATAAAAGGCCCGTCGCTAAGCGCCTGCAGATGAACATGTGAATCCTTTTGCCCAAAAGTTCACGCGATTTCCGCTGGCATTCGCTGCAGCGCGCCAGGTATTTCATTTCATTTCATTTCATTTATTTACGCCAAGAGACGTGACGATAGGAGGCAAAGTATAGGCAAACGGATCGGCAGTAAAGTACAAGTAAAAGTCAATTTAATGCAAATGTAGGCGTACATGGGATGGAGCAAGGTAAAGACGGCTTGGATGACGTGCAGTGGAGAGTTGCGGTGTGAAAAGAGAAACTACAACGGAGGAAGTGAGTCGAGAACACTCTGAGGGAGAGGTGACACATACTCACTATTGGGGTTTGAACGAGCATGGTCGAGACGAGAGAGGGCATCAATCGCACTGAATAATTCATCAAATTTTGGGCCGGTGTTGGACGATGATGGGACGGGCTGCTGGGCTGATGAACCGGGCTGCTGCGCTGACGTACCGGACGGCTGAAGTTCGAGCGTCTGCATGTTGCGCTTCCGTGGCTTCTTCTTTTTCCGCTTCGTAGTTGAGCTGGATGCTGCCGGATGAGCTTCTTCTGCTGCAGGCTGGTGCGTAGGCGATACTGGAGCTTCAGTGGGAGGTGGCGGTAGTGGAGCGGCGGTGGCTTTCAGCTGCTGTCGTTTGCGGAACCAGTCAGTGCGTTCCTGCGGCGTCATCAAGAGTCCGACGAAGATGTGCTGGCAGGCGCTGTCCTTGAGCAGGCGGCCGTTGCGTAGTACCTCAACGGCATGAGCACGAGTAGGAAGTTCAGCGAGAAGGAAGCGCGGTTTGGGACCGCATTTTCCGACTCGGTAAATGGCAATGGCACGCACCTGAATGTTGATGATGTTGAGGACGGTGCGCACCATTTCCTCGTCGTCCAGCTGCCGTGCCGATGCTTCCGTGCTGCTGCTTTCTGCTACGTTCCGTAGTAGTATCGTGCGGCG
>JNEY01000085.1:14645-53737 GCA_020875895.1 Aphelenchus avenae | reverse complement strand
TCCCGATGGATGTAGTGCTTCGAGGACAGAAAATTCTAAGCCGAATTGTCACTCGTTATCGCAAACACTGACCCTTACCATACCGTCGCTAATTTGCCAACTGATAGAAACTAGGTCGACAAGCGTGAGGCCAGCTTTCACGAAAGGACCCAGCTGCAAACAGTCCTTCATCTAAAGCACTACGAAAACCCTGGTCGCGCAGTGAACGCACGAACCGAATGCAGTGCGTCCTTGTGGCTGCTGAGATTCGCGCGCAGAAACGACAAAAGATCGCCGTTCGCGCAATACTCCAACACCATGCTGGGTCGGTCATTCATTTGCGCATACCCGATGAGACCCAATATGTGCGAATGACGGCCCATTCCGTGCATAATTGCAATCTCTCGATGTATATCTTCGCTGAAAATGACAAAAGCAGCGTCCGTGAACGTAGGTTGTTCGGAATAAAATTTTATGTGTGGTGCCACGTGTTATAGCCAGCTTCAGGCCTGGGACCAGTGCTCAGACGCAGACGAAATCCCGCTCGGACGGGGGTGAAGAGCGAGTGCCGGCAATGCAGTATAGAGGACGTGCTCTTTGGGGGACGTAAACTACCAAATAAGGGGGGTCTGTGTGTCCGGTAAAAAATTTCAACGTCAGAATTGAGTGAAGCGCGAGAAACCCTGGTCAGCGGGCCGGGCCGGGCCTACCTTTTTCAAGAGTCACACGGGCACGGGTCGGCTCGGTCTCTGTGAAGGCCCGAGACGAAGGAAAATTGGCCTAAAAGATCCGAATTTTTGAAAAGTTTTGCCAACACGCGCCAAAGCCAAAATCACTCCGGTTTCGCCTGCGACGGTCTATTTTAGTTCAGCAAGTACTGAAACCACCTCTTAACCCCATTTAAGGCAGCTACCAGAATTGGTCGAAAAGTACCAAAGAGGGGGACCAAGGCATTTTTAGGCGGCCAGACTATACTTAAGGCCTGCGGGCCGGGACGGCCTGACCCGGTCTAAAAAACGGCCCGTTGCACAGGGTTGAGCGCGAGGAAACGATGCTCGTGCCGCAAAACAATCCTGTACGGTACTCCACAACACATAGCAAATGCAAAGCGACATGCACTTTACCTGTAATTGCTCCCATCGCGGAATATTTTGACTGCAACCGTCAAGACATTAGTAGCGAGACGTCCGGAGCGTGTTAAGCGTTGCCGACTGCGAAGTTCGCCTTTGTACAGAAAGGCGACATCCCCGGAAGCCAGTAGGCACTCGGAGAGCTTTAAATCGTCGGTGGCGATTTTTGGTGCTTCATCTGACACTTTAGGCCTAAAGCTGAGTTCTAGGCCTGAAGCGAACGTCCGTTTTAAGGTCGAAACTAAATTTTTATCGATGCCGTACGAAATTGCGCCTTACTTTTTTTTAAACTAGCGGCTGGGCTGCGCTTCGCGCAGCCGGCGCCGCTATCGGGGATTGCCTGTACCAAGTAGATACGCTTGTTCTTAGAATACACTGTTTCAAGCAGACCCGTTTTCGTACCCTTAACTCCAACACGCTTTTCAAACACGCTTGCCTTTCAGCCAACAGTTGCAATAGCGGGATCGCTATCGCATATAAGCGGACCTCTCACCGACCGCGGAAGAACCGCCTTGGAATAACGTTATTTCGGAAATCATGCTAGATGTCCATTTTTCCTTAAGTCACCATTTTCGGAGTTGGTCCCCTTTTACAGGGGGCATGGGACAAAAAAAGAAGAATGATTCGTAATTAGCTCATCAAGGCCCTTCATTTGAGGTATAACATGAAGTTCCAACATGACCTGGAAAAATCACCATTTTGGGGGGTTGACCCCTTTAATAGGGGTCAAAAAGGGGCTTGCGGCCAAAAGGAAGAATGGTTCTTACTCAGCCCATCATGGGCTATCTTTTGAGGTATGACGCGATGTTCCAGCAAGACTTTGGTGTATACACATGCTTACATAGCGGTAGCTATTACATGGAAGAAGGAGTCAGTTGTTGAAAGTTTGACCGGTCATAACTTTTTTTCTAGCGAACCAAAGCCGGCTGAAACTTTACACTTATACATAACTTTAGAAGCCCTATCGAATGATACCAAACTTATACATGCGTTAAATCAACTCAACATTCCTGTAAAGAAACAGTAGTCGCTGACGTGTGTTGTCGCTAAGACTCTGACGGTGACTTTTTGCGATCATCTTTGGTCAATAAAAGGTTCAAGCTTCCAAACTGGTCGGTTAACAGATTCGGAAAATCGGTCCGATTTTCGAAACCCGAATCAGAATCCGATTACGAAGCAAAATGACCGAATTTTCGAATCCGAATCCCCTTCCCTTATGGCGGCGAACGCGCCACGTTATTTGTGGCGGAACGTTTACTCTAGGCTTCTACATGTCACACCCGTGCCATGAACCGTTCCTTGATGAGCTCCTCGCAGCGCCGTGATCCGTTCCGTGAAAAGACGGGAAACAGCACGGGACAGGCTCACGGGACAAGTCGGGTGCCGAGGCTTAGTTTTCCCAACCTACGTTTCCAGATGCGTCGAGTTGGTGGTCTCAGTTGTGTTGCTTTCTGCTAACCCTTTTTGTTTCCGCCGCCGTATGTACCATCGATACGTGAAGACGAAGCCAGCACACGCACAACAGGAAAACGTTATTAGGGCGATGACTGATACTCCAATGATGGGAAGTGTAGACCCGATATTCCCGCTAAAGGCGGTAGAGGTTATGTATAGGTCCAATAGAACGAAGCTTTTAGACAAGCTTCGCATTGTCCAAAACTAGGACCCCCTCCGCCGAAGGTTCCATACACCATATCTCTAAAAGTCCCAATCCCTGAGGATATGGCCACAGCTCCGTTTTGTTCCTTTAAACATAGCACCTCAGCTAGCTAGCTAGCCGCGCAAATCGCGGCCGACGCCGCTTATTGCATTGATATCGGGAGGTATGAACGCACTCATCATTGTGAGCATGAGTCGAGGCTTCGGGCGTGCCACTGACGGGTTTAGACGTTGGTTCTGTAGATACGTGCGGTTCGGGTTTCGTAGAGAAATGCATCGCTGTCGTTGTCCGCAGCCGGGCTGGTTCTGTGATTTCCGTTGATGCGCTCGTACTCGAGATTCCATTCGTAAGTAAAGGAAACTAAGACGAGACGTATAGGTCGGGCATTTGTTAAATCCTTTTCGGGATTCGCAGAAAACGTAGAAGCATTCAACACAAATACTGCGTCTGTTTGTGCATAGTAAGTATGTTGCATAGTACCGTATTTTCTCTAATAAACCGCCTGGGGGTCTAATTCGAAATGGTCCCCGGGACCGGGGGTCTTTAGGTGGGGGGGGGGGTCTATTAGAGGGGGGGGTAAATGTACATCCGGCTACACTAACTGGCGATTTACGGTAATCGTTGGGATTAGAATCGGAAACCGCGCACCTCACAGAAGTAGAACGCAAACTCATCGTCGGTTACCGGAAGCCAACGATGCGCACCTGTACTAGAATAGACTGCATGATTTCCCTCGACGGCGTCTAAATGGAAATTCTAAGCATAAACCCAAATCCATTTGCTAACCCGGCTTCCAGTCCGTATAGTTAAACGGCTTTCCGTCTGTCCAGGCCCATTGACCAAAATTTTTTAATGCACCAATAAAGAACATAGCGCCGTCTTCGTCGAAGACGTAGTCGTCAATCATGACTCCAAGCAGTATATTTGTGTCCTTGTCGGGAATCGAAACCAGTTCACCTCCATGCGCTCTGCAAGCGTCCGCCGCCGAGTCAAAAGTCACCACATCCAATATTATTCGATAACAGAGATCATTCAGTTGCAAGGACCCGAAAGGACAAGGTGCTGTTGGAAGACATTTGGCACTGTTTGAATCGTCCGCAAACCTCGGATTAACCGAATGCACGTCTTCAGTAGTAGTGCGTACCTGGAGAGGTATTCTCAAAGTCCAAGCGGCTCATTTTCAGACATTATCGAGGGCAATGCCCATAGTGCTTCAAATAATATCGCCGTGCCTTCGCGCTAATACTACATGACTACCAGGGCTTTGCACTGTTGAAGGTTGTCGTTGTCGTTTTCGCTCGGCAAAAACGGATATATTTTCGTTTTTCCATATTTTTTGTTTTCGTTCTTAATGGAAATACGTTCGCAGAATGCGGGAATACTCGTTTTCGTGTCGTCTTCGTCCCACGAAAACAAGACACGAACGAGTGTAAAGCCCTGATCACTTCCCAAGAAGGAGTGAAAAATATTTTCACTCACTATGGAAAAGTTAAAAAAAAATTGAATGCGAAGCCCAATATCCGAAAGAATGCAAATAAACATACCTGGCAAATGTACCGGTAAGATTCACTAGGTTGTGGAGAGGTCCATCGATTATCGTAACGACCGCTCATATAGGTGCAGTAATTTCCGCTAGTAACTGGTTCTCAAAAAAGTTCCGTCACAGTTCCAAGCGCATTCCGCGATTTACCTGTCTCCCAGTAGGTCCAATTAACCGGCGTTCCGTCGGTCCATGCCCACTCTCCGCAAAAATTGTTCAGCCCGATATAGAAAGACGGCGCGTCGGCATAGCCCGGGTCGACTAATGAATGATTTCCAAGAAATGTGTTCGTATGCCTGTCATGAATCGATGCTAAGTGTCCGCCGCGCTTCTGGCAATCCAATTCCGCTTCAAGGCATGTGTTGTTAGTCTGTGAGAAGAAGTAGCAGTCTTTCGAAAGACCGCTGACGGTTTCGGCCGCGCACTCCGGTACCGTTTCGCTCGTCGATGGCGGAAACTGACATACGGTAACTGCGGCGAATTGTCCTCCATTCTTGTCCACATTGTACCAAAAGCCGGTAGTATGGTCCATGGCAATGTACGTGCCGTCTGAACAGGACGGTCAGAAGAATGCTTTAGGATATGGTCCAAAACGGCGCAGCTAGTTTTTTTTGCGGCATGTTAGAGGGCTACAGGGTAGACTTGGCGGCCCGTTCCGTGCCGTGATCCGTTCCGTGCCGTTCTCCGTTTTCAACTGGACGGAACACGGCACGGCGAAGGCTCAGAACGGGGTCGTTTTCCGTTTCGAGCTAACATGGAACGGAGAACGGAACGGCAGGAGCTGAAAACGGGCCCGTTTTCTGTGCCGTATTTGACGACAAAAAATGCCTCATTTTAAGCGGCACCGTGCTGGGCCCGGAACGTCAATTTCCGTTCCGTGCTGGAGCACAGCCCGGCTCGGCATGGAGGGGTCAGCTCAACAGAGGTCGGCACAGGGGTCGGCTCAACAGAGGTCGGCACCCGCCAAGTCCACTGATTGCTAGTCGAAGTTCGGAGCCGTACCCCTTAAAATGGTTGACGATTGCTACTTCGTTGTTTTCATAGGTTTTTTTCACCAGTTTTTACCTAATGCACGCATGCCATGTTTACATAGGTACGCGTCGCGTCGCCTTTTTTTCCGAACGTAAGCTTTCGTCGCTAGAGTGCCACATCGATACGCTAACCTTGATAACTGACGGATCCGTGTTTCCAGTTCGTAAAATTGAACGGTGTACCGTCGAGCCAATGCCAGTTTCGTTCTTCAGAGTTGTAGCTGCCGCCAAGCCAAGCTGCCATCGTCGTACCATAGTGGAACAAGCGGCCTAGTGAGTCGTTGTCTTCTTGACTATGAACGGACGGCAGCTGGCCATTCAGCTGAGCACAACTCGCTTTTGCGTCGTCGATCGTGTAGTCCGCATAAGAGACAGCTTTCCAGCATTGCCCTGAGGCCCCTACGGTTTGCCCAGGCGAGCATTTCACAGCGAGTGCAGTCGAACACAGGACTAGTAATATAACCGTCGACGGTTTCAGAATGCAACTTGTCATTTCGCGTGCAAGACAATGAACAAATGTTGTGACACTCCTGCGTTTAACAACCGGCGTATTATCGGCTTAAACATCTGCTTAGTATCATCCGCGTGTTGTTCTTCCCTCGTCCATCCCCGAAAACTGGCGTTGATGCTTTAATCCTCGTGCTTCATTGCTGATAAGCAGCATTCAAAGCGAGGCAAAATTTCTGCCTATTGCAATATCAGGTCCTCCAAGATGATGCACGCCATTTTGTACATTCTAACGCTAATCCCGGATTCTGTATCCTCCTCCATGTCGTGCCCATCTGGTTCTGTCGTTGGACCCGGCAATAAATGTTATCTATTCGTGGACGCGCCCGATGGCATCACTTGGACACAAGCAAAGCGAGCCTGCGCTGCCCTCAACTCGAAGTTGGCTTCGATACACAGCATGGCCGAAAACGCGTACATCTGTCAGTCGGACGACGAGGACTTCACGTGGGTCGGAGGCGTCACTGACGGAACTGGCTGGCGATGGGACGATGGCAGTGTGTTCAACTTTACAAACTGGAACGAAGGCAGGTTGCGGTTTTTGTGTCGTTCTCGGAATCGGCGTGAACCGATGTTGTGAAGAGGGCGTTCCTGTACTCAGCGTCTTCAGACGCGACCCATTCTGCTATACAAGAACTTCTCTGATGCGCCTTGATATTTGCCATGCAGGAGAATCTTTAAACCCAAAATTGGCGTGAAATATTTAAAATATCTGCAGGCACATTCTAGCCTAGCGGAATCTGGTCGTTAAATTAAATGGGGAATAAATTCACTAATTGGCGCCTGTCGCATCTAAAGATCGGCACCCGTACCCTTTTACGGCCCGTAGCGTACCATACTGCCGTACTATCGGTACGGCTGTACGGTACGGGTGGGTCAGTACGGTACGGCAGTACGGTACGGGTGGGGTTGGTTTGCCGATCTTTAGCCGCATCTGGCATTTTGCTTTCCTTTTTCTGTACAATAGTTTCATATAAATGCTATAAGCGTAGAACTAGCACTAAACTTCTAAAATGTTTTCGAGTACCAGTGAAGACAAGTCACGGTTGTACTGTACAGGCATAGTTCATTGTTAATTCTTAGTCGCTGGAGACACAAGAGGCAAAGAAGCGGCATTCATGTTCGTTTTACAATGCGAATGGGTAAGCCATGTAACGATAAAACCGCAGAATTAGTGACTTCAGCACGCTGCAACGACAAGAGAGAAAACTGGCCCCAGATTTTCTCGTTACCTTTGCGGAACGACGCTGGCTGAAGCCGGCACTGAACACTGCCCCATGGGATCCATCATCGGCTTCGCACGCGTTTGCTACGAGTTTGTCCGGGCGTCAGTTAAATGGACGAGTGCCAACACTGACTGCACACAGCGTGGAGGTTATCTAGCCTCTATCCCAGACAAGCGAACCGAGGATTTGCTTCATAGCTCCTCTTTCGATAAAAATGCATGCTTCCACATCGGAGCTCGCACAACTGCGGGCATATGGGCTTGGACCGATGGAACTGCATTTAAATACGAAAACTGGGATTATGGTATGTATATGGACAGTGTTAACGCGGGAGTAGCTCCAAGTTCCCGTCCTGTTCCGCGGGAACGAAACTTCCCGAACTCGCCATCTTCCGTCATAAGGGAACAGAACAGGAACCTGGAACTCACAAGCACCTACTCAAGAAGTAGTTCCACTTTTTACACATCCGAGGGAGCATGCCCCCCCCTGTGGAAAATTTAACACTGTAAAAAGTTCACAGGGAAAGAGGAACCGTACTACTGCGCCACAGTGCACGAGTACGGTTATCCCCCTGTTTACTTCCATACTCCCATGGCTTCCACTTGCACAGTGGGTAACGGGGGTGGTCGTAACGTAACGGATAACGAACGGCACCCCACTTGCCTATCCTTAGCTTGTTTTACGCCCGAACACACGGAAACATCCTATTTGACGTGTATTTTCGAACAGGAACAGGTTGAATAGGAACTATGGCCCAAAAAGTGAACTCGAACTGGCCCAAAAGGTGGAACTTCGTTGACACTGTATATGGATCGAAAGAGAACTAAGATACGAACTACGCTTTAGGTCAACCGGACGTTGTTAATCCACTTACAGCTATTCTGTGTGACAAATGGGAAATGGTGGGCACAAAGGATGCATTATACGACTTTATTTGTGAGGTGAGAGCTCAGTCTCTCTAACGAACAATCAGAAACTTTGTGCTCAGTGCTCACCCAGGTGTTTAAGTATCGTCCTAAGCCCACTCGGAGTTCCGTTACTACCTCCAAAGCGACGCTTGCACCAACGTCCACTATGCAGGAAGCTTCACCGACGGTCACCGTGAATGATCAAAGCCATAGCAGGTACACGTGATCGTCAGTGTCACTTTCGCTAGGCGCACGATGATACGGCCATACGACATTGTCGTACGACAATTTCTCGTATGCGACACGTACGAGAAACTGTCGTACGCACAAGCTGACAGTGCGTTTCGCGCATTTTGTCGTACGACAAAACCAATGTGCGAAAAGTTGTCGTATCATTGCGCGCCTAGTCTTACAAGTCATCACAAAGAACGTCATTTAAGCATAAACATTGTTTTAATTTGGTCTTTATCGGTGTTTGGTTTTCTTGCGGCACTATGCACGGCATTAGTAGTTGTGGTGCGCATCAAGGTCAAGAGAAATAACAAAAGATCGACAAGGGCTTTTGACCACCATACGGAACGTCGTAATGGGTAAGTCTCATACCCACAACGGTTCGAACCTACAATTGTACAAGCGTCGCTTGATTGTTTAGTGAAACTAAGGAAATTTCGGTATCGAACCTTCAAGTGTCGGAAAATGTCATTGGCTCAGGCGCCTTTGCGACGGTTTACAAAGGAATATTTCTTCAACCCATCGATTCGTTGTGTGGCACTGGTCGGAGACGAAAACTGGACGTCGCAATCAAGATTTCGAGGCTACTAGCTGCGAAATGGTAAGCGCTAGTGACATTGTATTGAGTCTGTTAAGTAGGTCAGAAAAACCGTGTTGGCATGTGGTAAGGCATTGTTCATGCTCTGGATTGAGTAACGCTTAATCCCTAGGCATCGTCACTACCGTCCGAACATTGTATGGTACTAGCCGACGAAGGGGTGAGGGTCATTCGTGTATGGACAGGGGGTCACTTTCTTTAGGCCCATTATCGAGGGTGAAGCCATGAATTAAGGTCTTCGAATAAGTCTTCGAATTAACAGTTATCCGCTTTTAGGGTGCTTCAACAAGTTTTGGCGTCTTGTTAAAATTTTGGAAACCCCTCCCCGTATTCGACCTACAATAGGTGACCCTCCATAATATACCGCACCCATCCACCAGTCTGGTTACACAAAGTCCACGAAGATTCTGAAACGGTTTGAGCGGCGATAGAAATGCATTTCGAGAATTTGACTACATGTGAAATGACAAAATACAGTACGAATTTATGAAGTTTTGGACGGTGGACTTTGTTGTTAGAGGTTATTAGCCCCTTCCGATAATTACGATGAATGTGCCTCTTTGAAGCAATAGTCTTAGCATGCCTCTAATGATACTATTCCTACCTATATCCTCCTATTTCAGCTCTAGAGAAGAGGTGCTGCGCGAAATCGATTTGCTTTACGACGTTCGTCAAAATCCACACGTTGTGCACATTATTGGGCACGCATTTCTGGACGATAGACCCGTAATTGTTTTGGAATATTGTGCTAAGGGCGATCTCTTAGCGTTCCTGCGAAAGCATGTACGGATCGACCCGCCGGTAAGCCGTGGCACATTTGCGTTAAAGAAACAACTTTGTGTGGTCATGCAGGATGATTGTGACTTGCAAAGGCGGGTACAAGCGCATAGCGGCGTGTCGGTGTCGAATCTCTTCACCGTTTCCTGGCAAATCAGTGACGGGATGGTAAACGGATCGTACCCATCGAAAGCTACAGACATCCGAATTCAGGCATATCTATCTTCGAAGCGATACGTTCATCGCGACCTGGCCGCACGCAACATTTTGCTCACGTCGGAAATGACAGCAAAGGTTGCGGACTTTGGTCTCTGCAGACGAACGGACGAAGAAGTCTACACTATGCACCAAGCTACGAAGCTACCGATTAAGTGGATGTCACCGGAAGCTTTGGAGCGCACGGAATTTAGTACAAAGAGCGATGTGTAAGCAAAAAAAAAGAATGGCATAACGTCATGCGCGAACACCACGCGTTCCGTACATTAGTTGCTCCGATAATCTGTTTTTCCGAATGGGCACTTAGTAAGGATTTTATTTTTTCCAGAGTCAGGGGTGGATTTTTACTCATAAAGTGTTTTTTTCACGGCATTTGAATAGGGGTGTCGCTATCATTGTCGCAACTGAGCAATGCTCATTAGTTTTCACCGATTTTCGTTTGCTGTGCTATGAATTTTGGACGCATTTAGATGGTCGTTTGGTGTGCTTCTATACGAAATATTCTCTGCGGGTGGCATTCCATACGAATCAGTGCACCCCGCAGAAATGCTAACTTACTTAAACCAAGGACACCGTCTTCCACGGCCTTCTCTTGCAACGGAAAGCGTGTAAGTAGTTGTGATGCTAGCGGTGACAGATTCTAATTCTACTTCGTACTTCCTAGACGGGTGTATAGCAGCAGCCGATAATTCACTTATAGGTATCAGATGATGCTAAAATGCTATGCGAGCCTGCCTTGCGATCGCCCGACGTTCGAAGAAATATGCAGGTTTTTCTCCTCGTAGGCGGGCATAATGGCTGCAGGACAATAATGCTCCAATAATGTCACTTTAACATATTGCTTTGTTAATTTTATAGCGAGACAAGCTTGTAGCTTCTCACATTCCCTCATTGTTTTTACCGGGATGGCTTTCTAGCAGCCAACGGCCGGGCGCGACCGGCACCGCTATCGGCGGATTACGTGTATCAGCCAGATACGTTTGTACTTACGCAAATGTTATTTCATTTGTATAGTAAGTCTGCCACAACTCGTGTGCATTCGCGACGCATTCATTCTTGAGCCCCTGCATCTGTCTAAAGCGATGCCCCGTACGTTGTAGCGTTAAGCCCGATGCACAATGGATATGTGCCCTACCATTCGGCACCAACGACTCGACACTGTTGCGTTTCGACACTATTGTTTCGACACTTTATGTTTCGACAAAAAATGTTTCGACACTCTAATTTTTCGACACGAAATGATTCACACCTTTGCGCGATTCATGAAGTAAGATCGTGCACTACCTTTATTCGCACCGATCTTGTTGGAACTATCGTACTTGCGATATTGGAGTATTGGAGCGTACTTGCGACCCAGATGAGAACTCCTGGTACTTAGGTGGTGTCCGATGGTGGTTGATGATAGTTCTTTATGCGGTAGTCCAGACTCAGCTCCCGAAGGAACTGGCCGGCTGGTGGCTCAGTCGCCGGAGCGACTGGCCCAGATACTAACAAACCTCTGGCTTATATACGGCTGGATCGGGGCAAGCATCCAATCAAAGGGGAGCAGGCCCTGCAGGGCCTAGCTCCATCTCTTGATGATTGATCATGATGAGAGAGTGGTCGTCTGACCAAAGTGCATGTTAGTGACTGGGGTACCAAAGAACAATGCTTCGAGTAAGAAGATCCGTACGCGGATAGAAGTTTCGCATGTATAAATCCTGATGAGTTGCTTGCAAAATCATTTTTTAGTTTGTCCGACGCTTCTAGAGCAGTAAAAGCCCTTTGATGTTAGAAACAGGTACGCCAATTTCATTTGCACCCGAAAGGTACCTAAGAATTTCTTCGTGTGCCATGTAACGGATACTACCTACTTTGAAAAAGGGGGTTCGGCTCCGGGTCGGGTTTTGTGCCCTACGGCCCGATTGCAGTTGCTCCTTTGCGGCAAAACCATAAGCCTTCGCATTTTAGCTCCACAACTCAAACACTCTGCTGGGATCACAACTCAAACTCAGAGGCGCTGAGAGGCTTCTCGTGTGACTGCTACACTGCGCACGTTGCCTGCTCGGTAGTTCGCACAACTCACATTCTACGGTGTTCAGTCACACATAGGTTCTTACATGCGAACCTACTGAGGAATGGCTAGTTCTGCGAGAAGTCGACAATCGCCGTAGCACAGTCGCACTTGACTTTAGCGGCATCGAAGAAGCAGTCGTGGGCCCCAGTGTGGCTATTCCAACGACGTCTTTAGGGCTGGATGGCGTGCCGTTCATCATAATTCATCACACCTAAAACTTTCGTTCCGCATTCGAAACAGAATCGAAAGCTTGATAAGTACTGGTAGCATCAGCGTGTACCACGCTGCCCAGTGTGAAAAGCTAAACTTGGAAGACGTTTATGGGCAACGCTATACCTCTGAGCAGAGGAGAAAAACGTTACATCGTTTTTTTCTAAATTAGTGACGCGAGGTTTGTAATTTTCGGGGGTGTTTTTCGAACCATGGGCGAGCCTTGTGCCCGCCGAAAATCTGGTAAATTTTGCTGAGAAATCGCCAAAAAATCGATCAAAGAAACATCAAACTTCGAAAATTTGGTGAAGAATGGCGAATAACCATAATTTTCTGTGTGCCTTAAAACGTGTAATGGCAGAGGTCCCTCAACGTAGCATTATCTGCGGGTGCCCATCATCCGACCCCCCCCCCCCCCCGTCCACCGTGGAAAATTACCGGATACTCTAGTAGGTAGGGTGGGAAAGTTTATAATAAAAGAAATTACTGTTCCCCATTCACTAAAACGTCGAGAAAGTATGTTTTCATGAAAAGTCTAAATGTTCTTTTCCCCAATGCTACCTAACCTCAAAGCACCAAAAGGGGGCGGGCCCTTTTGGTCAAACTGTGCTGGCTGAACCGAGAAAAATATTTCGGCAAATGTAGAGCCTACACCTAGGAAGCTTTAAGCCAAATCTTGCTTTGTGGCGAGAAGTAGGTTTCATCCCCCCCCCCAGCCCATCTCCCTCCGGCACCGCACGTGTTGACCCGCATAATTTCTGGATCATCCCCACGAGAATTAGGCAAACAACACAAGTCATGCCGACCACTTGCCAACGATCCACACTTGAGATGCTTCGACGAACGGCCCAATCCTTGAAAACCTTCACTAATGTTTCGGCATCGACGGTATGAACGTGCATAGTGAACAGCCAGAAAACCACAAGGTTCTGGAAAATCCAGGTTTCTGGTTTTCAAATTTCATGTGTTTTTCGGCTTCGAGTTTCAGTTCGCAGATTTTAAATGGCCGGCTCAGGTTTCAGATAGGGGAAAATCACTTCAGTGCGATCTTAGCGTAACCACTGGAATGCGCTGTTTTTCTTTTAGTTTGCGCAACTCATGATAATTCCACATCAGCTGGTAATGCCTAGCAACTTGTCCGTTGTGTTTCAGAACCTGAATGAAATGACAGGTGTAATCAGGCATTTGGGCGAGTAGTTGAACCAAAGACTACGGAATAAACAGTGGAAACCGTGAAAATGTCAGTAAAAAAAGTCGCACAATGGATTTCCGAAATGCATGCGAACACCAGTACGTTTATCTGGCACAACGGCATTAGCCCTACGTGGACTGTGTTGCTTCTGTTGCCGGGGTTGTCGGTGCCACCGAGAGGCCCGTGACACGCGTCTCCATCGGTCCCACGACAGAGCGTGCCTTCCGGATGCCAAAGATGGCGAGGATCGCATCGCGGTAGCTGCGCATGAAGTACATCGTGGTGAGCGGGTTGAAGAACGTTATCGCGGAGATGCCCATCGTCAGGAAAACTTGGCATGGACCCAGGTTGAGGCCGGCGACCAGAGCAGTTAGGAAGAACATAATGGGGATTGAGGAAGTGACGACGGGGCAAACTGCCTTAAAATGTAAAACTTAATTTAAGAAAAGTTATTAAAGGCTTTTAAAGCACTCTTTTATGTACTTAAATCATACAAGTTTATCCAAAGAAGCGTTCCCTTTAAGAAGTAGACTGGTTATTACAAAAAGCCGAATAACGAACCATTGCAAGCAGAGCGCGATGGAACTCGACGTGCATTTTCTGAGAAGTGCGATTCGTCGCGCTTGCGGCATGCTTAAGGTTTCTGGCCATCTTTATCTCGAAGATGAGAACGACAAAAGCGCCTCCGAGTGCCGACACAGCCCACATTAAAACCCATAGTTTTGTGCGAAGTTCTGTCTGAAGGTAAAATTTGGTTAGTGTAAGAACACTCGCGTTGGACATTCTACGGAAAGTGGTAAGGGCAAATAATCTGAATAACGCATTTCCAGAATACGTACAATATGACCTCCGACCACCACTTGTGAAGGCTCGTCGATAGGCCAATTATTTTGTTGAATTATACGTAGACCATGCGGCTCCTCAACGACTGCTTCGTTGATCGAAAAAACGGTCCCAACCAGGGCGTACACTGCCGACAGGAATGTCATTCGACGCAGGACGCGCTTTGACTGCGCAGGGCTGAAAAGCACCAGTTCGTCAGAACCAAAAATTTGAGCACTTAAAAGCTAGCACTATCGCATGTAAGCAGGAGTCAGGCGTTGAAAGCTTGATCGGTCATACCATTTTAACCAACCTATTCGGTTGAAACTTTTTCTGTTTACACAACTTTAGAAGGCTTATCGGAAGAAAACAACCAGAAATGATAGCGAAAACTATTTGGAGATGGGGGGTAGGCAGTGGCGTAGCGACAGTGGAGGGGGGCATGGCCCCCTAAATTTTGGAGATTCTGAAAAGTAGCAAAGGTGGGATCCCTTACGATTTACGGTTTAGGGGGACCGCAATAATTTAGGTAAGGGGGGACCAAGGGAGATTTTTTGGCGGACAACTTCTTGGCCCACCGCAAGCTCTTCCCCCCCCCCCCCCCAAAAAAAAAAAAAAAAATCGGATCCTCGCTATGCCACTGGGACCCCAGACCAGCGCCTTTAGCGTGTAAGGATCAAAACGAATTGGAGAAGTATTGAAACAACTGTTTTCATATTTTTGATTTTTCATTTGCGGTCTAAACTGTTGACGAAAACAACACTTTGCCGACCTTTGTCGCTTACTTCGTGCGCAAGCAGACGAAAGCGTATCGATAAACGAACTGGACCGGCACCCACATGAGGTTATAGTGTAAGAAACACAACCAACCGCAGAGCAGGACTTTGTCCAGTGTTCGCGACCATCCAGCTAACAAGCCGGCGCAAAAGTAGAGCTTGTACCCGTCGCCCATAAGCGTTGCCTGCAATGATCGCAACTTACAACTGTAGGGCGTATTATGTATGGCATGGCACGAACTACTATGAGGACTCCAATTCCAACTTCATTCCCACCGATGTCATGGATGATTGCCCGCTGTACATTAATTCATGTACTGGGCACGCTTGATATTCCGAGCACTTGCCGGTTGTCCGAGAAAGACGATCGTGGCAAGCGTCAGATCCAGGAGAGCATCGATGGCCAGCATGACGCGGTAGAAGTTTGATCCAAACTTGGAATGGTACTTTATTAGGTAGAGCAGCCAAAGGTTGAAAACGATGGAGAGCACGCCCACGACGCACTCGAAGACGTTATGCACAAGTTGAAGAGCTAAATAGCTCAGGTCTGCCTGGCATAATGGTAGTAACTTACTAGTCATCGAGCAGGCGTAGGATAACTGTACGAAGGTAGGATAACCGCAGACGCTGAAATAATGTCAGGACGTAGCACTTCTTTCTCAAGTACGCGCTCCGTACACTGTTTCATTTTTCGCATCCGCCGTTCACTTGACGTCGCGTACCAGTACGACGACAATAGCTAATTGGCAAGCTAGTAACCCACAAATGTAGTGGATCTCTGAAAGGACATCAGCGATCCTTGCGTGTCAATGCGCAATTATCCTCCTTTCGAAATGATGCTGCATGAAAGCGAAGTACAAAAATGGGAATCTAAACGGCAATCATCAAGCCCGTCCTTGGATTTCGTTAGGGACAATAGCGGTGAGAAGCATGTTTTTCGTAGTCTGTGCATGTCAACGTCGGCGCGCTTACGCAGTATCGACATGCTGACCCCCTACGCTTGCATAAAGGGTCCTGTATGAGGATGAATCGGTCATTAACGTCGACGACGGCCCTCTGTTGAACATAGAAATGAGAAATGAGCGTTCCTAAGGGTCGTCACCGTCACCGCAATTAGCATGTGAAAATTTCCCTAGGCAAACTCTCGTAAGTCGTTGTTTGCTGCTAGTTATGTCATCGTGCCTGTCGTGGGAAAAGGGACCGTCCAGAAACCCCGTGAGGCGAGTGGTTTAGTAGACAGATTGGTCCTACAGTCAGTCAGATACTCGCAGATTGCACAAAGGCATACAATATCCGACTCATGAACGTGTGCCAAAACGTAAGTGTCACTCTCAGCATAGTCGGCGTGCTATCGTTGAACGGTTAGGCGGATTTCTTTGTGCGACTATGATAACGTGACTTGAAGAAACGATCAGCTGGTGTTTTTATATGCGAGCATATACCAATACCCAAAAAGAGCCTAGCACAGTTGACACGTAACGCCACAATACGCTCGTCGATCGGCTTCCGAGTAGAAGGCGTTCTGGCAGAACCCGTTGGACTTCCATACCGGACAGCTGAAAAATGTGTGTCTCGACGAAAATTACCAGTAGTTTCCCAGTATCTTCGAATGAAAAGTACTTACTCTGGCCACGTATCAGCGCAGTTTGACCTTGTTGTCGTCGGATGAGCACAATAGTTGCAAGTCATTTGACATGCCTCTTTCATCAACGAAGCGTATAACTAAACATAATGTACTTTGCGTTAATTACAGCAGCTCAGGCCTACCGCATTCGTGCACAAAGAGGCGATGGTCGGACACTTTGAGTCCTTGTCGACGCACGTCGCTGGTGCAGCTGTGGTGGTTGTCGGAAAAGACGTCGTCGACGGAGACGTCGATGCCGTCGTCGAAGCCATGCTGGTAGTGGACGGCGTTGATGGAGCGGTTACTGATGTCTTAGTTGTTAAAGTCGACAGCGTACTTGAAGTGGTGCTCGAGGACGTTGATGACGCGGTCGTTGAAGTCGGTGTAGACTGTGTCGTAGAAGACGCTGTCGACGTCGACGTTCTAGTGGAAGACGCGGTTGTGGTGCTCGAGAGCGTTGTCGTCGATCCCTCGGTACTGGTTGACGATGACTGCGTACTAGAAGGGGTGCTACTTGATCCCGTAGACGTCGTCGACATGGTCGTTGGTGTTGACGTTGTGGCCGTACTTGTACCTGTTGATGTCGTTGTGGTCGGTGTACTAGTTGAACTCGTAGAGGTTCTTGTACTTGGAGTCGTTGGTGTGGTGGTCGCCGTCGATGGAGTCGACACTGTTCTTGTAAGTGTGGTTGTAGTGGTAGAAGCCGTAGTTGTAGGCAGTGTAGTTGCAGCTGTCGCAGTGCTTGGTGTTAAAGTGCTTAATGTAGTGGATGACGCGGAAGTAGAAGAGCTCGAATCTGTTGACGTTGAAGAGGATGGAGTCGTAGTCGGAGTCGTAATTGTGGAAGATGTAGTTTGCGTCCCGCCTAGAATCGCGATCCTTTGCACGGTTAAGAGATGTTTTTCAAGCTTGAATAATGCGGTGAAGATAACTTACAGCACCATGATTTACCGCCAATGCTCTCGCATCCGAGATTAGGGTCAGATAAGCATGCCTGTGTAGCTGCGTCGCATTCTAAACAACCGGTCTAACGAAAAGAATCATTGGGTCCTCTGGACTGGGATGAGGATGGTCAGCTGTCTCGAGCACTGCTAAACTATATAGGTAAGGGGGCTTCCAGAAAATATGTAAGCCTTACAGGTAGGGAGGGGGGGGGGCGTCAGGCCTTTGATTACATTTGATTACAGGGGAGGGAGGGCAGGTCAAGCCCTTGATTGCGTAATCAGAACTAGGTAAAATGGCCCGCCGCTAGGCGCCCCCCAGAGCAAATTTTGACTATATATTGCAAATTTTGACCTAAAAATTCGTTGACATCGCCTGCGGCGGGCCCATTTTCAGCTCAGTCTTGAACATATTTAGACCATAGTTGCCCAATTTTCGCCTAAAATGTTGTGTCCGAGTGTCCCGGAACTGAATTTTTTCTTCAGTTCCGCGACAGAGCCAGGCCAAATTTAAGCGAAAATTTGACAATTGGAGTGGCGTACCCGATGCCATACGTTTGAGATTGACAGCTTTGGCAGCTTAAAACCCGATTTTACAGGTGTAATATTACACGGGGGACGGGGGGGGTCAGACCCCTGATTACATTTGATTACAGGGGGGAGGGGGGAGGTCAAAAAGAGGCGATGTAATGCTTACATATTTTCTGGACGCTCCCTAAGTACTAGCATTTTTGAAGGATAATTAGCGGCAAACAGAGGTAACCCTTAACGGTCTCGACATTACAAGGACTGCTTTAGTTTCGACGTTGTCTAATAACAGGCGCCTGCATGCTTGCGTCGTTTCCGTTAGCACCCGCTTTCACTGTCTGTACCTGCAACCGGAGTAATGCCATCGCTACACGTAGTCGTCGAGGTAGAGCCAAATAGCCAAGCATTAGACGGGACGAACAGTGCGCTGAGGAGCGTGAGGGAGGCAGCCACTACTCGCATGGCTATGCCGGCAATATTTCTGGTCGAAGAATACTCGCCTAATAAGTAATCTGCTTGCGTTCCTGGTCACACTTGAGGTGAGAGGTGACGATACGTGGGTTATAAAGACCGAACTGTGATTCCCAACAGTGGCTGCGCTACACTGTGGCTAACGTGTAGGCCTAAGATCAAGTACACTCTATGCTTCTGGACAGCTGGACAAACACGCGCAGACGGTCATCGGAGGCCGCCGGATCAACGCGTTTTGTTTGATGCTTCTCCGATCGTGTCGGTGGTAACGATGTGTGACCACACGTGGGCGACGTTGTCGGGTTCTGCGCTTACGTCGGTGTGCGGCTTGCAGCGATGCAAAATCTGTACTTGCATGGCCGGAGCATACCCGGACAAGATTTTCGGCATCATGATGCATATTTCGGCTACGGCATTCAGCCGATGATCAGGTCGTTTAAACTATCGAAGAACTGGCCTCGTTAGTGACGGTTATTGTACCTACCTATAAGGTGTGCGCGACAACCTGCGCACTAAACGGTGTCGGAATCGGTGCTACCGTAATGAAACTTTCCGAAGGACACGAATATGCATTTTGGTTCCCGAAGGAACACGAGAAGTTATGAAACTGAATCTACCACTGAACCTATTTGAGAGTTGGAAACCCAACTCAGGCAAACACCATGCCTTTATTCAGTTTATTCATTCTTTACTTTCCTCACATGCACCAGCATAGACATGCATTTCAGAAAGACTTTCAGAATCACGTACAGAAGGACAGCTGCAGGCAGTGCAGCTGGCACGATGACGTCAAGAGATGAGTATGTGATAAAGTTCATGTCTGCACTCGCCAGGTTCAGTTCCCTCAAGTCGTCGAATGCCGCTGCGAATTCGGTCCATTTCACAAAGATCTCAGCCGGAGTGAAGGGCACAGAACGAAGCTTCTTACTGACGACCGCCGCATTGCGTCGATACCTGCAAGTACTCCGAGAAGTTTAGCAACAACTACAGCAAAGACGCTTCAGGATAGTTTTTTTGTTCTTCCATCTATGCGATTCTGAGCGTACCGAAATCGACTGCCAATCCGAATGCATGTGTTTGGACTTTAATAAGTTAAAGGTCCCAGGAAGACCAAAAGCAATTATGTGCCCCTACACGGCTTATTTGAGCTGGCAATCAGCAGTCAGTAATATAAAGATCGTGGAAGCTTACCTGTCGTTCTCCAGCACTTCCTTAAGTGCTCCGGTCACCGACTCTGCCGTGATATTCGACCGCTGCAGGTAAACACCGATCCGCTTGTGACTGACGATAGCGGCGTTGTAGTTTTGATCGCCGAAGAACGGCACGGCGACGATGGGCACACCATTAAAAGCGGCTTCGTTGAGGCTGTTCATTCCGCAGTGTGAAATAAACGCTCTCGTCTTTGGATGGGCTAAATCGGGCGATGGGCAAAACTCGGTCATTTCGGCATTGAAAACCGAATTTTTGTGACCGACTCGTCGGGTTAGCAAACCTGTGCTTTTTGGAGTTTGGAATTCGTCTTGTATATTTTTGGACATTCGCATATTCGATTTTTTGACTCGGACTCCGATTTTCTCCTGGCTACGCTGACAGAAATGCTTACCAAGAACACTGGCCTGATCCACCCACTCGAACGGATGAACATTCGGATATTGTAGGAATCCTTCCTTTAGTTCAGATGACCCAGCGATCTTCCAGATGAAAGTATACTCAGGG
The DNA here is from genome assembly GCA_020875895.1 of Aphelenchus avenae. Classification (NCBI taxonomy): domain Eukaryota; kingdom Metazoa; phylum Nematoda; class Chromadorea; order Rhabditida; family Aphelenchidae; genus Aphelenchus; species Aphelenchus avenae. The sequence goes on along the minus strand of JNEY01000085.1, from coordinate 33,598 downwards.
AACTCGGCGAAGCTGTCGAGGAACACATCGCACACACGCGTGGGCATGCTCTTTGTGTCGACTATGGAGCCCAAGGAGAAGTAGACGACGCCTTTACCAGCGGTGTCGAAGATCCGGTGCATCGCCTAGAAATTAACGCTAAGGCTTACTGATAGAATAAATTTGCGGAAAACTGGTCTGAGATGAATGATGTGATAAGGTCCCTAGTAGCCGGCGCTAAGCACGGATTAATTGGATCGATGTTCGGATTAGGCTTAGCTTACCTTCGACAATTCCTTCGGTTCGCTATGCACGACGCCGCCAATGTGCTTGATCTTGTGCGTCACCGGGCGTGAAATCTCCAACAGTTCATGGCTGTTGACGAAGAGAAAGCTTGTTCGCTGGAACAGCTCTAGCCAAGTCGGCGTGTCGTGGAATAACGTTCTAGTTCGGTTGGTCTGTAAAATACGAATTAAACTGACGACCTGGAGGAATGCCCTTACAATCGCAGCATCGTATCGACTTAGTATGTAGGGCGTAGTGAAGACGTTACTGTAAAGATTCACAGCGCGCTCGAGGTAGCTCAAATGAGGCGACGATATCGGGGCCTTGTTGAGCTCTAAATTCTTAGAATATAGCGTGTTCAGCGCGGCAATAAGAGGTTAGAATGACAGCAATTACCTGGGACAAACGACGGAGGAGACGGAAGCCCAAGCTGGTACGCGTTGAGCTCGCTGATCGCAAGAGCAGAGCTCGCGATTGTGGTCGGTATGCCTAAGGCGTGAAAGAGGATGAAGGAGCACGAGTCAAACTGCTCAGCTATGCCGACTCTGTAGTTCGCATCGCGCAACTCTTGCATTGTCTTCGCGTCCATGAGAAGTTCTAAAGGCGTAGTTGACGCCAAATAACTAATGAATGATTTTAGAGCTAAGAGACTTCATCGTCGATCTCCTTTCGCTTTACGAGTTCGTACGAAATTTGCGGGTGATTTAAGCGTACCTTTACAGAATGCCCACGTTCCTTCAACGAAATGCTGCGTCTGTTTGTCGGTGAACACCTCAATCTCGCGATCCTCGAAATGGTTGTGAAAGAAATCGACTTTCGAGGCCTTTTCCGCTAGCTCTTCCGCATTTGACGGCTTGTACTGAGTGATCTTTTGAGCCAGTTTGCTACCATTCACTGAGACAGCCGGGTTCCAGGCGGCGACGAAGAAGTGCTGAAGTCCGGGGCTGTTTTTTGGCTATCGAAGAATTAAATATATTAGATGAGTAGGTACGAAATACATTCTTTTCTTTCGCGTGAATGTTCCTTGCACTGTGTGCAATACTTAAAACTTCAGATGAGATGACGAGCTTACCACATCATGACCAGCCTCTACTAGTAGGTCAGCCAATTTTCCGTTGAACTGCACGTGACTGTACCCGGCGTTTGTCGTAATGACGAGCGCGTTGAATGAGTAAACAACTGGTACCAGTAGACACAAAAGCGCCCAGAATCCTCGAATGGAACAAAGCATTCTGGTAATGCACAGGTGAATTAGACGCGCTTAGCAAGAACTGAATGCGCAGCAAGTAACTTTCTAAGGTCGACGAAGCGCAAATTTCGGAAATCACAGTCTGCTGACCTGCGTCACGTAGAGTTTGAAGTCCGTAGCCTGTGGCCGGACTCCAAAGAACAGGCGAGGAGCGACGGACACGTTAAAAAGCATGCGGGCCGCGTGCCGGATACGTCCCCATGTTCGAAATTGCCGTACCTTAGTGCAGGAAACATTTCTCCGTCTTAGTCTTCGGAGGCTTACTCGGCAAGCTATTTTGCCAGGATTGGGCAGTTCAAGCGGCTGCAGCTTTAAGCCTAGGGGTAAGACAGGGGAGGACTGGAAGCTCGTCAGATATAGGCCTAGAGGTATTCCTAATCCGGCGTAGGTGTCAATAGTCGGTGGGTCTAGGACGGAGCCCGACATGGACGCCTACGAATTGCCAAATCAGCTCGAACTGTTTCAGAAAAAGATTCGAGTCCGAAGGATCTTCTTTGCAGTTCGCCATTCAGTAATAGGAGATAATCGTAAACGACGTTCTTAAACGATCTGGTTCTTACGACTGCGGCAAGTTTTATTTAACTTTTGTACACGTATAAATCCGAACAATATTAAGTAAGAATGAAGTCTTAAGTGATCATTGGCGTTGCCTCGGAGGCGTCCTTTACCGCCGCCGTAATGCGATCAGCCGCAATTCTGTTCCTTTCAACAGTGCAAAAGGTCATTCGAAGCGAGAGCAGCACCGGCACGACCATGAGACCATGGAAAATGCCTAGTGCACAGACGCAGACGATCGTCTTCGCGAATGAGACGACCATGTAGACAGGTACGAAGAACAGCGGCAGTGCACAAATGACAGTCGAGATCGTGGCCTAAACTTAGAGGTTTGTGAAGGGTCACTGTGGACCACGCCTATCCGTGTTGCTTGTAGCGAGGCACAAAGGCACCCGTCTTTTCAACCGTTTAAAAGCTTGATATGTGCCTACTCTTCGCAGATATCCGAGAGCTAGAATGTCTCAAAATACAGATTCCGAGGAATTTCCCTCTTGAGCACTTAAGCTATCCCAACAGTGCATCATCAGATACGGCGAACAGCGCGAACAAAGCGTGCTTGATTCTTGGGGAAGTCGGTCCGATTCCGCCATTCCGAATTCCAACTTTCTGCGGTGCCGAATACCGAATACTTCCAAGAAACACCTGGCCGAAATCGAAACTTCAACGCGCTCCTTACCTCAATCATCGGCCGTCCCATGCTTGAAAGCACCGTCGATAACCTGGTGAGAATCCACGTATCCTCCACAATAGACCCATCAGCGGCCTTCTTCCCGAGTTCGTGATAGTGGTAGCATATGTGCGAACTAAAGGCGAGGTTGAAAGAATGGCGCTAACGTTACACGGATGCTAGTCTTACCTAAAATCGACGGAGAATCCGATGGCCATGAGCACGTTGACGAGCGTCACCGGGTCGAGCTCCTGGCCCCAGAAGCCGAGAATGCCGAGCAGAGCTAAACAGTCGCATAATTCTGATGCATGCATCCGAATCACATAGAGTCAAATGGGACTTACTATATGATGTCGACAAAACGGACGTGATCGCGATGCCAGTGTCAACGGCGTTGGGGATTATGCAGAAGCAGACGCATGTCATGCACGTCAGAGCAAGTATAACGCCTTTGACCATTTCGGGCTAAAATAAATCACATAAGCCTGGGACTTCCTTTTTCGGGTTCAAAACGAGGCGGAAACACCGAGAATTCCGGTATCGAGACTGAGACCGGTTAGGTTTTTTTTAGAGACCGTAGGATGCTTACCCTGACCGAGTTGATGAGATCGAATATCGTCGCATCGTAGTCGAAGACGGTGATATTGAACTGCGGATAGCTGTCAATTAAATGCCTCACGGTCTCCAGATATTCCGCTCGGTCGTGCCAGTCACGCGTCCCTAAAGGCCTGTTGTGTTTCGCACGATCTTCGCCTTCAGACCATGCGTGACGAGGACGAACACGAAGCTGTCGACGACGACGGTACCACTGAAAGAAGACGGTTTTAATGACTGGTACCGTCGTCTCAGGCTTACTTCATCTTGTGGTAGCGTACGAGGCCTTTGTCCTCCAACATGTGATCCGAGAGGAAGTCTGGCATACCCTGGTACGAAAGGGAATGTTGACTGCTGCGATTCGCGTTGAGATTGCCTTGTTGAGCCTGAAGGAATGAGGAATGTTTAGAACGCACTATCGGTGTAGGCGTATATTTCTACGTAAGTGTTCTTAGTGACGACATCACGGAGCCAGAAGAGAAACTCGCTTACCCGTACGTATTGCCTTAGCCATAGTTGCGTTTGATTGGCTCCATAAGAACTCGGTAGCGATTCCAGTTCGCCGACCATTCGCACAAAGTCGGACAATTCCTCCTTGTCGCTGATGACCGGAGGTTTGTTCACGACGAATGATAGCGGATGATACTAAAAAGCAGACCATTTTCGCTACCTGTATGGAGGCGGAAAATGTGTGTACCTGTACGTACACACGCTCGATGGCAGCGATCGTCCTCTGGAGCCGGGCATCGCTGGGAAACGTCTTCTGCGGTTCAAAGGTCGTCTGGATCTTCTGCATGCCGAAGTACGCAGCGACGTAGAGCACAGCGAGAATTATGACGCAGGTAGCCTTGCCCCACTTGGAAACGACGAAGACCGAATACTTCATCCATCCGCTAGTGCTGGAAAGAAGGTTGAGCCGTTGTGCAAAGTTTCTAGCTAAGCAGGAGACAAGACCTATAACGTTCGCAATGGGTCCTCCCTATCATGACCACGCCTCGGCTGACTTCCAAAGATCACCAGCGCATCAGGACTAGAACTTACGCATTGGGCTTGGTGTACACGGGTTTCGGAGGCGGACTAGATATTCTCGCCGCTAGCGCCATGCACGAGCCGAACATGCCGAACTGAAGGATGAAGTCCATGAAGACACCGATGGCGGTGCAAATGCAGAAGCGGCTCATCTGAATCACAAGTTCTTACTAGAACGGGTACGTCTCTCTTACAGAAGGAAACGGCGACAAGATACCGACGCTGAATGCAAGCATATTCGTGATGGAAGTGATGGAGACCGACGGGCCTATGTCGCGTACGACGGCGTCCATCTGTTCCGCCGGATCCTTGTAAAGTGCGCGGTGCCGACGCCACGAATTGAGCTAGACAGCCTCCATTAATTCAGTCTAAAGAGTGGAGCTTACCATGAGAAACGCGTCGTCGACACCGACACCAAGCACCAGGAATGGAGTGACGACCATGACCGAGTTGAACTGAATACCCGACCAACCGATGAGACCGAATGCGGTAGCCATGGCAAGGAACGGCGACAAAAGTGCGGATGGGATGAGAATAAGCTGAAAGTACAGCTTTTCCGGCGGGTAAATCCATGGTCAAAGACGTCAAAGCAACTTGAGCTGAAATGGTTCTGACCTGCTGCTTGGTTCCGAGGTCACGCAGTGCGAACCAAGTAAAGATCACCATTACGAACACGCCGAGACAGAAGAGATTGAGCGTTCGGAGCGTACCGCACGCCATCTCGTATCCCATGATCTGGAACAGCGTAGCTACCAGTTTTTAATCGACCGCTTTGTAAAACGGCATGCAGAAGGCTCTTTAGCAGACGTCGCGTTCATTTAGTATTAAAACTCAGATTAAAATCTATTGATGCGATTAAAGACGCAGCTCTAATTTGATGCTAAAAGGCATAGGGTCATCTAATTGCATTTAAAAAAGAAATCGGTAGCAATCCTCATTTCTGGCCCGTAAAAAGGGGTAAAAACTGAAATACACCTTTTAATCGAAATGATCGTTACTGTGAATGTGGCCTGTACGCTTAGACAAGGCGCTCTTTCCAGCACTTGTAGGTAGAAGATGTTACCAGCAATTTACTTCTCTAATAGAATGCTTACTTTATCAGTGTAGACTTGGAAGGAAACTTTGTCGCTGAAGGTGTCCGCCTTGCTGGCGTCGTACAAGAGCAGCGACAACTCTCGCAAATGCCTTGCCAGCTCCGGCGTCTGTGGCTGTAGCACGTACCATAGCACTATCGTTTCGACGGATTCGATCGATGTGGGATGCTAAACGTTAAATCTTTGTTGCCCTATCAAGATTGAAACATACCGGCTGAGAGTCGTTAAAGAGTGTGGGGTGAATAAAGTGCGCGAGAACGCTGAATTCGTTGTCGTAGATCGACGCAGAAGGAAAGCCCATTCGGATTGACGCATCCAGAGATCGGTTGCTTTTAAAGCTGTCCTCCTGCATCTCGAGGCCCCACTAGAAGAAAAGAAGCTTTCTTTGACGGCAACGAACGGATGGAGCTTACCTTGAATGTGTGAAAGAGAAAGTTCATGTCATGCGGTGCGCGTACATCGGCGAACTTGATCCTTCTACCGCTTGCCATTGGCACAGAAAGAGAATTTGCATATTTCTCGAGGCGTTCGACCTGCAAGATCGGCCAGGCTAGAAATCATTGCGCAAAGGAGGGAGTACCTCATTAAGAACATCGACGGTCAGAGGCAGCCGTGACCTACTCGGGTCCTTCGATTCGACTAGTAGCAGCATTAGCTCCATGTCCTGCATTGATAGATTGTAGTACTGACCGAACGCCTAAAACGAGGTTAGTAAAAAGAAGATTTCTCGTCTTCTAACAAAATGGAACGATAGTTGTTTCTTCGAGTCGGCAGCGCGTGTCCCTGCTAAAGATCGGCAGCCACACTGTACCGAACTGACAGCACGGTACGACAACTACGTATCCCAAGTACGGAAGTACGTTCGGGTTTGAGTCAGTAGGGGTGCCGTATTGAGTGCAAAAAAACTCCATCAAGGGTTGACCTGCCAAATAAACCAAAAAATTCGTCTATCTTTTCAGTTCGTTAGGAGTACGTTACCCTGGGCGGATGGGGTAATACCGTAATTCTTCTAACAGAGGCGCAGCGCCTCTATTTTTGCACATGGGCAAAACCTGCGCTTCTATTAGAAGATGCGCCTTTATTTTTGCACACTTATGTCCGTAAAAAATCTGGAAATATTAGGGCAAAATTTACCCAGAAAAGCGCCAAGATCTGGCCGCTTTCATGTATTTTCAATTGTTTTCTCGCACAAGTTGTGCCTTACATCCTTGTATCCTCGCACTATCGGTCAAAGCTGAACAGAATTGTGGTTTTTACAGCCTTTTATCGGTCCTTCCTAGGATCGTCCTCTGTCGAAGTGACAATTCGGGTCAGGTACGAAAATTAGTGCCAGAGAACGGTGCGCTTTTATCAGAAGGTGCGCCTCTATAAGAAGATGCGCTTTTATTTTTGCACATCGTGGAAAACTGCGCCTCTATTAGAAGGTGCGCCTCTATTAGAAGTGCGCCTCTATTAGAAGAATTACGGTATCGTACTACTCAGTTCACTAAAATCTGTTAGATTCGCAAGCAGAAAGCGCTCACCTCTAGCTCTTGAAACGATCGTCCATCCTGATGCGCGAACCCTCTTCGGACGTCGGTCTCTATCGTTATAGGATAGAAGACAAAATACGAGAGAATAGGCGCCAACAGGGCCGAAGTGACCGCTATCACCGCCCACGGATAGCGTCCGATGATGTAGCCAACGGAGCGCATTGCACGAAAAAGGAACTAAAACGATGTCCATTAAACTTTAGCGCTGTCCATGAGGCACAAAAGTACGCGGTGAATGATTTTCAACAGCGCGCTGTCCCATCCGGAAACCCGTTCTCGTCGCCGCGTGAGTGTGACGAGTTCGGAATTGGACAGGTGGACCATGGACAGCCACTCTTCTCGCCGCATGTCGCGTGCGACTTTTTCTCGCCGAATAAGTGTCGGCTATTCGGCGACTTTTAGTAATTCGGTAAACACACTCGGATAGGTATGCTGTACATTTTCAGGTGGAATTGCATTATTTCGCCCCAACGAGGATTTTTTACGTAGGTCTCGAAAGAGTGTTGAACAATTCATAAGCGCTATAAGCAGCTGAGTTTTGTAACGCAACTCAAGTCAGACGCGTAATTGGAATATTCTTTTTGCGCAGTGCAAAGACCGAATGTGTTCAGCCGCCTTTCCGATCACTTCGTAAACCCGTTTCCGATGCGGTGACGAATGCATATTGCGAGATGCACCTGCCGCGACAGCGTGGGTGCAATGGTGGGCTGCACAGTTCATGCAGCAGAAACGAAGGAGCCCGTAGGTACAAAAACGTACTCTTGAAGGAGGAAAGACAGGTGACCCGGTCACAAGGAAAGTGATAGAGTACGAAAAGACGGTCGTTGCGCATCGGGATCTTTGTAAACAAGTTTATAAGGCGATTTTCGTACTGACTGACCAGTGCTGCAGAATATTTGCAGTTGCTATTTTTGCTTGAAGGAAGGTAGGAGGCGTGAGTTACTCCAATCGACCGTCGTGAGTCTCGTCAGTTTTCGTATCGACTTGTATGCACTATGAGCGGAGCACGGTCAGTTTGTTAGCTGGCATGAATGCGAAAAATCTGGAAATATAGCCGCACTGTATAGTAGGCAGTTGGGCTAGGTGGGAATTGGGCCCGCATCGAGAACCGGTCTATTAGGAACCGAATATCGGAATCGGTACGCGAGCTGCGCTAAGGCATCACATCGTCAAGAGAGCAAATAGCCTCCAGAGGTTCTTGTTCTTGTATCGAAACATCACGTGCTTCAGCCTTACGCATCTTTAAATATACTTGAACTTGCCGGTACCTTTCGATGCCGGGATTTCAGCAACTTAATCGGTTTTCAATTTGTAATCGAATCGGAATCGGCTTTGTGTCGTCAAACATTGAAACGTCATGCACGGAGAAAACAAACTTTTAGTGTCATGCGATTCCGCCTGAAGCGCGGCAGCAGCAATAAGTTTAACATTTCCTAGTGTAACCAAAACAGAGAAGGGTATCGCAAACAAACACGGTGCAAGGAGTCGCCGAACAACCTGAAGACTGCACTCAGCCTCCGCGTTCTTCGCGCATCGGACGACGCAATAAAGGCGCACCTGGTCTGGCAACTGGCAAACAGGAACGCGCGGACGGTGGCCGCGCGCAAGCCGCAGCGTAATTAGGTCATTTTCGGCTGAAAAAGTAAATGACTTGTCGAAATGGACGCGCATTAACGCGCGAGCTGCGCAAATCTCGTAAGAGTTAGGCGGGCAGGATGGACGAACAAAGGTGCACTTTTGGTCTGCATCGAGTAAAGGACGAGAACGGTTAATGGCAATGTCTGGAAGAAGAGTGCACATTATGCAATACCCTACATAACTTGAAGAAAACGTCGTGTTTTGGTTCCGGTGTCAGCTGAACCGTGGCAAAGTTTGCCCTTTAAGCAAAGCTACGCAAGTCCAAGCGCTACCTCTAAATATTTCTTGATAATTTAGACTTTGGGCCAATTCGACCGTGGACAACTTTGTACTTTAGCAACATCAATCTGCCAAAATTATGACAAGCTCAAAAGAACATTCTTAATTACTTAGCCGCCTCCCTGCGGCGGAATAGAATAAAGGCCGCTAAGGACAATATGGCTGCAAGGCGTAAGAGTTGACAAGGTCGGTTATTTTTCGATGAAATGCACCGCGCGGACAGTTCTGTCGAGAAAACAGCGTCGTGTTTTCGGTTGGGAAGGAACCCCGCCGTGAAGGACAAACGGATCAACGGCTAAACGCGTCGCGGGCGCTCCATCAAAGCCCGCCGGAAGCCTTTTGCGCGAACGGATTAAGCTTGAGTATGTTGCAAAACTGGGCCTTCGTGCGGGTCTCGTATCGAGCGATTCCCATGTAAAAGTATGACGCTTTCATTTGGAGCGATGCCAAGGCGGGCCCCGGGAGGAGCTTGGAACAGCCAACTGAATCTTCGTATTCGGTGAATTCGTTTGACACAGCGTGAATGAAGACGGATGTAAAAGCATACTCAGGGTCTTGGCTTTCCGAAGAGGACAAATCGTTGTTCACTTAACCTCCTATTCGTGCAACCCCGCAATCTTTCTTGGTACCACAAATGTTTCCAAAAGGTTTGGCTCATGCACGTTTGACCCCATCGTCCATCATCTTCCTTTGTGTGTTTAGCGCATTGCACACCTTTCAACATCGCCTCTCGTGCTGGCTATTTTCGAGGCGATTTCGCATTTTTACACCTTGTCAAATGAGTGAATCACGCGTAGGTCGCGAACGACCGAAGTCGGTTCAAGGTAACGTGGCGCGGCGTTCTTACCACGACCACTGTCGGTTGAGCGAAGGAGACCCCACTCGTGGTGGTGCTAAGGTTTCTGCTAGTAATCTGGTTCGAATATTTGCCATAGAATACCCATGTTTCAAGAAGATGGTAACTCGCTATACCTCGTTCTACTTCAAGCAACACCATTTTCCCGGGAAATACCATGCATCATATCTGCTGCGATATTTCCAGTCAAAATCCGCCAAGAAATGCAGCTACTCATGTAGCAACTTTTAATTTAGCAAAGGTGTCGAGTACAACTGTGTTGCTAGAGTTGCTAGCTAGGGTTGGTTGCCAGTTTCGACAACTTTTGTTGACCGAAAGCGACTCGAAATGGTTCCTTACTAGCGACCTACAACTAAACAGATGTACTCTAGCAGTGTTCCAAGAAGATGGCTCTCTTTGAACTCCCGCACGACATAATGATATTTTTGAAAACGCTTGAATTTTTAATGAACAACAGTTCCATCTTTCATTTCCGATGAGTAAGTGTATCAGGTTACTCCACGATGACTAGTCCTTTATTTTTCAGAAAAAAAATGACATTAGGTACGTCTGCAAGCAGTGGGTTCACGAGGCAAACGGGAGAAGCTGAGCCTGTTCTAGGAAAGACGCACCCACATGAACCTCGAAATGTCATAAATGCGTTTTTCCGTCGCTACTTTGATAGAATAAAGCGGAACTTGTCCTCGGATTCTTCCTCGTCGTCCGTCCTTCCGAAACGATGCTGCGACATCGGGTGCCGTCCGAATTCGAGACAGACGCGGACGCCATTCTCGAGCGTTTCTGTGTACTCGGCGAACCCTCCGTTCACGGTCATACGCAGACCGCCGAGCTGCTGGCTTGCTAAGGGTAGATGCTTCACTTCGAGTCGTATATCAGTGGCCGTGTGTGCTCTCTGAAAGCGTACTGTTGGTTAAATCAGTACGGCGAATGGGGATGCTTTGTCGTTCTTTGCGCAAAAGCAAAGAAGTTGTTCGTTAGAGCTAATGACAACCTGAAAGCATTCAGCTGCACGGATGACTCGACTGGTAGCCTTCCTTCGCGTCAGTCAACAGGCGCATTGAGTGGAACAAGGTCGATGGGCAGTTGGCGAGTGACCCACCGGTGACTGCCGCATTTTCCCTGCCCGCCACCGAGACATGTTAGCGATCGCACCCGCGCCGGATCCAACAGGTGTTAGAGAAGGTCAGACACGGGTGGGCTTAGGCCTTCTCCGCTTTCGGCCAGATATCAAAGCTTGCCGGAAAGAATAATTTGGCAAGGTATTGGATTCAGAAAAGAATGACGCGGGTTATAATTCCGCCTGAGCGATTCCTATACCCTAAAGGACTGCTCTATGTCAGTTGCCAGAAAAAGTTTCCGCTAACGGACCAAGTTAGGTACCGTTCTATTGCCCATAAAAAATTCCGGAAAGCGGCATTTGAGGGGTCAACTCGGAACGGCACTCGGCACGGAGGATGTCCGCGACATCTCTATTTACTTACCCGTGAGTTTTCTAGCCCATATATCATATCTTTGCCTACAATAATATTGTACGAATTTGCAGTTAAATTCCACAACGAAAGCTGGGTCTGACGTTACTGCCTTTCCGTTAGGAACGCAAACAAATGCTAACGTCAAAATTTTCGAAACGGTCTTTTTCGACAAACAACTCTTGTTCGTACGTGCAATCAGGTCAACAAAATGCAGAGATCGAACAGTTCGCAACAGCGACAAAAATTAGCTGGTTTTCTCCTTCTCTGCCTTGGCGGTGCCCAGCAAACGCAGGAAGCAATAACCAGCATAGAGCGACACTGCTGCGAGGGCGATCACTGGAAATATGATGTCCAGCGAATAGTACGTCAGCCAGGACATTTGAGCGCTAGCGAGACTCAGTTCTTGCAGGTCGCCCTCGAAGACGTGCGCGAATTCGACCCATTTCACGAAGATCTCGTCGGGCTTGTAGGGCGCGGATCGAAGCTTCCGACTGACCATTTCCATATTGTTGCGATATCTGAGAAAGGCATTGTGGTAATCTACTCTGGGTTTAGAAGAGGCCCTCTCAGGCTTAATCTTAGCTTACTTCTCATCGCCAAGCACCCTCCTTAGCGCATCGGTGACCGCCTCTTCGGTGAGCTTGTCCTTCTGGAGAACGATGCCAAGCTGTTTGTGGTGAATGATCGCGGCGTTGTAGGTTTGGTCGCCAAAGAACGGTACACCGATGAGTGGGACGCCATAGTAGGCAGCCTCTTGGAGGCTGTTCATGCCGCAGTGCATAATGAACGCCTTCGTCTTCGGATGGGCTGAAATAGTGAAAAATTTAATGCATCGTGACAAGGATGATGAGGAAGCGAAGCGACCAACGAAAGGATGATTTAATTTCTGTTTCCTGTGTGATGGAACTACAGTCCGATAGACGTTCCCAAGTATGCTTACCCAGCAGCGAGACCTGGTCCACCCATTTGAACGCATGCACGTTCGGGTACGCATCGAAGTAATGACTGACGTTCCCGCCTGGGCCAGCGAACTTCCAGATGAATTCGTACTCCGGGAACTTGGTGAAGCTGCGCAGGAAGGCGTCCCGAACCTCAACCGGCATACTCTCAGTGTCGACGATGGAGCCGAAGGAGAAGTACACGACGCCGGACCGGGCTCTGTTGGCGACTTCGAGCAAGCGCTAAACGTTCGCTTAACCTTTAACCCTTAAGCCTTTGCGTCTCGTACCCCTTGTAGCGCCTTGGCTTTCTTCATCCTCGCACCGCCGATGTACTTGATCTTGTGAGAGATCGGACGGGCAATGTCGAGGAACTCGTTGCTGTTGATGAAATGGAAGCTTGCTCGGTTCAGGTTCTCGGCCCAGGTTGGCTAAACGAAGAGGTTACGCTAAACCTTGGTGCTAACAAGCTTACAAAGTCGGCTCGAAATTCCCGGAGCAGCATGGAAGTGCCGACGAACAGTCGATACAGGTTCTGGACACGATCCATGTAGGGCATGTCCGGCACCGTGAGTGGAGAAGCATTGACGTCTAAAGCAAGTAACTGAACACTTAACCTTCTACCAGCTTGTATCACCTGCTATCGCTAGACGGATCTTGAACGATGGTACATTTGGCTGACGACTCCGCAACGAACTTTCAGGCAACAGTTCCTACATATTTGCTCGTCAATCGAGAAAACACCGAAAGTGGCACCGCCGATTCGGGCTCCGCTTGGAATCTGCTCTCATGGCTTGTATCGCCCAAGCCTGCCATTCAAGCCCTGCATCAGCCACGACATGCCCTTAAAAAGCATCACCACCCGCATTTTAGAAATCTGGTAACGGAACTTGCCCTTTCGGTTGGTCTTCCCAGGACAAATATTATTCACAGCGAATACGGGGTGACTAGAACTGGCACGAGAACACTCTTATCAGCGTCTGTTTGATTCAAAGTGTACCATTGATTGATTGTTTACTCCTTACCCGGAATGAAGCTGGCCGGTTGAGGGATTCCGAGGTTCCAAGTGACGAGCCCATTGAGAGAGACCGACGTGGTGACAAAGGTCGTCTTGATGTCGAGGAGGCGGAAAAGATCGAATGCGCAAATGTCAAACACTTCCGCAATTCCGACGTCGTAGCTCTCCTGCTTGAGGCCAGCAATGAATTCCTCGTTGGATAGTATGTCTAAATACGAATGTGCCTAACCTGGTCCTCAGCCGGCCATCGCCGTTTATGTACCGGAAAGAGCGCATAATTTTCTCTACTTAAATATGCACATACCATTGCAGTGCGTCTGCATGATGCGCTTTATTAGGCGCATTTGCACTAAGCCGAAGGTATCGACGCCGTGGCTGAAGTGATCCCGTCTGAAGGCAAGGCCCTCAAGAAGACCCCGAAGGTTCTCCGGGTCTCGTGGCAGGTATCGAGTGATCTTCTGAGCTTTTTCGGTGCCGTTAGCGGTGACTTTCGGATCCCACTCGGCGATGACGACGTGCTAAAAGAGACTAATTTTCACTTTCCTTGACAGAAAGTTGTAAAACGAACGCCAGCTGGCAGCTTACCGCTTCATGGCCTGCATCGACCAGTAGGTCCGCTAGCCCAGCGTCGAACTGCACATGGCTGTATCCGATGTTGATGCTGAAGATGACGGCTTTGAGGCCCGTGCAGAGCGGAATAATAGTTCCGAAACAGGTAAGAATGAGACATTGATGGAGCCTCATGACCGCGAAAGAGATCGGATGGACAGGTTGGAAGACCGATTAGTAACGAGCTACTTTTTGTGCAGAATTAAGCAGAAACTGTGCCAACGACCGTGGAAGGATGGGCATATAAAGTCTTCGAATCGATGTGTGTCTGGCCGAGTTTGACTCGGATCACGGAGGTCAGCGGCAGTAAAGAACGTTTCGTGGGAAGGCCGCTCATTCACGTGAACGCTGACCCACTTGGTACAATGCGCAGCAACATTACGAGGAAACTGGTCAAGAATTAGCGTTAGCGTTCGTTTCGTGCTTCACGAATATTCCTAGCAAACGACTGGACTAAAAACTGATAACAGCGACTGATAAACGCAAGAGGACAACGCGGGAAGTTCACTGGGAATTTGTGCACGACGTGTGACTAGTCCGCTTCAGTTACGCAGGGTTGTTACACTTAACATTTGCCGTAATCTCCGTCCCTTTCGAACTTTATACGTACTACCAAAAAATCAGAGGCGACCGCAGATCTGTGAATAGTCACAAGTCAAAAGAACTTTCAAGTTCAGCTGGGCGGTGAGAAATTGTCAAAGCAACTGCCAGTACTTGAGAGCAATCAGTAGTTTCCAATGGAAATAAACACCCATTGTACCCTGGCTTCTGTCAAACTCAACATACAATTCCGATTTCCTGAGACTTCGGAAACTTGAATGGTCAAAGCATAACGGTAAGTTTTGGGCTAGTGTGACTGCCTGCACTGGACCTCCGTGCCGAATGCGGATAATATACGTGGCGAGGAAGTATGCATGATAGGTTTTCTAATTGTGAAGCGTGTTCATAGATCAGGTATACACGTTTCGTAGTGACTTTTGACCGAACGTAGTGTATTTTAAATCAGTCTAAGAGCTAAGTGGGCAAGATTTTATTGCATCAAAAACCATGAAAAATCGCTAAACAATGAACTCTGGATACGAATAGAATTGTCATAAATGCAGTTTTTGCGGTCGCTACTTCGAAAGAGTGAAAAAGAACTTGTCGTTGGACTCCTCCTTAACATCCTGCATTCGGCAAGGCGGCGGCATCGGCTCCCGTGGCACGCGACGAATCATGCCACGGAACTGGAGCCTCAGGCGGGAGCCGTTTTCAATCTGCACCACCAGTTCAGCGAAACCGCCGTGATTGTCAGAGGTACGCCTCCAACCTGCTGGCTTCCTAGCGGCAGATTATTCACTTGCAAGTCGATGCGGCCGACGTTGGTGGCCAGATGTGCTCGCTGAAAGTACACTTCTTAATGAAGTGGTTAAGGTTATAAGCGCAGAACCGTTAAAATTCATGCACTGTAGACGGCGGCACCCGGATGATGCTGTTCAAGCGGAACAGAAAATTGGAGGCCCTACTGAGTAGGTCTCAGTGTAACTGCAGGAGTGAAAATGATTACGAACGTCGGCCACAACGGTTATACTTGGAAATCATTCGATCATGCTCATTAGCTACATCGAATACTTACGCTGACGAGTTTCTGGACAAACTGTGGGCTGACGTTGAAAGCCGTGAGGATGACTGCACGCGTCGGCATTTCGTATTTCGGCGTGAAGAGGTAGTCGAGCAGGGCTTCGTCGCTGAATGCAAGAGCTCCTGCGTCCGCCACCTCGGTGATGACGTGTAGGCGCCAGGTATGCCTGCGCCCGCAATCCCGAAGATGTTGGTCCGTCAGCTGATTGCCGTTGAATCCGTTAAAAGTGAGCTCTTGTATGGACGAAAAGTCGAAGATGAGGAGATGAAGCGCGGCCGGCAACAGATGCGTGAGACGACCGTACAGACGCAGGTCCGTGACTTTAACTGTTGGCGCGACTGAGGCGATTTGGGCGAGCTCTTCGTCAGTTATCGGGTCGCCGACGGGGTCGTAAAAACCTAAAGTGACGATGCATGCGGAGGGAGAAAGCAGTACACGCTGCGGCTGACGGGAGCGAATCTACCCAACCCTTAGTAAGAACAAGGCGTAAAAAGTTGACTAAGTTGCACTAGTCCTTACGGGACAAAAGTAGCGTATAGAAAGACAGTTTAAAAAAGACTCACTGATGTATTTGAGATCCGAATGCTTGGTTGCGGCAAGGGCAAGGCGAAACTTCTGCTGCGGTGTTCCGTTGAGGCTGACACTACCGCGAGTTCCGTCTTGTGCGGATACGGACGAGCCACAGCCACCGATCTCCGCCCTGTGAAGAAGACGCACCGGCAGAATGTGAGACTTCTTTGCGAGGTAGATGTGTGACTTCCACGAAAGGCACTGAATGGAATCCACTTCGAAGCGATCTAGGCAGCAGCCGACATCGACGAGGGCGTCAGCAAGGCGCAATAGGGCGTCCTAGGGCGATGTGACGCGCCATCTGAAATGAAGAGATAGAGCCAAAATAAACGCCTTAAACAACAACACATGACCACACAAAACGAAAAGACCTTGCGTTAGGACCGCCAGATGGCTGAGCGGGCGAATCTACAATTCATCAAAACGAACGTGGAACGGATCTTTAGGCTCAAACTGTGACATTTTTCATTTAACAGACGCTACTCAGCCATGTTGCATAAAACTGCACTCAGCGGAAGCAAAACGGCTAACGCTGCAACATTCAGTACATTTCACTTGCCCTAATTACGCCCATGTTTCTCAATTTTGCAGCCATTACTACGGCCTTTAACAGAGAATATTTAGCAAAGCACCGGAACAAAGACGGTAAGCGTTAGCTGAACGGTTGACTCGACTGGAAGCATTCATTCGCGTCGATAAACAAGCCCGTCGCGGGGAACAAGGCCTACGGGTCGCTAGCTAGTGACCGACAAATGATTGCAGCCCTCCGCAGCCGCCACCTTTCGTCATTCGTGGCGTCCGCAGTGTTGCCAATAATTACACACTGAGGTCCAGAGGGAGCGTCCAGAAATTGTGTTATCATAACAGGGGAGAGGGGGGAGAGGGTCAGCCCTTTGATTACATTTGTTTACAGGGGGAGCGAACACAACAGAAAAAATTAGTTCTTTGGGATGCCTGAGTCTAAGCCAATCGGAACAGCCAAGCAGAGGGACTGAGCTCTAGAGTTATAGGGACTAAGTGCTAGAGCTAGAGAGCTAAGTTCTAGAGTTGTAGGGACTAAGCTCTAGAGCTAGAGGGACTAAGTAGTCGCGGGAATTGGGTTTGTTTTAATTACGGGATGTTTCGCATCTCCTAAACCGCAGGCACGACGCTTTAGGAGAACGCCCCGTGACAGCCCATAATAAATAACCATTTCATGAAAACTTTGGAGCTTTCATGGAAAATACATTGCAGTTTACCCGCTTAAGGCCTGGACTTAGCACGTACCTACTAGGTTCCCAACTACATGCACCTGGACCTACTTGGAGCTTCGACTGCGGACCAGGACACGGGCTTGAACTTGTGGACTCACTTTTCTAATTCTCACAAAGGTCCACCAGACCTGCATGTTTGTAGATAACCTGGACGTACTTGCGATGAATATAAGCAGGTACCTGGCTGACTAAGCAAGCCCATGAGCACTAGGTACCCGGACCTACCTTGAACAGGCCAAGGCACCAGTCAAAAGCACATTGTCATCAGCTTTACAGTGAGGAATCCTCACATCACGTGCCAGTACGCTAGGACATACCGGTAGATCCCAATGGAGCTTGTACACATTGCAAACTGGCTTCGATAAACGTAATCGGGACTTTCGAAGCGCCAAGAATTTTGGAAAAATTCAATAGCTATATCATGCCTTTTATTGCCTGCATTATAGATCTCCGGGCATAGTTGGGAAGTACGCTTGAGAGCTTACCGCTTTCGAAGCGTGCTCTCAAATCTGGTAATTGTCTCGTTTCGTAGTGCCGTTTAGCCAAGCATGGTGTAATAGAAAGCCGTCCAAGAGCTAAGTCTAGCAGAAGGCGCCAGCCGCCTTGCTAGCATCACTTTATTTTTTTAACATCAAGTGATCTACGTTGCTAAACTGAGGATAGGAAGAGAACTGTCACAATTATAATTTGCGGACGCTACTTCGAAAGAATAAAGCGGAATTCGTCGTGGGATTCCTCCTCATCGTCTAGCGTTCTGAACGGATGCGACTCCACCGGATCCCGTCCGAACTGGAGCGTGAGGCGGCCGCCGTTCTCAAGCTGCTGGAAGTGCTCGGCGAAACCGTGGCGATTTATCAGACGCATGCCACCGAGCTGTTGGCTGCCTAGCGGCAGATTCTTCACTTCCAAGTTGATTCTGTCGACGTTGGCGGCCAGATGTGCTCGCTGAAAGTACACTTCTTAATGCAGTAATTAAGGTTGTGGTGGATAGCTTGGCAACTCATACGCTACGGACATGCGATGCATGAGAAATTTCACAACTAAGGGCAGAAAAAATACTCCCCAATTTGGAATTTAAAAGTGGAACAGTTTCTAAAACATGTGGCTAAGAGCTCCCCACGTTAATTGTGTTGCTCTAAAGGGAACAATGGCGAGTTTGGGCACGGCTGCATCGACAGGGATTAACCGAATACGCTTGGACTGATCCTCACTAGTGTAGTACCCTAGACACATCGCCAGACTTGGCCCGTTGCCAACTATTGGATGTTCCCCGATGTGCGCCCGATGTGCCCCCGACATGCCTTGTCCACGTGCATTCCGTCACGGAGGGCGGAGCTGGCGTAAGCCGGCGAAGCCCTCCGGGACGCCGTTGATGGATTACCACCCGCCCGTGCCATGCCGTTGCTCCGCCCATCCGCGGCCTATATAAGCCGCGCTTATCTTGTACTGGGCGCCAGTCCCTTCGGGGACCCGCCACGAGCTGTGACGACAATAAAGAGGCTGTTACACCGACCATGTCTTCTCCAGCGCTTGCTGCCACGCCGTAGGACGAATATTATCTATCCTCCTGAAGTGCCCGGAACCACCGCTACACGTGCGTACGAAGCTACTGAGGGACGACCTGCACCCTCCGGCTTCAGTACGACATGAAGGCTCCACCAACCGGCCTACCGAAGCCCGCTGCCTTCCGGACTTCGATTTGGCCGGGAACTCAC
>JNEY01000084.1:226424-348524 GCA_020875895.1 Aphelenchus avenae | reverse complement strand
AATTCCAGCATACAAGGCCAACCGTTCGAGGAGGCAACGAACCCGTCCAAACCGTTAGGCAGACGTGAGCACTTCTATGTGCTACTCACGCACACATTATGGGGATAGTACGTTGCCTAGCGTTGATGGCACATTAGTTTTGGCCAGTCCTACCAAGAACGTCCAGAAGTGAAAGCCTGCAAGCACAGTGAGTGAGTCACTCGGCGTAATGAAAAAAACTGCAACCAGCCTATCGTGCGACCGACATTTACGCGCGCATCTCAACATATGGCTTGGTGTACTCTGCTCATCATTGTAGCCTTTCCTCGTAGGGTAGCTTGCTCTGTGTAGATGACGGTACATCCGTTTCTTTTTCCTGGCGTGAAACAAGCATGATCTGGCTAAAGTACTCTGTATAAACACTGACGTATCCAATTTCCGGTCCATTTGTATGCCCTTACTAGCACTATCGTACAATGAAACAGTAGGTGGCGGCATAGGACAACCTCGTAGTTTATCTTGTCTCCGCGTATGTGACTCGCAGCTATTTAACACGTGAACCTGAGTGTAGGTGCTTAGCATAGCATTTAGAATGGCGAAAGTATACGGAACGAAGTCGGTGGAAGAGGCACTCAAGCACCTGCTGAAGGTGGCGGACTGCAACCCCAATGATCCGTTCGCCTGGCACACCATCGGTAAGCAGAGCTCACCATGAAGTTTAGCCGGCAACTCGGTACGGAAACTGCTAACCGTATACCCGGGATATTTTTTGTACCTTACATCAGTGAAAAGTGTACCTATCTATGTTAGCCAGGAATCGTGCCTTGGCGGCCACCAACATCTGTTTTCCATATGGCCGAGCACGTGGCCTCTGCTACAACTTTTGATCTCTATTTTTCGATTAGCGTATTCATTTTTCGGTATGCATTACAAAACGTTCTTTGCACGAAGTCTCTGTTTGTAGGCCTGCAGTTCCATGCGATCAAGTGCTACAAAGACGCTCTCAAGTACTTCCTGCGAGCCGAAGAGATCAAGGTAAAATTGCCTGTTTTATACGTAAGGTAGTCACGAGAAACTACATTATCTGTCGTTACTGAGGGAGGCTTAAGGGCTTAATACTTGCTTAGACAAAAAGTGTCCCTGATACCTTCACTGTTTAACTTGCAAGTATTCAGGGCGGAATTTCCTCGTCCAATCTCTACTACATCGGTGACTGCCTTCGTCGTATGGGCGATGTGGAAGAGTCGATTGAATACTACAAGAAAGCCATCGGCGTGCCGGTGCGCAATCGCGTTGACTACAAGGGCTACTCGGAGTCGCGCAAGGTGCTCATGGCGCATGGCATGACCGACGAGGAAGTCGAGGCAATGAGCTCGCGACAGAACTTCTACAAGAGGAAGGTCAGCAACGCCGTATAGAGGTCGATAGCCATGACTTCAGTCGTGTTTAAGTTACTTGTTGCTCCTGGAATGTATATATTTCAATTGCCTAAACCCTCCTTCGTCCTAATTATTCCCGCACCGAACTTGCTTATACTGATCTGATCTCATTCCCCTTCGCTAGCTTCCCACAAACGCTGCTTTTTTGCGATAAACTGGTTTATAGCGTGACAACGTCAACATCATGAATGCAATAAAGCGGGGAACACGCGGATAACAACTGAGATTTCGGGCTAGCCGGGTAGGGGCAGAGCTTTAAGCGGCGCCAAGTTGTTTCTTAAGCGCCTCCCGAGACTTGTCGATGGTTTCGCGCTGCTTCGTCATGTTCGTGTTGATGTCCGTCATCGAGGATTCCATGCGCTTAATTTCCGTTGAGATGTACTCGATTCGCTTGTTGACGTTCAGTTTCGCCTCTTCGAGGTCCTGCTTCACGAGCACCGGGCCGATTAGCTTGTAGACGTTGGCGTCGGGTTCAAGCCGTTCCATTTCCTGAAACCATTGAGTTCAATCTTTGCTGTTACAGCTAAGCAGAACGTGACTCACCTCTTTAACCATGTTGTTTTCGGCTAGTTGAGCGTCCAACTGCTGCCGATTGTTGATGTATCGCTCGCGCTCTGAAATGAGTCAATTGGTACGAAAGTTCAGCATGGGAAGCGATGCAAACAGAAAGCAAGTAGGCGGCTTAGTTGGCACATGACTAACGGTTCATCATATGGTTACCAAGCGTCAGAGAGCTCTAGAGAAGAGCCAACAAGGATGCCATAATTCGAAGAGGATAGACCGCAGTATCCTTTACGCACCAAAAACGGATAGTATACGGTTTACTGCAGTCTTTAAAGGTCCTCCTACCCGCACCGTATTACAGTACGACTGCCGGATTCTATTCCAAAAGAAGCACCCGGGCAAACGAAAAGACGCTCAGCGGTTTCCGCTTGCTACTGGGAGCGTACGACACACTGTGTAAAGAAGCAAGGTCCTTCGCTATGCTCACGAGGCCCATGACGAAGGCACTTCTCTTAGGCGAAAACTAGTATGAATCATCGCAGGAACCTACCATTCTCAAGCTGCTTGAGTTTCTTAACTTCCTCCTCGAATTGCGACTTCAGCTCCTCCACTTTTGACGTCATTCTAGACTTTTTGGATTAGTCATGTCCAGCTATGTCACGTTAAGTAAGAGTCGTTCATCGAGTCCCGACAACATAGTGATCAACATCCGGGGAACCTTTATTCGTCGTCTCGGCATACAGGAAAAATGCGGTCGATGAAGCGACACAATGCAATAATCGATCCGAGAATAAGTGTTTGAACCTGTTCAGTGAAAATGCAATGACCCGGTGGAGATCCAGTAAGAAGCAGAGTGAAGGAATGAGCACAACTTAAACCTTGCGACGCTTCGACTTCGAGTGCTTGTCGGGAGGCGCGTCGCTTATCTAAAGGAACCAAAATTAGTAACGGTCCATGTGCACGAATACGACGATCCCGTTCACGTACTTTGAAAAGTCCGAGCGCCTTCTGCTCCTCGATGGACGGAAAGTGAACGTCCCAGTAGCGCTCCGGAGTGCGAGGCATCTGCTGGAACCCGCGGTGACGACTGACTTGGTTCACGCGCTGACGGCGCTCCTCCCCGGTGAGACCGAGTGCGTCGTAGTAGCCCTCGCAGCACGGGCACTCGAAGCCGTGCATCTTCGCGCGAGTAGCCTTATCACGCGCCGACCCGTTGAGGTTGCTGGTGGACTTGGCCTTCTCGAAGATGAGACGTGCGGCTTCCTCCTGCTCACGACGAAGCGACGGCGAACACAGTGCCTTGCGGGCCTTCTCCCAGCGAGGAGAGAGAGGAGAGTCCTCCAGCGGTCCCGGCTTTGGCTGAAACTTCTTCTCAGGAGTAATGAAACCGCTCCTCTT
Organism: Aphelenchus avenae; assembly: GCA_020875895.1. Taxonomy (NCBI): domain Eukaryota; kingdom Metazoa; phylum Nematoda; class Chromadorea; order Rhabditida; family Aphelenchidae; genus Aphelenchus; species Aphelenchus avenae. The sequence continues at coordinate 345,204 of JNEY01000084.1, read as the reverse complement.
CATGGACGAAGACGACGTCGGTAGCTCCTAAATCTCTGGTTAAGCATAAAGTCGATGTCCGGTCAGGTTATTGTCAATCAAAATGACATTCCTGAACAAAAACGCACCTGGATTTCGCCTTCTTCCTTGGCGCTTTTGAAGCAGTCCTCAATCGACAGCTGGTTCTTGCCGCGCTTGCGCGCTTTCCTGGGCGTCTTTTGCGGTTTCTTTACGGCTGCCTTGAACTTCAGCGACGGAGGTCCGTTCCGAGCGGAAAGCATGGGCGTTTCGTCGTACTCTGGTTCGCTCTTCTCGACCTTGACTTCAGCGAGTTCCTCGAAAGCCGGAATAGAAGAATGTCCATCAGTATCGAGGTCGGCGAACAGGTCTCCAGAGGTGTTCAGTTCCTCTTTTGATGTAGCGAAAAGATCGGGCGAGTTCATGGCTCTGAAAGAAATGGTTAGACAATTTTGCGGAAAATGTATCGAAATAAATTGATAAAAGCGATTAAGGAAAGCTACCTCAAATGTGCGGTGACGATGCACTACGCCAGAGCCCATTCGTCTTAAATACCTGCATACCGCCTCAATAACTGACTTGAGGTTAGCAAAGAAAACTGTGTGTTCACACGCAAGCTCAAAGAATATCGAATAAGTGCCGTCTTCAAATATAAAAACGTTTCGATAAACCTTGAATATATAGAGGTGCAAGGGAATTTGCCAACAGTGTACATCGGCCACCGGAGCAAGGAGCAGCCAAGCGAAATACCTATGCGGAACAAAACATTTGTTAAGCAGCCCCACTTTTCGCGTTTCTTGTTAAGAAGACAATTCCCGCTAATGTGATGTGATTGGGAGACCAGTACCGACGTATCGGTATGCAATATCATACTGTGTACGTTTCTCAATAGCCTGTCTACAGGAAATGCTATGGCTGGCACTGACACGATGCTTCAGCAGACCAGTCTAATCAACATTTTATTCGATTCCACCAAATATATGGGTTGGCAACACATGGATCATATCCGGCTTGTAGGCCGCATGGCGCTTGCTTCAAGGCACTCTTTAGGCCTTTTCGTCGAGGAGGATAGCACGCTTCTCCACGCTCTCAGCTGGCTTGTAGCCCTTGCCCTTCTTCTTTCCATCGGACGGGCAGTTGCCGTACTTCTAAACTCCTTGGGTTCAAGTCGTCGTCCGACACGTCTTAAAAGCTCACCTCCGCCACGCTGCACGCGGCCACGTAGGCCATGACGCCGAGCCCGAAGCAAAAGTGCGCGAAGATCGCCACCGCAAGCACGCGGGTGCAGAAGTGCGCAAGTGGTTCCGAGCCGAAGAAGAGGCCCGCGTCCGCGAGGATGATGGAGAAGAGCAACGGGACGAACGCGTCCTCCCACTGGCCGTTTTGGACCTAGAATGCCCAGAGTTTTAGTCGCGGTCTGAGAGCCTACTGAGGCTAGTTTCTTAAGCTGCTCCCATGGTACCCACCATTGACAGTACAAGCGTGGCAAGAATCACCGTGGCATGGGCCAACGGCGAAGGCTCGATGTAGGACGATGCGGCCGTGGACTTGCTCTCACTATTGATGTCGTCGAGGAGGCGGCGGAAGTGGTAGTCGCGCACCTCGACACGAGCCGGCACCCAACCGAGCGGTGCAAAGCCGAGCGTGTAGAGGACGCTCACCGTGAACACGATCTTCGAGAAGAGCTTCATTTCGTGAGTTGCTATAACATGCAAAACGTGGCTTAAGTTGCCACCCAGGCACTCCAATGGCTACAAGGTGGAACGACCCGGAGCACCCTACCTTGAAGAAGACGCTTGATGAACTGACAAAAGCAGCTGTAACGCTCGGCTAATATGGCGGAATGAGCCGCAGCATGGAGCATTGCCTTCGCGTAGACACATTCCTGCGGACAGTATTGGATAATTCGTTGCCATTTGCGCGAAAGGATGGTAGACGCGTATCAGTGTGCATTTGGACGAATCCACGAAATCATGTAATGTATTCTGCATTCATTTTACGCGATCCATAGATTCCTATTGCGGAATGATAACGATTGCCGTCGTCCACCGCTTACGAAAATGACGTAACTAGCAAGTTTGATATGAAAGACATCGCAAAAGGTATACCCGTTGGAGTTTATAATCCAAGCAAAGCTGCAGCCTGCGGTTCGGAGCAGTCAGCAACCAAAAGAATGTCAGCGGCAGTAAACGGCATAGTTGGTCACATTTATTCCGCACCAAAAAGCCATCAGCTTAGTGCAGTTTTATCGAGGTCTGTAGGTGTGCCGAAGTGGAGGCAAATCTCGTAGGTGTCTTTGATCTTGTGCCTCAGTGGTTGCTGTTGCCGGAGCGCCTGGAGCTTGAGCCCCGTTGGCACCGGCTGGAGTCGGCCCTGGCCGCGTTTCGGACAACGATATCGTGGGCGGTCCGACGGGACGCGTGTTCGAAACGGAATAACCCGTCTCCGCTGAGCGTTTTATGAATTCACAGCACATGATTTCGGATTTCTAAACCGGCAGGGAACAATGAGTTTTGCAAGATAGTCCAACACGCTTTCCATTCCATTAATACAAAAACGTTCAGTACTTACCAGTAAGTAGAAAAGCCAAGCGAGGCAGGCAAGGGAAAGGCAGAAGAGAACAATAATTCCAGCTCGACTTGTTCCTTCCGGGTAGTCTCCGAATATGCCCATAGCGAGCAGGGCGATCAAGATGCCGAGCGCTACCGCGCAGCCCACCCTAAGCCCTTGTACATATCATGCTTGTACTAGTACCCCATCACAGGGTTAAGCAAAAGTGTGCGTCTCGACTGACCTTAAGACGATGTGCGGAATGAAGAGCACCCATCGAACGCTCTTGACAGCATAGAACATCACGTTGACGGCAATAATCTGCAGCACAGCCCACGCCAGCCAGACAATGGTCATGTTGCAGCTAACTTTGTGGATCGTGTCAATGCCCCTACGATAATGTTCGGTTTAATGCCGTGATCTGCGATGCTTACAGATTGTTGGCGTACGCCGTCGCATTCTGTCCCATTTCCTGCGGTACCGTTACGTTCGAAAGCTGTCGAGCGGCGGCATCGTCCACATCGGACTCCTCGTCACAAGTCTTCTTCAAGTCGGGAACCACTGAAACGTTCATAAACTGGCTGTTTGGGGAATAATACGTGTCAGGATACTTCACCTCTAGTGTCCTGGCTGATGACGATTCAAGAAGCTTACCCGCTACTAGCAAGAAGCAGATGATGAAAATTTCAACGATGCCAAATGCTACTACGAACGTCTTCACGTGGCAGCAGCAGGCGCGGTATCGTTTTGCATTCGGATTGAAGTTCTGTGTGCCATTGACACCATTCGACGACTGTCCCATGCCAAGCGGTTGCACGGAGTCAGATAGCTAAATCGAGCGCAATAGTGGACTCTGACCCGAATCTCGCAAGACAGAGATAGAGGCGTGTTGCTTTGATACCAGCGCTAGGCTAGACCCCACTCGACACTCAGCTATAATTAGGGGGATGCGAGAGAAGGGGCAAAGGATGAAAGCGTAGAACGGAAATGCAAAGCTTGCTTCGCGCCATTGGATAGCCTTATGTAGTTGTTCTAGGTCATGTTTAGCTGCTACGCACGGAAGGTTCATATTAAGCGCTAGGTCAAACTTCGTCCAACTCCCACACAGTCCGTGACCCCTCCTGCTGCACACGCTCACCATTATTTGCGACGAAGGTAAGGTGACTTCAGAAAGTTCTCACAATACAGCAGCGCACACACAATGTTGGGATTCATGCGACGACTATGGGTCAGGATGTGTAGGAAACCAATAATCTCAAGCGTTGCCATAGCGGAAGAACACTCAAGGGTTTCTTGACGCGTCATACACATTCCGCTCCACACATTACATCACATTAAGATCCTACGTGCCACTGAAACAAGGTGAAGCTGGATAGCAGGATCCGCTTTAACTAACTTGTAAAGGTCACAGAGAAGCATGTACGAAAAGGAAAGACGGATTGAGACATATGGTACTTTGGTTACTAGGTTTTGCGATTCAATAGGCGGGATACGGGCAGTTCCTTGCCGAGATTCGCTTAAAGCCTTTTCACATGACACTGTTAGAAGTTGCACTAATCGAGCATCACGGCACACGTCCGGGACACACGTATCGTAAGCATGCATAACGGTTCAGACTACTTTGCAGTGAAGTATTCAACCCCTTTTTGTTAGTGAATGACCGCAGGCAAACGGTGATGGCTGCGGTCATAGATCTTCACAAGAATAAGGCCTAAAACACACCAGCATCGATATGGGATGGTCTAACAATAGAAATTCCGAAACGATTGTGCAAAAGAGACATGACACTACAAAAGTCCAGGGTTCACAGCACAAGGCAAAATAGCTAGGTAGTTGGGTGAGTGTGTTGGCGCACACAAAGTCATCGAAAGTGATGTAAAATTACCCACGTCTTTTGCGCACCCGGTCACGTACGCCGGCTTCGGTTGCTTATCCGCCGAGGCGACACCGACCATTACCGTGCCTAGGACTAGCGAGGCCTTCGATACGCGACGAGCGGACTCCCATCCGATATTTGTGAACTCGTTGGACGCCTGTCCGCCGGTAGAGGAATCAACGCTCATCATCCTTGGACTAGCAGACAGGGTAAAGAATTCAGTGCCAGAAAGAAATACCCAAAGACAACTTAAAATCACACATCGACGGTTGCGTGTTGGACGAGTGTGGGACTGGCACACGTGACCGCTTTCCGGCAGACTCAATACCGTCGCGTATACAACTAGCGCAGGGTGATTCCCAGTACAAGCCGTGAGAACACCTTCACGCATTCCTTGAAGCCATGGCTCTACAGACTTCCGCTCAATGCTAACTACGACAGAGCATGTGTTTTGCGCAAGTTCCGGGTGACTGCGCGAAACTTTGCGTAAACCTCGGGTCACCCTAGAATGAGCAATGAAGCCACCTTCACCTGTAGAAAGTGTTTTCGCGCAGGAAACCGTACCGATGCAGCAGTCGGTAGCTGGAGGTAAGGCGACAAACTTAGGTGAACCTCCCTCACTGCAGTTATGCCAGGAGGCCTTAGGAAGGCGGCAGTAGCCAAGGTAACCGCAAAGAAAACTATCCCATTGCCCAACAACGACTGGTGAGACTGCCAATTGTTTCCATTTCGGGGTAATTTGGCCTTTGCAGGCATATCTACGCGCGTTTTGGATATATTTTATATAAAATATATCCTTCCAAAATTCCTGGCCTTCCAAAATAAAATTATTTTGGAAGCAACTCAGTAAGTGAACACAGGTAAATATTCCGTAGGGAACGGGATTGAAGACAAAGCGTTCTAAGAACTACCATGTTTCCGTACACACAACGATCAGCATGGCCACCACGATTTTATCCTTGTGACAACCATCGCAAGTTTCTCGCTAATTGATCAAGATGGGATGGTAAGTAAGCCTCGAAAACCGCTACCCTACGAGGTGCATGCTTTCGCTGTCCAAGACACTTTCGTGGATGCTAGCTTTATTAGCTGGAAGCGGGTAGCAGCCCGCTTTCATATGCGACGTTATTTAGCTGTAACGAGTCTAGAATAACAGACTTGGTCTGTAGATTCACATAATTTAAAAAAGGGCAGTCTTAGTGATCGGATAGTAATGAGGAGTACGTTTTACTTGGGCGAACGACGATTACGACCAGATCATGGCTCGGCATGATCCTCTGTGTAACACAGCACCACATTGTTTTGAAAGCGGGCTGCTACCCTAAAGTCTGGACAGGCTCAAGTATGCCGTTGAAGAATGATGAGGATGACTAAGTATACCAAAACGTTCAGTCACGTGTTTTCGTGTACAATGCGAGCGCGGTAGTAACCAAAACAAGACTACATGGCTACGCCGCCAGCTGCTAAAACGGGTCAGGTGGCGGCGTCGTCTAGTTACGACGACTCATTACGCAGTCAATAGCATGTCAACAGATGCATAGACTGTGGCGTTCCATTTGTGACTTCAACTGTATTTACTGCAAGGTACCCTTGTAATAAGATGGTTCTGCTCTGGTAGACATTAAAGAGAGAAATCCTGCATCGGCAAAAAAGCAGGCAGCTCAACATCACTTGCCGTGCCGAGAGACGTGTAATACAGACTGTATCGACAGTGTCGCAACTATGGGAGTACATCCGCGTCGAGGACTGATGCGCCTGTAGGGATGAGGACCTATAATCATGCGGAAACTTCACTGAGCCGGCATGTTGTGGGCACTCCGTTTTTTTTACTGTCGCACATATTGCAGAGATGAGACACACTCGCGTTTAAGTCCTTGTTGGATAAGAAACAAGCTTGGTCGAAGCGACAATAAAGGGCATTGACGAGTACCAGGCCGGTTTCAAAACCTTTCCACTCCGAGTGAACGATACTTTGTCGAACTTACATGATGGGCTTGTCCACTTAGCGATGAATTTGTGGTATGCTCTTAGCGATCACAAGGGAGGCAAGTTCCGAATAACAGTACTGAGCAAAGAAATCCTGCCCTGATTGACCGCGGGCAGGGTCAAGGAGTTACTGGTCTCCCTGAAGTCTACATTTGATACCTAGTCACTGTTTCATTTCTGTTCCATTCTATGGCGAGAATCTGCTGAAGGTGATGGACCAGTCACTCAACGTAGGTACCTGAGAGGATGGGTACACTCCATCACTCTGTGTCTTGACAATGAAGGCCGTCGACGGCAGTATATGCCCGCCTTCTGCAGCAAACCGGTTTTTTAACTAAAACCTGTATGGCCTTCGCTAATTCAGCAAGCATCTCATTCAGAAGATGTTGATAAGGTTTGATGAGAACCTACTATATCGATGTCCAGATGTTGCCGTACAACACCTAATAAAGGCGTACCGCCTCTATGTTTTAATGTCCCAGTGGCTTCGCCTGTATTACTATGTGTGTTTCTATTGTTCCAAAAATCACTGTGATCACCAACTTTATTACCTTACTGACAAGCAAAATACATCAACTGTTTTTACTGTACTCAGTGGTCACTGCCGTGTTTGTACCGTCCTCCCCGCATGGCGTACCACGCCGATCCTCGACTATTTGGGCATCATTAAGACTGCCGACATCCTGTTCATCGGCTCAGCCAGCTATGTAAACACAATCCCGTCGTGGAGGACCCTTACTTGGGGAATTGCCCTTTGCATGTTCCGTGATCGATCGCAGAGAAGGACTAACGATCAGGATTTTATCATCAATCTCGTTCTTCTTTCTGTTCCGCTCGCCATTTGCTGTCATGCGGCTGCTTCCAGTAGGGCAACAAACGATTTAGTCGCCAAACGTATTATGTAGCTTTGGCTAAAAACAGATGCAGTTGGTTAGCTTTGTCTGATAGTTGTATTACCGCCTCCCGTGTGTCCCTAAATCAATCACCCATGTACAGTCGCCATCCGTCAATTACCTATGCCGCTAATGTGTTGAATGATTTCATTTGCAGTTTGATTAGTGCAGTACTTTTATGTTTCCCGTTTCACATCTCCTCGATGTTTAGAGATGTGAAATGGGAAACATGCCAGTACTCAACTTCGGGGTCAAACTGCGTGCTAATCTCGCCGCTCCTCCGGCCCTGGAGGACGACGATGAGAAGGTTATTCTGGACACTGTCCATATGAGTTCCTCGGAAGAGATCGCGTACGTCATAGGCAAGAACGGTACGTAGTTTTCACATTGATCTTAGCGACTGTTCAACCAAGAGCTTGCGCACGGTAACTCTGAATCTTATCGAATTGCACCAATGCACTTTTAGGTGCCAACATCAAGACGATAGCCGACTCTACAAGTACGACCATTGTCCCGTCCAGCCGCGGTGATCCCAAGACAAGGATCCTGGTCAAAGGACCGACAAGTGGAGTGCAAGAAGCAAGAGCCATGATCGAACGGACGTCGGCCGCTTTCAAGAAGAGGAAGGAACAAGTGATCGTCCGCATGGAAGTGCCGGTGAACGTCGTTGGAGCCATAATCGGGCCGAAAGGGATCGTTCTGCAGCACGTACAGAACGAAACCCGCACGCACATTAGAGCGCCAAGAAAGGGCGAATCTCCGTTCTTCGAGGTTAGTACTTGCAAGTTCGTCATTTGCTTTGCCGGGTATGTGCAGGGAATGCTCCACACGGTACGTACCACAGTTAGTGTTAAACCCAGTCGCCGGGCGCACGATCATGAGATTTGTTTAGATAACGGGCCTGCCGACAGACGTGAAATCCGCACAAGATCACATTCGTAAAATCTGCAGCGAGTATTCGACTTACCGAGCTGGAGCTACGCCCGCGAACCATGGGTTAGAGCCAAGAAGAGAAGAAGAACTGACTGTGAAACGGCGTCATCCATTGTTTCCGAACTGGGTGCCGCAGGACGCGTACAACTACATCTACGTGGTGATATCGGCGACGGTTCTCATTATTGTGGCCGTCCTTCTTGCCCTTCTTTTCAAGCTTCTATAGTTAGTCCTTTTGGGTTAACTTGTGCATTGCCTATTGCCGTTGTGTTGGACTCGCACATCAAGTGTGTGTGAGATTGAATTTTTGACTGCTTGAGCAGGGCTGTCGTATGCTATGCTAACATGACATTACGAGTCGCTATGTCTTCCTTGTTGGACCGGGCCAGGAATGACCCGGCTACGTTTACCATGCATGCTAATAAAAGGTCCACTGTTGATTTAAAGTGTAGCGCACGTGGACTCGAGGAGGAAATACAGAACCATCGAGATCACTAGCGTCACTTTCCCACAATATTCAGTTCACCCAAGCATGCTTATTTGTACCCGGATGAAAACGTATCATCGTAAACTCTTAAGTGCAAAGCGGTGTAGATGACGTGATGGTTAAGTCCAGCGTGCGCAGTAAGCACTGCGAAGACGCATGTCCTTGACAACTCGACATCACTTGCCGTGTATCCTACTGTCCGGAACGTGTTTACAACTCAGAGTTCTTCTCAAGAACCCGTCACTCTTTGTTGTTCTTTTCAGACCATAAGCCGCGACGTATTTTACTGTCGTATTCTATCATCAGCTCCAGTTCTATAAGGCCCATAAGCTCCAAGATTAGAAAGGAAGTCTGAAATAAGCGCACCTTGAGCTGTGACGTGAAGCGCAACGTCATTAGCACGGGTCAAGAACCACATTTGGAGGCCGGGAGGAAATAGCGGTCGAGATTAACACCGCAAATCGCATAAGGACCAATGGCGCTCGTGGTCTGTTGCATAAATCCCCATCCATGTAGATGTGTCTTTCGGTCGAAGGAAATCAGTTTCCGTCTGGCTGCATTTTATACAAAAATTCCTCCTCCACCCTACCGGATATTTAAGACCCGTCAGGGACCAGGAAGCATGTTGCTGTTGATGGGATTCAGCGCTGCCGACAGACTTACGTGTGGGCCGTTAACGGTTGGCCGCATTTTGGCACATCAAGCGAACATGCTGCAGTAGACCGCGCATGAATTTTTATTGCTCGTAAATGCTTGTCTGAGTAGCAGGACCTGTTGCATATACGTGGATTTATGCCGTTTTGCGAGCTGGATCTCCGGCTCATGATTGGATTCCAGTGATACACCACGGTGCCCCTACACGGCAAGTCGCACTCGTACTCGATGGCGCGGGCAACTTGAACCCTTCCAGGCTAGTTGGCCATTATTACCTGACTGATAGGTTACTTCCCTTACAGGATTGCAGCTGTGTCAATGTTTTCTTCGGTCCCACTTTTCGGACCCAGTTTTCGGCATCCACGAATTTGGGTACGCATTGACATTAGCTAAGGGCTCGTCAACCAATGTAAAAAAACAAAAAGATAAATGGGGCTGGAGGCGTCATTTAACGCCATTAACGGATGTCATTACCGCTCATCCCGATGCACTGTGGGTACAAGTTTGCAATTGTTACGTCAATGGGTCGGTTATTCCAGGGTTATCTCCGAAACGGCCCACGGCCTCCAAGTGCATCGCCAACGACAGACACTGAGTATCCGTATTTAATTACCGATATCCAAAGTTTGTCTCCGTGCACTCACGCCCCACGCAGTACTAACGCAATTATCGTCATCATCATGAGCAGGGATGCTATGGCGGCTACGTCGCCAACGCCATGGGCCGCCCCTGAGTTCGGGTAACTCTGGCCGATTTGCGAGATATGATGCAAATACGGTCGTCTCAGCAATAGCGTTCTATGCGTTTCTTTGCCGATTTGAAGCATGATTTGGTTAAAGACTTACGACCGATGTACCATAGGCACGCACTCCTTCCACCGTCTAAGCCTCGTAAACCACAAACTATTCTTGAACAAATGGCTCTTCAGAATGTGTACGTCTTGGTCAGCTAGGTGCTCCTCACCAAGACCGTATCCCTCCGTACTTCCTCGAGCATTTCATAGACGCGCCATTACGTAGATGCCCATGCGCCGTCTGTTGTGCTCGCAATAACGGTAACCCGGACGCATTTATAATGCTCGGATGGGTCCGCATAGGAGCAGCACCGGAAGCTGCGTCAGCAAACCGCGTGTCGCCCACTTCCACTATTTTTGGCATAGCATGACCCTTTATTCGGCGTGACAACACCCATCGGCCACACAAACAACCATCAAGCTCGTCCCATCCTGACGCGCGACCGAGACCCCTAGCATCGGCGTTGACCCGATCCGAGGGCGCACGGGTCACTGTCCGTCAAGCCGGATCCACGGGATTGACGACTTTACGCAATTACAACTTGCCTAATTGCTTTTTTGGCAACGGCGCTCGTTTTCGGGTGCGATGCGCGTCGCGAATGGCCCCCGGGATTCCAAGAACTTGGCCCCGTCCGCGGAAATGCCACCAACATTTTCCGGAATGGCAATCAGCTTTGTTGCATGCTTCGCGCTGNGGTACAAGTTTGCAATTGTTACGTCAATGGGTCGGTTATTCCAGGGTTATCTCCGAAACGGCCCACGGCCTCCAAGTGCATCGCCAACGACAGACACTGAGTATCCGTATTTAATTACCGATATCCAAAGTTTGTCTCCGTGCACTCACGCCCCACGCAGTACTAACGCAATTATCGTCATCATCATGAGCAGGGATGCTATGGCGGCTACGTCGCCAACGCCATGGGCCGCCCCTGAGTTCGGGTAACTCTGGCCGATTTGCGAGATATGATGCAAATACGGTCGTCTCAGCAATAGCGTTCTATGCGTTTCTTTGCCGATTTGAAGCATGATTTGGTTAAAGACTTACGACCGATGTACCATAGGCACGCACTCCTTCCACCGTCTAAGCCTCGTAAACCACAAACTATTCTTGAACAAATGGCTCTTCAGAATGTGTACGTCTTGGTCAGCTAGGTGCTCCTCACCAAGACCGTATCCCTCCGTACTTCCTCGAGCATTTCATAGACGCGCCATTACGTAGATGCCCATGCGCCGTCTGTTGTGCTCGCAATAACGGTAACCCGGACGCATTTATAATGCTCGGATGGGTCCGCATAGGAGCAGCACCGGAAGCTGCGTCAGCAAACCGCGTGTCGCCCACTTCCACTATTTTTGGCATAGCATGACCCTTTATTCGGCGTGACAACACCCATCGGCCACACAAACAACCATCAAGCTCGTCCCATCCTGACGCGCGACCGAGACCCCTAGCATCGGCGTTGACCCGATCCGAGGGCGCACGGGTCACTGTCCGTCAAGCCGGATCCACGGGATTGACGACTTTACGCAATTACAACTTGCCTAATTGCTTTTTTGGCAACGACGCTGGTTTTCGGGTGCGATGCGCGTCGTGAACGGTGCCCGGGATTCCGAGAACGTGGCGCCGCCCGCGGAAATGCCACCAACATTTTCCGGAATGGCAATCAGCTTTGTTGCATGCTTCGCGCTGCAAATCGTTGCTAATTGCGAATAATTCGCCGCTGATCTCGGAGATTTTTGGCCTCGGAAACGGCGCGGGTGTGCACCCGCATGTTTTCGCGTGACTCCGAATTCGATTAAATCAGCGATCTTTAGACAAAAGCTTCTCTTCTTCGAGTTTGTATCTTTCTTGTTGCAAGGGACCACGGCAGGGCTGGGACCGAACTTCGTATTCGGATTCGGAAATTCGGTGCATTTTCCGAAGTTCTGATTCGGATTCGCTCCGGTTTATTTTTTGACCTTCGGATTCGGATCCGGATTCGCTTCGAATTTCAAAAGCGCTTGGCCCTGGACCACAGCATGCAGGATAATCGGAAGTGCGGCTACCGTTACTGCGTTACGGGACGTTCCGTACAGGAATCGATGATGTGCTCATGGTACGGACCTAGTTCATCGTATTAAGTACGCACACGGAACTAGGTAATGAACTCATTCGTTATCAGAGTTATCCTACCCTATTTACACATCGGCCACTTTCGGCTTACCAAAAGTGGAAGCATCTGAGTCAGAAATAGGAACTACCTAGGTGGACTCCTACACTTAGTGCCGTCTTGCTGATCTGATTAGGTAGGTACGTTTCCTCCTTTATAGCGAGATACGTGCGTCGGAGTGTGTTCTGCAGCCTCGCGCTCATGCTGCTTCAGGTAAGACGGATATTCAGTTAGTGACTTAACCTGTCTGTATGCTAAAATACGTGAGCCGGTGGAGCAAGCACTAATCACCGGATGACGCGCGTTGTTTGGGTCAAAGTATGTTCGACGTTCGCGCAAATGCAGCTGTGCATAAATGGAATGCTAGCGGGGCAATCCGTCATTCCTTCGAAAACTTACTGCTTTAGCGCAGTTAGTGTCAGGACCAGCTGGTTCGAAAGGGTCCAAAAAGATGTGCGCGAGCACGGCCAGTGTCATGAAAAGCTCCATCATTAGAACCAGGCTACCGGCCACTTAACTGATTGCTATTTGACCGAGCCCTCGAGAGGTATCGCCCTGAAAGGCATGCACGTTTGGTGCATATTTCAATTTTTAATTTCCACATTTTCAAAGTTTCGGACCTAAAAGTGCATTTGCCCCAGATCACAGATTGCTTTTTGGCTACACTGAACGTCGAACTTCATCCTACATGGGCTGATGCTTGACTTTGTCCTTTCGTAGACGTATCAGTTTTCGCTTGTCAAAGGCTGTTCCTTGAGAGTCCCTTTTTCTGCGGTGACATGTCCTTTTTCCTCTTACGTGCCGCGGGGCATGCGTCGAACAACAACTTGAACCTCCGGTCCTTGCATTCATTACCGCTGGTTCTAAATGCGCGACGTCGAGCGCCGCTTAATGAAACTTATTCTCGCGCACTGTTGGGCGTCGACTTCGCGCGGCGATGACCGACGGTGACTTGTGGACAGCCATTTATCGTAAATTATTCATAAGCTCACCGCAAAGCCGCAACTGCGATGCGCATGCACAGAGTCGCTACCACTTAATGCTGCGCAGCCACCTTTTTCCGCATCCTCTGTGGCATCGTCCTCGGATGCTTTTACGTACGCCGTCCGCTTGGACGATTCCGTAAGTTATTGTAGGCCGTAAAAGTTACGATTTGTAGCGTGGCGACGTACATTAGGATGTTCGACGCATTGTACTGACGCGAGTTAACGCTCACTAGGTTCATTTGCATGAACGGCAAACGTCGCTCTCTAACTACAGTTGGGGCAGTAAAATCGCTGATGTCGCTAAGCTACAAATTGGTGAGAGCGAATACATCGCGATGTCCGAAGGACCGCGAAGCCCAACGCTCACAAGGAGTGCACCCGCCACGTCAACTTCCGTCACCTTCCGCCGGTCCAAGACCTCAAAGTCTGCCAGTTCCCAAAATATCCAGCGTGCTGTTTTCGGCGCTCCCAAGAGTTGAGAGCTCAACGTGTCCGACGAATGCCGTGACCGTTGATAGCGTCGTTGTGGACGTACTTTAGGCCTACCGCCTTGCCCTGACAAGTGCTTTGCCGGACGGCTTGTTCATCGCCAATTAGAGCGTGCCCATTGGAAGTTATTGCCTGAAGGCTATGGGTGGCAAAAAAGGTTCGACCCATCCTCTGGGGACGCACCGAGCGAAAATGAATGAATGTGGGTGATCGTTTCACGACCGCCGCCCGTAACTTTTAACGCCTTTAGTGCCACCGAAGCGGGCCATTATCCCTGGTATAAGCGGTCGGTCGTTGTTGTTTTGCTCGCAGTCGAGCCTGCCAAAAAGCGCGTCGATGGCTCCTGCTAAAATAATGGTAGTCTTCTTTGTAGGCCCCCGAACTCACAGTCCACTTCAAGACCTTGCAGGCCAGCTGTACAGTTTAGGCAAACCACGCCGTACACGACATGCTTCGTGCTTTTTGCGCAAAGAATCCGGCCGTTTTTGATCGCACATACGTTTTTCAGTGCGTCATGTTGACCACGGTTCCCACCAGTTCAGGGAGTAGCACTTATTTTGGACCTTTCTGACCTAATTGTCGTGGGTAAATTCAGGTTGAAGCACAACCGTTTACACTAGAGACACTTTGATTGATGAAGAACACCTCTGAATTAGCTTGTGGCGAGCTGAAAGAAAATCCAGTTGTAAGCCAAACTTATTTTACAGGGTCCCTAGAGGAAATATTGCAAAGGGGCCGTGAGATAGACCCCGATTTTCCATTCTTGCCCTGACTTGCCGGGCCATGAATCCCGGTTATCAAGCTGCGTTGCCATTGCCGTGAGTGGTGACAGGTGTTTTCGAGATTGTCGCAAGAGTTGCTCTGTGGTAAATTCATTTTGTCGTCGTGTGCTGCAACTTGCGTCATTGCTAATCAAGGCCTTCTACGCTCAAAGTAACTACGTTAGAATTTTCTCTTTGGCGACTCACTTTAATTATAGTTTACCCTGGTTGTAACACTTCCGTGCACCTTCTTAGCTCGCGCGTTTTTCTAGCGGATTAAATGTTTCTCGCGATGGGCAACGAGTGTTTTATGCAGCTGGTTGTTGCGTGTTTCGCATCCTATTCAGCCCTGGTCGTTGTTCTAGCGGTCCAAATGCTGATTGCACGGTGCACTTGCGCCTATTGTTCCTTACCTAACTGCCGTAGTTTAATTGCACCACGTTCCTTTAAGACATCCAAAGTGCCCTCCACGTCACTTCGTGTGAACGCGTGAACTTGAATCGCCTCAGCTTCTAAATTCACGTACTCTGCGGCCCAGTTTAGCTCTTGCTGCCCGGAAATCGGTGATCGTTTTCGGCACCTCTGAAGCCTAATTCGTGCATTAATCACTTTGCGGAAGCGTTCCTTCTTGCAACAGCATGCCTTACTCGCGAATGTGTCTTCTTCTGTGCCGCGTGCCGTTTATTTTTCTTCGGCGCATAATGTGATTCCAGCAATTGCAGGGAGTATGAAGGTGGGCAGGAGACAGTACATTCAATGGGCCATCTCGCTTGTTTACACGTGCACATTTCTCAGCACAAGTGCTATTGCGGTGCCAGTCAACTATTTCCGGCTCTATCTAGACGGTAAGCGCCGATGGAGGGACATAATGTATTCCGGATAGTGTTATGATTGTTGGGTACACATGTATGCAAGCATCAAAGGACATCCTGGTTTTAAAGGTACTAGTCGGATGGGTCCTATAAATTAGCAGTAAAGCAGGATTGGAGGATGACAAACGCAACAGTCTCCTAATGTTCATGGGGCACAAGTCTCCCTAGCACTCCACTATGGGTTGTTACGTCAAAACTGTGACGCCTAGAGCATATTTGGTAGAATCTTTAACGCATCAGTGCAAGTATGCCAGGATATATCTAACGCATCCGAACTTCTAACTGACTGTCGTTGCGAAACATTCCTGTTTAGCGTCCCCAGACGTAGCCGAAAGCCTCGCAGCGGAACCAGTGATCATCGTCCAGGAGCCTCCCCACCTGCCCGAGCGGCTACTTACCTCCGACGACGAGCTGCCCGAGTTTCGTGCGGTCACCGTTAAACGCTCGAGCGAGCCGATGCAACGACACGGGCGGAATCTGGCGGCACGCGGCGAGAAGATGCTCATCCAAAACGTCGGCGACCTGCCCATGTTTCGCTTCGGCTGACCACAAGTCGACTAGAGAACCTTTTCGGCAACGGAACACCTTTTCCGTGCTTTCCTCAGAAGGACTGCTGATCTCAGTGTACATGTTCGTATAAAAAATGCTTTAACTTTTCGTCACGTTCATGTAGCGAGAGCACTAGCTAGCGGCTAGACCGAGCTCCGCGCGGCCGGCGCTGCTATCGGGGATTATCTATACCGGGCAGGATATAGCGGCCCCGCTATAGCGTATAAAAATAAACTTTGACGAGTTATAACTTTTTCCGTACATGTCCGATCAGGCTTGAAATTTTGGAGTTTCACTTAACTCTTCAGGCTTACAAGCCAATTTTCTAGGCTTTATCACCCGACAAGATACAGCCGCTGACAATTAATCGTGCTCCGATATCTGTTTCCAGCCGGTTATTAGCGGCCTTGCCAATGCTACTCGGGAACAAGAACGCATTGCTTCAAGTGAGCCGCAGGCGGGTAAGATCCGAACAAAGGTAAATCAAATTGGGTTTGGAGGTATTTGGCCAAGAGCATTTCTCTACGGCTTTTAACTTCTCAGATTTCATCTGCCATCGGTGCATACCCCCAATAATCCCAACTATCAAGCCGCGATGACGTTTTCTTCACGTTTATTCGAACGCATACACGTGGGCAGGAACTGAGAACGTACTGACAGCGAACCATATTCCTTAGGAGGATCAATTGCTACCAACAACGATTGCGCTAATGAATGGCTAAGAATTGTCGGCGAACTCGTAGGGTACATAACAGTGAAGTGAGTCAACGGGCAGGATAGACAGAGATCGCGCTTGTTGGGATTTAGCTGTCGATATTATCTATGCGCACGCCCACCGAAGCGAGCTCGTCGCGCAGGCGGTCCAAGCTAAATCCACATAGGTAGTATTCCATCAAATAGTCCGTCATTTCGCTTACTAGTCCGGGTCCGGGTAGCCGTAGCTCTCGGGTCCGCCATGAATGTGCGTCTTGTGGTGGATGTTGTTCCACACCGCCGTGTTCTTGGCACCACTCGTCACCGAGTCGCCGACCGTGAAGATCAGACGGCGCTCGAAGGCCACTTTGAGGAGCTTGAGCATCTCGGTGCCAGCCGGGTTGTTGGGAAGGTAGGCCACACGGCGAGTGCCACTGAACGGTGTTCCTGGGCGCAAATGCTCGCTCTAAACGAGTCGCAATTAGCTAAGATTTACAGAGCGAATTCCCTACCGTTTGGATGCCGCTGGGCACAACATACTCGATGACGTGAAAACCATTCGCATCCGGGTGACCGGGAACGCTGCCGGCCATCGTCGAGACGTGCATGGTGGAGCCGATCGGTTGGTTGCCGATCAGCGTGTCGTACCATGTCATGCACGTCGGGCACTGCTTCTTCGTCTTGAAGGCCATCTGAATGTCGACCGGTCCAGTACGTGATATGCGAAGTTACGCGACTTACATCGATGCACTGACGGTGGAACAGGTGCTTGCAGGTCTTGAGCCGAACGATCTCGTCCTCCGGTTTCGGCGCACCGTTAGCGACCGCAGCAGGCTCCTGAGTCAGCTCGCAGAGACAGACGGGACAGTCGGGTTCTTCCTTGTTTTCCTGGGCCTTATCGGCCAGGTCCAACAGCTCCTCGCGTGAGACGACTGCGAAGTACTTGTTGCCGCCGTTAGCAGCGGATGAGCCAGACGAGGACGAGGGCGTGTTGTCGCTTCCGAGGAACTCCTTGAACACGTCGGCAAAGGAGAGCATCGAGAAGGAGCTAATGTCGATGAATTGGATTTTCTAAAATTTCAAGGCTTATACTTGCCTCGTAAAGATCTGTACGAACCTTTAAAGCTCCGAAGTTTGAGATGCTTACGAGCGCTCCTACCACACAATTGGCAGCGTCCTCGAACGAAAGACCGAACGATCCGGTACCGATCGCCGGTATGGACACCGAGCGAACGTTCAGCTGAACCGCCTTCTCGATCGCGACATGGTACGCACGATCCATGTGATGCTTGTGGAAGCTGCGCAGCGGCACGAGGATAACGTGGCGGGTCTTCAGCGCGCCGGAGCCAGCCACTACCAGGACATCCGTTGTGCCGGTGGTAGGATGCGGGCCATGCGAACCATGAATGGCGCCATGAAGTGCTTTCTAAAAAGCTGACCTGCGACGGATTGACGGAAATTATAACCAGCATTGCTGGCAACGCACCTGAAACTGAGGGCCGCCGGCGCGGCTCACCGCTTTTCCAAGACCTGCATTCAGGTTGAAGGTGCCGTCGCACGACACGACAATGGCGTCCGTGTCCGCATCCGTCACGTCACCCTTAAGTGACCGGTTAACGTCAAAACTGTCAAATGGTATTGCTAACTAACCATGGCGCATGTGATCTCCACACCATTCAGTATGCCGCTGTACAACTGAACGACTGAGCCTCGCGAACTGCCTGCCATCTTAATCAACCTATGCATTAATAACCTTGTGGAGACACGTTCTGTAAGAAGGTATGTCCCTGGCTGAAAACCGTTCCCCCTGGTATGCCATGCTAATGACGATGTGAAAAATTTATTTTAGGAAGCTGGTAGAAATGTCTGCAAAACGATTCACAAACCAACACGTTATTAAGGTCATGTTTCATCGGCGTTTGGTAGTATCCGTTGGATGACAACGCGGCATGGGAAGCGTCGTAAATTTAGTTTCGCGGGGAGGATGAAGTCGACAAACTGGTAACAAGTAACAATAGTTATGTGCGACTTTGGTGGTGAAGTGGATGGCTTGAAACCAGCCCGCATTGGTATGGAGTTGAGCATATCGCGAAAGCAAGCGGGTACTGGGGGAACTAACAGTCTCAACATGATCCGATGGGATAAGGCCGCAAGCGAAGTGAGTTGAACAAGTCCGAAACGTCTAGGAGAAGTTGAAGTTTTTCGGAACGTCTCCGGAAGTGTCGAATTTGTAGCCGCCGGATTGCTCAAGCTTCTTGGAGCGCATGAGGTTTTCCTGCTGGTCGCACAGCACCACTAGCTGCTGCAACTCCTTCTGCTGCTCGGGATCTTCGAACGTGGTCAGTGCGTGGAAGAGCTGCGCGTCGACGGACTCGATTCCTAAAGCAGTCGCATTTGGGACAAAGGTTCCATAGTTGGTCTTACTTCCGACGACCTCCTTGAAGAAGACGTAAACGTTGAAATCGCAGTCGTCGCTGTCCAGCGGCGTGACGTACGAGTCGACCTCCGTCTCTTCTTGGAAGTGGTGGAACTCCTCCGAATCATCTGACTCAGAGAAGTCTTCCGTCTCGTCGCCTTCCACCTTCTCCTTGCGGTTCGAACGGTTTAGGTGCTCCAGGTATTCCAACGTTCCTGAAAGATTTCAATTGGTGAAAGACAGCGGATACGGTCGCTACCTTCGTCGACATCATCCTCGGAGTCACCGATCTCATCCACGTTAACGTTCCTCTTGTCGTCCTCGCCATCGCTATCGTCGTCGCTATCAGAGTCGCTGTCGTCGCGGTTCTCCGCCTGCAGCTTAATGCACTTCTGAATGCCGTCGAAGAGCTTCAAGCACAGCGTGGTGACCTGAAGACGTTGATCAGTCTCGCTTGCTCACTAGCTTGTCCATCCTACCGCTTTCGGATTCTCGCGGATCACTGGCGGACGATGCTCGGCGGGTAGCTGCAGCATCTTGCACAACGCGAAGACGACCACTTTTCTATTGTGGACACCCTCGAAGTGGTTCTGTTGATCGTAGACCGCATGGAAGATCCAGTCGAGCGTACCGGGGCCGTAGGGTTGAAGCTGGGACACGGTCTGGAGGAACATGTCCGGGTTGTAGTAGAGAGCCGAGAGAAGCGTCTGAATGCAACATTCGTAACCATTGTGAAAATAAAGGTCCGCTTGCGGATAAGAGCACCTACCACAAGCAGTTGCGGCCGCAGGCTCTCGAGGCTCTCCTCGAACTTGTGCTGGAAGCGGTTCATCACCAGCTGCATTATCGGGAGGATGTATTGGTCCACACGACCCTGACACTGCAGCATGAAACACTCGAGTAACTTTGCCGCATGGACGTGGTCCTCCTCGCCACCCTCCGAGTCCAGATCCTGCATGGTCTTCTCGCACATTTCCAGCAGCCACTGAGAGCGCTCGGGCACAGAGAGGAACGCCTCTGTATCAACGACGAGGTACGTGTGGAGTGCGGGCATGCTCTCTGAACGCTTGGTTGATAATGGAAGGCATGATACGCTGACATACCGGAGAAGAATCCAGCGCCTTCCTGGCAGAAAGTCTGGTAAATCATCCGATACACGTCCCACATTTCGGGACTAACCTCCGCCCCAATCAGCGTTTGCGTGAGCGATAGCGCCTCTTCGAAGAAGTCTACAGAGATCTTAATAATATTCGACGAAACACGAAGCGTTCCCCTACCAGAGGCAAAGCTCTCGAAGATCTGGACCACAGCTGTGCGCACAACGTGCTCAACCCGTTTCAGGATCTCAGGGTGTTCCTCCACTAGGGCCAGGATCGTCTCAAGCGTGGAGAGCACGCCCATGACGGTGACCGTGTAGTCCTCGGTCGGCATGCCTTCGCCTTCTTCACCGGTGGTCATCTTTTGGAAGATGGTGACCTGAAAATAAGGCACTACCGATTGTTTTCATAGGAACCACAGACAGTCAAAAAGTCCCACAACAGTTTAGCAAAGTTATCGCAGTGTGTTGTCTTACCAGTTCCACTGCGACGTCGTACGCAATTGGTATGACGTCCTCCTCGAAGTTCTCCAGTAGCGAGTCCACCACGGGAGTTAGGTCGTCCACGTGGGTCTTCGTGATGAGCCGCAGGACCTCCATGATGATGACCTTCACGTGAGGCTTGACCACTGGGAGCGCTGAAAGTATGTACATATTATCAGCGTAAGGAGCAGCTCCCCAAACTGCTTACCTTTCTGCTCCTGGTCGTTCATGAGGCACTGAATCGCCAAGGCCGCTTCGACCTTAACCGGCAGCTCCTCGTTGGGATCGTTCAAACGCTTGACCAACGTAGCAACGATAGTGGTGAGGATGCGATTAGTGTTGAACGCAGCATCGCTCGAGGTCTTCACCACCCAGCACGCACGTGCGCGGACGTAGCGCGCCGGATGTTCGATGCGTGGCGTGATATGAGCGTCGATGAGCTTCTCCACGTCCCGCTTGTACTTCTGAATTCTCAGCGTACAATTTGTACATACCACTTATTCTCACCTTATTTTTAATTAGTGACGACGACAGCACTCCGATCATGTGCAGCGCTCCGTCCACTTCGCGCGGGTCGGCCTGCGAATTGCTCAGAATGCCGATCACGAACTCGAGCACCGGCTGCAGGACACCCTTGCGGCGCGACGCAGCCTGCAGGAACTGCTCAGCAGCAGCGGCGGGGCTGTGGAGCTCGTCGAAGACGTCGTATTTCATGCGGATGTACTCCTCCGGGTCATCCTCCCATGCCTCCTCGTCGGCGTCGTTGTGCTGGAGGATAGGGAAGAGCACAGTCTTCGAGATGTCCTAAAGAAAACAACTATCGGATGCCATGCCGTCACGAGGGTGCAAACCTGGAAGTAGGGCTTGACGATCAGCCAGGCCTGCGCATGGCTAACGGCATCCGAGATATGGCTCAGGACCAGGTGAAGCACTCGCTGTGATACGAAGGAACCGTGGACGTAGTTGTTGAGGACGGCTAGAACCGTGTGAAGCACCCGGTCCGCGAAATGCGACGAGTAGTACTCGGCAAAGGGCGCGTAGATCTTGTCCACCTGACCCTTCGAACCGTACCTGCAAGACGGTACGCATTAAACTCGTCTTGTATGATCTTGTCGGAACTAGGCTGTTAATAGTAAGCTCGTACCTTTCGAAGACGCGTGCAATGATCTTCAGCGCCCACTTCTTGCACCGCCACCAAATGACCTCCTCCTTCTCGTCCTCATTCTCGAGGAGGTTGCACTCATCGGGCGTCGGGCGTTCGACAACCTTGAGGAACAGCTCGAGCCAGTGGCCGAAGTCCTGGACCGTGAGCATCTCGGAGTTCAGAGAGAACTAAATCTCGCCCGTGTCCCCGTGCTCGTTCAGTACAGCATTTGCATACCTGCACCAGGCAGTAGAAGATCTTTAGAATGAGCTTCTCCAGAATGCACGCTTCTTGCGAGTCATCTTCGGCGAGTGTATGAAGGCGCTGGTAGAGAAGCGGCATCACCTGCTTCATGAAGCCGACTAACGGAGCCTTCTCGTTCGTTCGCTTGTACCTAAGCGTTTCGGTCCATATCTGAGCATATTTTTGGGGCACTTACTCGAAGACCTTGGTGAGTTTGTGGACGACCAGGAGGGCTCCAAGCCAGCTCAGACCATCTTGTTTGTGAAGGAGAGTTAGGATCTCCTCCAGCAAAGTGGGCCATCCTTCAGGGAAGTCGTTGCGGAGGATGAACTGAACGCAGGAGCACAAGTGTACCCTACAAAGGAACACGTTTATAACATTGGTAGGCTTAACTTTTCGGCGTGGATGACGATGCAATCTCCTTACCTAATAGGCTCAGGTGCGTTAACGATGGACCCGATGATGGCCTGACGAATGGGCGTCTTGTCCTGCTCGCTGATGGGCAGCGTCGTGTCCTTCTCGTCCTCGTCCACCACCCATGCCTTGTGGACGACGTTCTTCAGGTAGATGACGGCCGCCTGGCGCACGGTGCTCTCCAGTTCGACGTCATTGGCCAGCTGCAGGAGGACTTGCGGGAAGCCGATCATTTTCGACATCTGAATATCGAAGATAGCTTTTCTCCTAACCCCTGCTGTTACCTTCTCGAGGTAGTCAGACGCCTCCTTCTGGTTCTCCGCATTGGTGGTCGCCTTGAGGGCCTTGACAATATTTTGTACCTCCATTGCGGAAGACTGAAACGTGAAGATTTCGGCCGGTCAAATTCACTCGCTATGCGAATGGTGCGCGAATTGCCAAATATATCAAGACCTGTCCTTTCCGTTATTTATGCAGGAAACGTGTCACAAATCCAGATTTCGAAAGCTTGAATTCAAACTTAATTAATTTCCAGCAAACAGTAACACTTGGAAACCAAGGCAAGCGTCGGTAAGTTAATTTTATTGCTCTAAAATTGTGAGCTAAAATATCAAGCGTATTCAGCAGTGTCGAACCTAGACGGTAGGGTTCGTGCCCTACGAAGTGGGCCTCACAAATGTTTCGCGGCAACTCATTGTGCCCCTGGCCAAACGTGTATCGTAAACCGCGGAAATTCGTTGCGGGTCTCGCTGGCAGAATCTTTGAGTGTTCTTGGAATCGATATGCTTGTCGTTAACCTTGGACCTTTGCGCATGCGAAAGTCAGCCTGACATGTTTTGGAGAAAGCAAAATACACACCAAAGGAATCACTTTTCTCCCATAAAACGCTTGCGCAGCGAAATACGTTTTTGTGTTTGCGCAGCCACTCTGACTAGCTGCGCCCGAGTCTTTAGTCACCCAGACATCCGTGCGGTCGATGTGTGTTCTCTGGAGTCTTTCGCCACGGCACGCACATGCGACGATCCCATGTTGACATAGTTCCACGCGTAACA
Source organism: Aphelenchus avenae (assembly GCA_020875895.1). NCBI lineage: Eukaryota > Metazoa > Nematoda > Chromadorea > Rhabditida > Aphelenchidae > Aphelenchus > Aphelenchus avenae. The sequence continues at coordinate 321,690 of JNEY01000084.1, read as the reverse complement.
CTGTGATTTTGTTTTCATTCTTTCGTTCCCCGCCATTTGGTGAATCACACTATGTTATCTTTCGAGCTCGTCACAAAGACGAAGACTCGCGTCGAGGGCGTTTCTTTCGTTTTATTGCGTCAGTATTAGCATGCTGCGTCTGACCGTGCTTTCACGTGTACTACGAGTACAGCTGCCCTAAGCGAACTACGCATTAGACCCTTTCATTTAACGCTCTGATTTACTGAGTTTAGCCCACAAGGCCCGGTGATGGTAGCGACTGACTTCTTCGAACGACTTCGTGCCACCGTTGAGGCTTTGCAGCCCGACGGCGAGGATGCCAGCTGGAAGGAGGCCCATTACGAGAAGGTAGCGGAACTAGTGAGGGAGTACACTTGCCACCACTGCGCTCACTTCGTTATTGGGGAGGAAGGTAAGTCCGGCAGGCCATCACAGTAATGTTCTCATCCGACGTCGGACCTTTAGACTCGCCCACTCCTGAACGGAAGCTTAGCGATCTCGCTACGGACGCGCTAGAGGACAGTGCAGTCGAAATCGTCCTAAGCCCGAGTCCAAGAGACGAGAGCCATAAAGTCCTTGAGGAGTTACGAAGTGGCAAGCTGAAACACCGCATGCTGGAGGAAAAATACGAGGCGCATGAGGCGGTTCATTACCGTCGGCAATACATTGAGAAGATGTCGAGGGCCTTCCTGACTGACCTTCCGTACCAGGGCTTCGACTTTGCTAGAGTAGGTTTGCCAGCGACATGCCTTCTCCCATAACTAGCACTATGCTTCAGATACAAAACCAAAACTGCGAAAACCCGATTGGCTTCGTTCCGATCCCAGTGGGTATCGTGGGGCCTCTATTGCTGAAGACAGAGACCAACGAAGAGGGCAAGGACATATTCATCCCGATGGCGACCACCGAAGGAGCACTGATAGCGAGCACCAATCGTGGTTGTGCCGCGCTAAAGGTGAGCTTTCGGTGACGTAGTGAAAGCGTACCGTTGAGTTTACAGGGTATTGGCGTCAACACCACAGTCGACGACGTCGGAATGACACGCGCACCGGTGCTCTCCTTCGAAACTAACAAGGCGGCTCAAGCGTGCCGACGATGGATTGAGCTTCCGGAGACCTTCGAGCTGCTCAAGAGAGAATTCGAAAGCACGAGCAAGTATGCCAATTAATTTGTTCACCATTACAACTCGATCCGTTTTAGCTACGCAAAACTAAAGAAAATCGAACCCAACATGCACAACCGGAAGCTCTTCCTTCGATTTGTTGCAACTACTGGTGATGCTATGGGCATGAACATGGTCACAAAGTAAGATCCGCACGAAGGAATCAGATGACGTCCGGCGTTCTAGAGCCACCAAGAAGGCTGTAGATGCGATCCATCAGCATCTAACCAAGGAGAACGTCAAGGTTCATGTGGTGTCCTTGAGCGGGAACATGTGCGTTGACAAGAAGGCCAGCGCCATAAACTGGTAAGTTATCCGCACGCATCCAGGATAACGCTGGCAATTTTGATACAGAGTATTTCCATAGCTAGAGGATACGATGGCAATCTTGCTTTTAGGATCTCGGGACGCGGAAAATCCGCAACCGCAGAGGCCGTTATCCCGTCCAGCGTCGTCAAAGGAGTGCTGCGCACCACCGTCGACAAGATGGTCGAGCTTGGGCAGGTGAAGCTCGGCATGGGCAGTGCGAACGCTGTGAGCATCGGCGGCTCGAATGCCCACGCAGCGAACGTGGTAGCGGCGATATTCGCCGCCACGGGCCAGGACCTCGCACAGGTGGTCAGCAGCAGCATGTGCGCGACGCAACTTGAACGCACCGAAAGCGGGGATTTGAGCATCAGCTGCACGATGAACTGCATCGAAGTGGGCACCGTCGGCGGAGGAACGAATCTCGCAGCACAGCAGGCCGGCTTAAGGGTTCGTCATTCACCTTACGGACGCTAACGCATACCCGTCATTTTCAGCTTCTCGGCTGCTGTGGAGCGCATCCTACTCAGCCGGGTGAGAACGCAAAGAAGCTTGCGCAGGTCATATGTGCCACCGTTCTTGCTGGCGAGCTGTCGCTGCTTGCAGCGCAATGCACCGACGATCTCGTACAGAGCCACATGAGGCTTAATCGGTAAGCAAAATGACTCTGGTAACGTCACTAAACCAGTGTCATTTCAGCTCCAAATTGGATCTCATACGGAGTGCTCCCGTCCTCGCAACGGCAACCCCATCCAGGCCATTCGAAACGGTGCCGGAAGAACACACCGCGACGCACGAGACGCTTAATGGTCTTGCGCCCGTGATCGCGCAGACTGGCACGAGTAAACAGCGGCAAGAGGCGACTACCTCATCAAAACATCCGCATCTAACTGTGCATGGGTCGTTCCCGTGCAATCCGCTATAGGCTGCCTTAGCTCAGTTCATGTCTGTCATATCGTTGCCGGCCTAGGCTTTTTAATGTGGCCTGTTTATGCCTGTAAGTCTTTGCAACGAAGAGCTTTGAAAAATAAAGCATCACTTTTTAAAGCAGTCTGTATCTCAGCAGGTAGGAGGAAGTAGCCGTCGGAGGGTTTGCACAATGCAGAGCCGACGGGCGGCAGTGCCAGTTGACGTCTACTTCTAAAATATCAAACGGTTTTCTGGTAGCGACACCCCGCTGTGATAGGACATGCTCGTGCTTATAGTACTGCTGCTATATGTTACGTTGAGCAGCATGCTCGAAGCTGACCCGTACACCTCATTTGAAGCGAACGAGACCCCTTGAACTGAAATCGGTCACTTATGCAAATCCGAACCGGTCTGACGCTATAAAGGACGCATACTTTTGACCCGTAGCCATTCATCATCACGTCAACGCTCGGTGGCACGTGCTTCTTCTTCGCGCATCCAACGACCAGAACTTCCTGCTAGCCCCTTTGATGGAGGTCATCATCTACGCAGCCGAACTCGTCGCTCCCGTCGTGCCCTTCGTCGCGCTCGTGTCTGGCGTCGCCCTCTGCGGTGGCGGCAAGAAGGTAAGCGACTTTTCTGCGTTCGGTATGGAAAGGCTTAGACGGTTCGTTACTAGTTACCGCTTTAGGCTGCGAACAGCGCGAAGGCTGCACCTGGACAAGGCGGGCAGGCGCCAGGCACTCCCGGCTACGTGAGCAAGCCGTGCAACAAGCGCGACGGACTCGTCATGGAGGACCCGGACCTGAAGAGCGACAAGCTGGCGCCCACCGGCGGCGACAAGAAGGAACCGTCCACTGCTGCTGCTCCAACTGCTGCAACGCAGGAGAGCTCAAAGCCTGGCACAAGCGCCGCTGCGCCGGAAACAGCGAAGGCCTAACTCGATTCACAGAGTGGTCTCATCACCGTAGCTGTCTAACTAATTAGTCCAATAAACATAAAGTCAGATCTCTATGTTCAAGTTCGATGGTAGTTATTGCTAGGCAGCTTACTTACATAGCCCCTTGCTTTTGTACACCAGTACTCATCCTGTCAACAATTTGTTGCCATTCGGGTGACTTCATCCTCGCTTCATGGAGAATCATGATTGTAAATCAGTGTTCCGCAGTGTTAACAAAGTTCCACCCTTTCGAGTTGCGCCTGTTCCGAGTTCCTGTTCTGTTCCCTCATGGAAAAACAGGCCGTGTTCTAAGTCCCTGTTCCAGATGCCTCTGGCATTTCGGCATTAGTCCTGTTCCACCAGTTCCAGTTCATGTTCCCAAAGTCACGTTAAAAGGATGTGCCCGCGTTGTCTTGTGTGGAAAAAAGTGTGAAAAGCAGATCGTGCACGCAGAAATTTACGAAATCACCTAAGGAAGTGACTACGGACTCCGTACTGAATTCTGAGTTCAAGCCTTTACGCGAATAGCGAGAAATCGGCTAGGTCTGGCTTGGTGGTGAGTCAAAAATGTGCTTGGTCCCCCTTCGGATTTGATAAAAGTGGAACTACTAGTGGCACAGAGGACACTAGTTCCAAGTTCATGTTCTGTTCCCTTACGGAGAAAAAGAGCGTGTTCCGAGTTCCGATTCGGAACTTCCGAATGTTGCTGTGGAACAGGAACAAGGAACAGCAAGCGTGTTAGCACGGGTGTCCAGATATTTGTGATGCAGCAAGAGGTTAATGTCGCAACAGACCCATTCCTCTGGATCATTCAGTATCATTTTACCTTGGAACGGCTGACTAAAAACCTTAGCGCTAACTATTCAGTCGGGATGTCAACGGTGGGAACGACGAGGGAACAGTGGTCGAACTCATGTACGTCGGCACGAAACCCATAGTAAGCAGGGCGCTGTCGTTAACCTTAAGGTTTGGCGCAGCCGGTAACTGGTGAAGACACGTTCACACAGATGCTTATGCACAGTGCCTAACGTACCTAGCTACATCGCATGCTTATGCCCTATTTCAGATCCGCTCATGTACGTCGTCTCATGGTAGCTTTTAATTGCCAACAATATTGCCATGATAGACTTTGAAACAAGTACCTTCTTCCTCTTCTGCTCCGTCGTGATCGTCTGAAACGTCCACGACGTCGGAATTCGACATTGAGCTTCTGCAATGAAGAGGTCGAAAATATCGAAAGCTATTTGACTCGAAATAAAACAAACTGAGCGCGCTCAGAGATGACTGCTTGTCATTCTGCACTATTCGCTTTAAATGGTTTTTGGAACGGTCAGTAGTTAAAATGAAGATTGACCAGAGAGCCGATTGTTTACGAAACACTGCCCAATGACACAGCATTTTACGTTAACTGGTAAACCAACCTCTACCTCTTCTTTTACTTGAACGCTAGAAAACCTCTACCTTTACCTCTACCTCTACTCAAGAGCTGGAAAACCTCTACCTCTACCTCTACCTCTACTTGACTGATGGGAAACCTCTACCTCTACCTCTACCTCTACGTAGAGGTAGAGGTAGAGCAGAGGTAGAGGTAGAGGTTAACGTAGAGGTTAAAACCCTGGTCAGATCTCTATGTTCAAGTTTGATAATACTTAGTTTTTACTTAGATTTTGTACTCTGATGTTATTTCTTACCAATGACCGCAATGCCTAATACATTACACAAAGCCATTATAGCAAAGGCTATGCAAATGTGGTGTTTCATCTCATAGCGAAACACAGACTAAGCTACTTGCACCAATGAATCGCTTCGATGTGCGGGCATTGTTTCTACTCTTCTACAAAATAATCTGGGTGCTAAGTGTGAAACTGACTGCCTATGTCCAATGCGGACTTTCGCAACATTCGGATGGCGTTCAAATTTTTAGAGGTGCCCTGTGCTGATAAGGATGCAAAGCACTTAAGACTCTAAACAGTCCCGTAGCCGACGCAGAAAACCGCGACTGGTTGCAAGTCTGTGCGCTGAATGGTTGGAAGCCCTTTTGTTACAGACGCTTTTGTAATGGTAATATTTGCTTCGGCTCTTTCAGTGTAACGTTTCTGAGCGACATTTTGAGGGGAAGTCCGTGGCTACTAGCTGAGCCCTACGTAACGCTTAAGCATGTCCTTCGCGCATAACTATGCGCAGTCTTCAGCGTTGGGCAATGCACAGGACACTGGACTGGCATAGCAACCAATCCCAAATTCAGTTTTCAAAAGCGTAGTCCGCATTCAGAAACCAGACCTCGATGCCGTTTCTTTGTTTGAGTGAAGTGCAAGCCGCTCCTTTGAACGTATTGTCAGTACAAAATTGCGAACCCAGTACCTAAGTAAGAATTGCTGGGAAGACCTCGGTAGTACCAGCGTCGGAGTCTCTCCTTTGGTCTCTCTTATTTCTCTCGTTCTACCGCAATTTGGATCCATCCGATTGATCGGTTTCCGCTCGAATGGCTTTCATCCGTTCCGCGAGAAAGGGACAAACGGAATCACCAATGTGTCCGCCACAAACATTCTCCTCTGATCCTCCCGGTCCCTATTGCGATCGTTTTGGGATGCATTCTCCGACCGCACTTTTGCAGTCACGCCAGCTGGACTAACCTCTTGCGCCAATCTGTATCCTTAGCAAGCACGTGCTCGATATTGATCAAATTACATGGGTATCAACCGAAACCATGGTCGTGTTAGTTGCGTAGCGTTTGGCCTCCTCCTCTTCCTCGTCACTGGAAATGTGCCAGCGGAAAGATTCTCTTCCAATTTCGTCATAGTTGTGTTTTCCAATTTCGTCATAGTTGTGTTCACAAAAACAGCAATGACCAATCTATTTGGCACCTCACTGTTGGCTTGGCACCTCCAGCTTCAAATGGTACCATCGTTTTAGGATTGCTCTGCTAAGACAATGCTCGTGGATATAAGTGTAGATTATAACGCATGTTTCCAATGTGAATTGCGTCGGATCAGGAGGATGGAGGAGGATCAGCGTCGGAGGAGGATATCCATGCGTAATTCTCGGATTACCTAAGATTGGACTATCACTCACATGTCGCCGTGGAGCGAGCGTTTATTGACCTTATTATGTACTAAGCATTTGAATACCTCTGATCAAGCCTATTCAGAAAACTGATGGCCGCCTGGGACTCCCACACACCGAAGATGAATTTCGGCGTGAAACTGCAATCTGGATTCGGAGGTTCGCGACGCCCGACGCCGCCTCCTGGCTTCAAGAAAATTGAAGAAGTAACTGAAGTACTGGATGCACAGTCCGAAGGGGAAATCGCTTACATCGTCGGCACGAAAGGTAATGCTACCTTTATCACATGTAGTCTACGAACTTCGTTAGAATTGTTTAGGTGCCAACATCATCGAAATTAGGAACGAAACAAAAACCTCCATCCTCACTTCCAAGAAAGGTGACTTGAAAAAACGCTTCATCATCCGCGGCCCTGAAGAAGGCGTCCGCCGCGCTCAGCAAATGATCCAGCAGCAGCTGGACTTCTTCCGCAAGAAGGAGCAGGAACGCATAAAGAGAGAAAATGAAGTAACTGTCAGAAAGGAAGTGGCGCTGAAGCTGGTCGGCGCGATCATTGGGACGAAGGGAGATACAGTGCGAAGTATCCAGGCCTCGACCAACACGCGCATCGAGTCCCCTTCGTTGGGCGAGCTTCCCATTTTCGAGGTGAGTCTCATTGCAGTCATCATTCTGTACTGAACGCGAACTTCTGTGCTTCTGTGCTCAAGACTGGAACGTTCTGCTGAAAATTTTCCCTTCCCATTGCATTCTGCCGCTGAAACGTTTTTCCGATCCAGTTGCATTCTCTAGCGACTTGTCCCTATCCGTCCCTTTATGTTCTGGGCAACTCTGTTTGAAGTCCCTTGAAGGGCGTCAGGCTGTCCGACCAGGGGCCGCTCATGCGGGGAAGCAGAGAGAGGGTGCATGGGTGAGAAAGTGCCCTACGATGATCACGCAACTTCGTCTATGTACCTCCTAGACGCGAGCTTGCCTTTTAGATTACCGGACAACAAGCTGATGTGGAAGCCGCTCAGCGTCGCATCGACGAAATTTGCGATGTGTACTCCACGAAGTCGACGTTCACCAAGAGCGACGCGGCTGCTGATAACTGGGGCTCCACCTCCTCGGATCCGTGGCACGTGGACCAGCACCAGGCCTACGTCGCTGCGACGAGCCACAAGCTAGCGTCTACATCGCTTAACGACGCACCTGATGCGACGGAGATGCGTCTTGCTGCGTTGCAGAAGCAACTGCACGATAAGGAAATCGAAAATGAGCAGTTGAAGAAGAGTGTGGAACAGATGCGCAACTTCATCAAGGAGAACCGTCTCAACGAGGCCTTCATCGAGTTCATGCTGACACCTCGTGCTTCCACGTCCTAAGCTGCACCACGAATGTTAAGAAGAAATCAGTCTGAAAAGAGAGGTCATGCGATTCTTAAGAGCATTTGAAGCTTTTAAAATGTTGAGTTTAATATGATGAACGCATCATATGGAGTCCTAGATTAACTGTTGGAATAAACTTTTTGATTATCAATGCTGTGCTGCATTTTTCTCGTGCGCCCGTTCGAGCTGGGTGTTTTTTTTGGCAGGCATGTCCGCCCATATATTACTACAAAATTCTCTGTGGATCTTTGCCGTTATAGGGAGGTTTTTTTGTAGAGGGGAGACTTGGAAACGGGTCGTGTGAGGCTTGATGCCAGTGGCATCGATGTTGTTATACAGGGAACAAATACCCCCGCCCCCCCCCCATTCATTACACCAAAGATGCTTTTGGGTTAAGTTCTGGGGCGCCCGCCCACTCAAAAAAAAACTCTAAGAATTCCCGGATCTGTTTTAGTTTTTTCTTTGCTGCTATAGCCCTCCCGCTACACCTCCCAACCTTCGGGTGGACGGGATCGAACGGGCTGAAGTGTACGTAGAAAAGTTAATTTGACTTATGAAGGTCTGAGGTACCAAGCACAAATGTCTGGCTTTGTCTGGCGCGAAAGCTGAAATTGCACACTCAAGCTGGAAATGAATATAAAGGAAATCCGTCGCGCTCTGATTTCAAATCCGTACTTCCTCACAGTTCCAGCTTTTCACTGATCGGGGATTCGTAGAGCGGCACGGTCGTAGCGAAACAGCTCATCGATTAACTCTCTCATTTCTCTCAATCACCGCAATTCTCCTTCATCCAGCCGACTGTCCGGTCTCGATTTCTTCGGTTTACCACAAATGGCCCCGACGAATGAGGAATCCGCGAAAGGCCGCCGGCTTCCTCATCACCCCGAAACTACTCTCCCGAGTGCCCCCTGTCGACGCGAGTGAGCTGCCTTCTCTGCTGCTTCTCTGGCCGCAGTGTAGTCGCCAAAGGAGTGTTTAGCCCGCCTGCTTCCCGTCCTTAGCCGGCTGCACCGCTCGTGGCCATAGCGCGCGGGTGTGCATTATTGATCCACTTGCGCGAGTTGAAGACCTTTCGCGGATGTTTACTCACACCTCTTTTCCCAGTTGATTACGACTTACCGCTACATGTTGGTGGCAGAGGTCCGCTGTGCTGCGCCAACATGCGCTTTACCATAACGTTCCAGTTTACTTTTATTATTTTCTCGCCTGTCTTTTTATCCGGGAAACAATTCTGAACAGCTCCTCTTAACTCAAGAAGTTTCTGTAGTACAATTTTCTAAGCGCCATAGCTTGTGGCACACTGCTCTAAGCACTTACTAACCTGGGCCGGCTTTCCGCTCGAAACCTGTTCCCGGTTTATCGGACCTTCACAAGAAGGTGTTATATTCATTGTCCAGGCAATACCTGTCAAAGTTGCGTAGGTAACTGGTTCCTCCCGTATTCTCCGTGTCGACATGCAACTTGCGGTGATCACTCTTATGCGCGTTGTGCACATTCAATTCGTATAATCATTGCCGGACATTCTGAGTACACCTATTTTCAGAGATTTTATGGCAACAAGGGACGCACTGACAGAGATAGTGAATTTCGGCGTCAAACTGGATTCCAACTTTGGTGCTTCGAGAAACCTGCTGCCGCCTCCTGGTTTCGACAAGATGGCAGAAGTTACTGAGATAGTAGAAGTTAATTCGTCGGATGAGGTCGCTTATGTCGTTGGAACGAAGGGTAAGTGCCGCCTATTTAGCATAGCATTAGCGAGTTGACGCCATCCGTTAGTGACGTTTTAGGTTCCAACGTGATAGAGATACAGAATGAGACGAAAACTACGATCACATCGTCCAAGAAAGGTAGCCTGAAGAACCAATTCACCGTCGTCGGCCCGGCGGACGGCGTCCGCCGAGCCAAGCAACTGATCCAACAGCAACTGGACTTCTTGCGTAAGAAGGAGCATGATCGAGTGAAGTGGGAAGAAGACCGTAAAAAGAAGGACAACGAAGTAACGCTCAGCAAGGAAGTGCCGCTTGACCTGGTCGGCGCGATCATCGGGACGAAGGGCGAAACCATTCGACACATCCAGGAGTCGACCAACACGCACATCAAGTCGCCGCTGAAGGGAGACCCGCCGTTCTTTGAGGTCAGTGTATCACATTGGAAAATTCCAGTGTCTTCTGTGTCCCGCCTCAAGGTGAGGTTGATGTCCTGAACAGCCGCTTTTCAGATTACTGGACAACCTGCTGACGTGGAAGCAGCGAAGGAGCAAATCCTCGCAATCTGCAACGCGTACTCCACCAAGTCGACGTACACCAACAGCGACGCGGCTGCTGACAACTGGGGCTCCACCACCTCTGATCCGTGGCACGTCGACCAGCACAAGGCGTCTGTCGCTGCGAACAGCCAGAAGCTGCCGTCTGCAACGCTCGGCGACACATCTGATGCCCGGAAGCAACTCCAAGAGAGGAAAATCGAAAATGAGCAGTTAAAGAAACGCGTGGAACAGACGCGCAACTTCATCACGGAGAGTGGACTCGACGAAGCCTTCATCGACATCGAAAATGAGCAGCTGAAGAAGAGCCTCGAACGGATGCGCAACCTCATCAAGGAGACTGGCCTCAACGACGCCTTCATCGAGTTCATGCTGAAGCCTAGTGCTTCCAACCCATAGAGAGCGAATTCGTACGAAAGAAATCTTTATGCAAAAGTAAGAATGGTAACCCTGTATTAAGAACGCTTGGAGCATTCGATGCATTGAATTCGCAATGCTTAATGCATTTTACGGAGTAACGATTTTTAACAGGCTGATTGGAATAAACGTATTTGGAGTCTTATTGTCACTGGCTTGCTACAAGATACCTAGTAGCATCTTGACTTAGAACGGCGAACTGTTGAGCAGGCTCGAACCGTTGAGTAAGCATCGCTCTTAACTGGGTCCATAAGTGCGGAGCGATGTCACACAGGACGTGAATGTTGCGCTAGGTGGCATGTTACCCATTCAGCTTGATAGTGACATTTTGGGCAATCCTGCTCTCTACTCCTTCCCCATGTGCCATGCTTGGCTATGTGGTCCTGTCGCGGTTTTCGGAAGTTCCCAAGCTTCTTGTCTTCATCGATAACACATCAGTGCCTGAGACATGACATAAGTAGGCTATATCGATGCGTGAGCACATTGGCCTAAGCTTGCTGACATGAAGTTTGCCTAGGAGTTTGCTGCGTCCAGAATTGCCCTAGTGCCGCTTTCACACTAATAAACGTGGTGCGACGAAGAGATGCTTACAGAATAATTTTTATTCTGCACCTAAGCAACACGGTTTTCGGATGCGCGCATGATACGACGAATACCGCTTCCGCATTCGAGACCTCGTAGCACGTAGAACGATCGATCAGTGCGTGGAATATTTTCTTCTTTTGTGGACGAGAGATTTAGCGAAGGCTCCGTGGGAACACATACAATTAAGGTTAGTGTGAAAGACACAATCAAATCGCTTAGCAAGGGCGCGGAAGTGGACCACGATCTCGCGTAGTCCACAGCTGCTGTTCACACAAGCGTTCACAGACGAGAGCAAAGAGGAGGATATGGACAGGCAAAAGACAGCCGTCATACACGTTATCTAGCAAGTTTCGGGGCATCAAGTACAAGCCTAAACCGAGCGGAAATACTTAGAGATTTTTTTGCTAAATTTGATAGACAAAATCAGTGAAATTCGACGGCGAATTTCGGCACTAGCAAGGCATGGTTTACATCAGGAAGTCGGCCACTTGAGCGGGACCACTGCAGCGGTGTTCGGCAAGTGATCCGAGAGAGGTGGCCTATGTCGCCTTCATCTCCTGGATCTGTTTGATCAGGTAGGCCTTCTCGTCGTTGAACTGCTCGTCCTCCGTCCGGTCGGTGTGGAAGTTGGAGAGGAACTCGACGAGCTTCTCTCGGTTGCGCAGCAGTATCTCCGCGATTTGGCGCGGCTTCTGCGGGTTTGCGACGAAGACCTCAACGGATGAAAATATAGTCAAGCTCCAAAAGTCTGCTACGGGCTACAAAGAGAATACATCAACGCCTATGACACATTCATACCGTCAAAGGAAGGAACTCTCTGAAATCAGCGTTTTGGCAAAGAATTCACCTTGAAGACGTGGAAGGCCTCGAACTGGATGTTGCGGCTCTTCTCCTTGAGCATGTTCATCAGGAGCTTCAGGTTGTCCGGGTTGCTGATGTAGCGCTGCATGACGTTGAAGTTGTGGCGGTCGAGCAACAGTTCCCCGAGCAGCTTCAGCGACTGCCGGCGTACCACGTAGTTCTCGGAGAGGAGCAGGTTCTGGTACCTCTCGAAGAAGCGGTCGTAGTTGCGCTCCAGGAATTCCGCGCACAGGGCCTTGTGCTTCGTAATCAGGTCCTAAAAGGCGTTTAATTTGGCTGCCCGTGCACGAGGTCGAACCTTGAAAGTGTTGAAAGCATCAGAGGCAATATCGAAGGTCGAGACTTCTACGTAGCCGAAGAAGTCGTAGAACTGCTCCGACTGGATGATGATCTTCGCCAAATGCTCGTGCCGAACGCATTCCCTCAGCATCGTACCGCAGGTTATGGCAATGTCTGGTGACTCGTACCTGCAAAGGCATGTGTTTTAGTCTTGTCAATCATGCACTTTGCAAGAGCTTACCCTTTGACAAGAATGAGCAGAATCTCTGGCCTGGCGCAGAGATATTCGACGGTAGGCGATCGGGTACCGATCTGGCGACGCAGGAGATTGTTGAAGATTAGCGCGACGTCCTTCTTCGACTCGAAGTCGAGTTTCGTCAGGTTGCGGATCAGCAACGGCAGCACATTTGCGTTGTACGTCTCCTGCGCCAGTTGGGCGACCTGGAAAATACCAAGTCCACAGTGGTGTTGCGAAAAACAGCGTAAAAAAACAACAAATTTCGTCACAGCGGCTCGAAACCAGTGCAGTTAACAATAGGGCTAAAGGAGTGCACAATGGCATAAAAAACTAAATTATTCGGACAAATTTAGCCACAGTTTTTGGACAGGATAAAAAACAAATACGTGCTGCAGTCAACACGTTTGTAAATGCTGTGGCAGTCTTACATGCTCAGTGTGCGGTTCCTGGTTGTCCTGCCCGTAGATGATCAGCTTGACGGCCTGCAACCATCGATTCACCTCCTCCACGGCTTTGTCCGTCTTCTTGTCGCCCTTCTCGATGACCAGCAACGCGTCGCGCAGGTTTTTCACGATGTCGGGCGGCGACTTGTGGGACTTGCCAAATAACGCGGACTGCAAAAGAAAGGTACTAGACGCGCATCGAAGGCATACTATCGTGGTTCTGATTGCAGTTACTGGCTAAAATATTCAAAATCGCTTACCTTGAGCATTATCACTGCCGTATCAAAGCCGATCCATGAAATCGGTGTAAAGAGCGTCGCCGCGTACGTACTTGGTGCGCCAGAATGTGGGCGTGGTCGACCGCTTGGCAAAGTGCGCACCGGCTGTCGTCACGAGACCGATCGCTTTGAGCAGAGTCTAAGACCGCTAATGCATGCTGTTTGGTGATTATTGCTCTAACGGTGAGCAGAATAAACACAACAAATTGGTAGGAAGAACGGAGGAAATACTGCACTCACTTAACGCGTACTAGCCTTGCGCGTAGGTCTGTGAGACTAAACGGCTTTGCGAGTCGTGAACTCGGCAAGCATTACCTAGAACAACAGCATAAAATTTCAAGGGAACCAACGGCCTTGAACCTGCTCGAAGCTGTAATTCCCACTGATTTTTGAGCATTCTTATCTACGACTCGAGCTTGTCTTCAGGTTCAGTACGTGTACCCAGAGATTTATGTACATCTCCAAAATTTCGTACAAATCCAGATACACATTTGCATCAACTTCCGCCTCCGCTACTAAGGGACGACTTGCTGCGAACACCGTCGCCGGTATCCTGGTTACGTCGACCGACGAATAAGGATGAGAAGAAGGGCATCCGAGGCCCGCCTGCTTGTGCCGAGCATGAGCGATGTGAGCGGTATAGGTGAAGCAGAACTGCTGTCGTCACCACAAGCACGCAGATAACGGACGCGATAGTGAAGATGATCAGGCACCATTTCATCGTTAGGAACATCTCACCGGCTCGCTAAAATTCGAGACTTTTATGTAGCACCAAGTGAGAAACTGTAACTGCAGGATTTGGTAACGGTAGGAGCTACTTCCAGCAGGTTATATTGTCGAGAACGGATGCCGTTGGTGGATACATGATTGACCTAGCTGACAAAAAATCACGGCACTCTTTCTACAAACACATTTTTTCTGGATGCTTAGGTTGAGCTGAAAGTCACTAAGAGCACGCCAAACATTCTCAGGTAAGCGACTGAAACTATGCACGTGAGAGGCGATTTGCATTACCTCGGCCCACTGGAAATCGAAAATACTTGCCCTGGCAGCGAACTGAATATCCTCCATGCCGCAGGTCTTGAAGCAGACCCCACCGCCGCCGAACAGTCCGGCAAACGGCGATGCGCTGGAGTGCGTTCCCGAAGGCATCCCTCCTGATGCGGCCGACGCGCCGTCCTGAGGCGTTTGTCCACCACCGAGTTCACCGGGCAACAGGTGGTCTTGAGGGCGACCGATGATATTGCGCAGGCCTGACACGGTTCGCGATACGTCCGAGAAGAGCTGCGATAGGTCCACTTCACGATCGCCTGTGGCCGTACTCATGCTCCAGTCGCGATTCGGGCCAAGCTGCAGACCGCGGTTTAGGATTCGGAATCGATTCGAGTAGGCTTCGCTTCGCGAAACAGTCGCATACACTTGCAGGTGTCGAAGAGGCTGCTGCGCGAGTCCACTCGACGTCCACTTGACTCGATCACGTTGAGAAGAACGAATGCGAGAACATCTAAAAAGCACCGCCAACATCGCTTACGTCGGATGTACACGAAGGTCGTGCAGCATATAGAGACACTCGCGCAGTACGGATATGCCCGCAAAGTGAACACGAGTCTTAAGGTCCTACAGCACGGAATGATGCTGATCGTTCAGTGACATCCGAATAAAAACCAACAATGTGGTACTCGCGGAAATTCAAGTAGGCACGACCAATGCACTGATTCAAGCAGCGAAACGGGCGTGCAACGAGGTTGGTGAAAGGAGAGTGAATAGCTTTTTTAACCATCGAACCATCGTTAACTATGCTCGTAGCAAAAAGTGCATCTAAGGAAGCAGTGCAAAGCGCAGGGTAACGCCGAAACGCGACGGTAAGAGAATTGTCCATTCGGACAATGTCAAAGCGTTTCCGAAAAGCTTTCGTAGACGCACAGATGGGCTCAGCTGCTCTCGAAGCGCGAAAGCAAAGCGGAAAACATCATCATTTGTGCGTCGTCATGGTGGGTGGGTGGACATGCGCAGCGGTCACCGAGTGACCCGCCACCCGTTTGGTCCGCGAGGCTAATATGTGCGCAAAGCCGCTTGTCGCGGGGTTTAGTTGGACACTCGAAAGAGGTTTGAAGGGCGCTTTAATGGAACTCTCGGCGGATTTCAATGGCCGGGACTAGTCCGCAAAAAAACAGTCTTTTGAGGCCGGCAGTTTGCCTGCCTCGATGTATTGAAGATGAACCCCATTCGTGATCATTTTTGCCTATGGTTTGCAGACAAGGTTCTGAAGTAAGCGTAGCACAACAAGGTTCGTATGTTAGCTCAAAAATGAAAGCTAAAGTTCGAAAACCAATTAGCTTCCGTTCTCCGAATTAAAAAGGACGGCCTAAGCCGTTCGGCCACTGGACTCGTCTTCACGATTTCGCTCATGTCAAAGCGCGAACTTTGAGTCATGCATGGAAGGAACGCCGAATCCATTTGAGCAGGACAAAAGAGGAAGCGAGACTCTCGAAAGCCGGTATTTGCTCCCGATAAACCGAGGTATGCTCGCGCATCGATTGTCCGCACGAACACCGACAACGGGTTGACCTTGCGCACCTGGAACCCCATTCTGTGGATTTCACCGCGAGAACAGAGAAATCTGCATCTGGAAGAAAAGGCCCACCTGTACGAATGCTGTGCAGATTCATTGCTAAAGACAGTCTGCCGCAGTACGTGACATGTTCGACAAATATGACGTACTTACGTTCTACCTTTGGGCAAGGATACGAAACTAGGTACATAATCTTTAAAGTTCGTGAGAATTAAGACTGCGTTGCTGGCGATGACTACGACAATGGTAACATTACCCTCTGGAAGCATATGCGGATGAGCTAAAGACTCCGCTCCGTTAGAGCAACCGAACCCCATATTTATCTCAGGCAGGACGCCAGATAAATAGAGCTGAACCGAACTCGGAAGTTATTCAGAAAAGGTACTCGCGATTTTCCTGCTCGTTGTTGCCTACTACGTTGTGGCTGCTGACTGACAAGCGAATCGGCCTGCGGTTGGCATTTCAAAAATGCGAAATACCAGCCTCCCGAAAATGCCTACGGATGGATGGTCGGCGCACGTTCCCCGTGCGGCATACTTAGTGCTTACATGCGCGGCTTGTCCTCTATTTCCGGGAGTAGGGTAATGGACACTAGCCAGAGACGCGATTTTCCGTTGGCGTCACTAAGCATCTGTCGACGATGCATACGTTTCCTTGTCGCTGCAGAAAAACTTCGCAATGCTTGTACCGTCCACGGCATAACAACGTTGTCGCTGTAACTTAACTGCAACTGTAACTATAAACTGACTGGCTCGCTGAACGATCCCCTTAGCAGTTACTGAGGGTAAGATTAAATCGCTAAGGACTTCTTACATTGGAACAGTTATTGGAATGACGATGTAGTAGTTACAACCCGGACCCAGGCACTATTTTTCTTACAGTTTGCTTGAGAACATGGAAGTGTGTCACGTGGTAAAGCGCAGTTGTGCTTTTATCAACGAACGTCAAGCATGGAAAAAAATCATCTTACCTTTTGCGGCTTTGTTCCCAGGAAGGGCCGACGGAGCTTCTTTCGCTCTCGCACGTCAACAGGACGCGACGTAATACGCAAATTTGACCTCACGAGTTATTTAAAGTCCGTTGGATTCGAGAGTACGGCATCAGTCGGCCTCGTCCGCTCAACGCTCCAGCTTTCTCCTTCGCTTCAAGCAACCCTCTCGACGTCGTCATGGCCCAATCGGTTCCTCCCGGCGACATCACCACCCAGCCCGGCACGAAGATCGTGTTCAACGCGCCGTACGACGACAAGCACACGTACCACATCAAGGTGCGTTCCCCCTCCTTCCGTCATGCATTAGATCCTAACCCTTTACTCGTTCAGATCATCAACGCGGGCGGTCGTCGCATCGGATGGGCGATCAAGACCACGAACATGAAGCGTCTGGGCGTGGACCCGCCGTGCGGCGTGCTCGACCCCAAGGAGGCGGTGCTGATGGCGGTCTCCTGCGACGCCTTCCAGTTCGGCTCCGAGGACACCAACAACGACCGCATCACCATCGAGTGGACCAACACGCCGGACGGCGCCGCCAAGCAGTTCCGCCGCGAGTGGTTCCAGGGCGACGGCATGGTCCGCCGCAAGAACCTCCCCATCGAGTACAACCCCTGAGCCACCCCCTCCCCTCCCCAGCCGCCATTTATCTCCGTGTTTACCTCGAATAAAGTAGCTTAGTAACCAGTTTACATAAGTTGGTAAGTAACTAGTAACCAGTAACCAGCCGCCTTTAATAAGTTAACCAGTAACTAGTTAGTAACGGATTTACATGCATGGTTGTAGTAGCGATTAGAAGAATACCGATGCATTTGTTCTAGTCTACTAAGCGTCGAATGTCTTAAACCACAACAACTACAACACCACTTTTGATAAAACTGCGACTGCAACATAATCAAGGGCAATAAAGCTGCTTCGCGATAATTAGCGTCGTAACTTATTACCGGCACAACGCTAAGTCAAGCTTTCGAGTTCGCTACTGACACATGAGGCGCTACTGGCTGAGGCTATTCGCATGCCTGCCCGCCACAGCCCGCAAACAAACCGCTTTATTGGGGGAGGAAAATAGTGTCGTCCGGATAAATATTCTGCACTGTGACGATGCACGTCCAGGCACTCGGATCATAATATATTGGCATTAGCCGGTGGGGCGGTGTCGCATAATAAACGTACGTAGAGTAATAAAGCTCGTTCACGGACGAAGGCCGTCAAAAGTAACCCGAGCGAAGTCAATCAAAGAGATAAGGGGATAAACAAATATGGGAATCTGCGAAAGAGCTAGGTACATCCGCAGAAATTTAGCAGGACACATCAAGCCATGTTTGAGCTTCGTCAGTGCATACATCGCGTGTGCCGAACTCTCCGCTTAATATCAGGAATGGGGTCGGCCTATGGAGTAATGGGAGGTCGTCTACGTGGATGACGTGGCACGCGCTACTTCTTTCCCGTCTTCTTGATCTGCGGCTTCATGGGGACCTTGGGCAGGCGTTTCGGTACCTCGGAGGCATCAGGAGTGCGACGGTGCGTCTCCTTCTGCTTCGGAGTGGAGTGAGCGGGAGGAGGAGGCGCGTCACTCAGGTCATCGTCCTCGGGGAACTTGAACGAAGAGATGCCATGTCCACGGATCGTGCGATCCGTCCGGTTCTTGGCGGACGATCTGCCCCTCTAAAATGGACAAGTATGCAGAACTTCGATACAGTCGATAGGAAACCTTGGGTGTCGAGTTCTCCTTCTCCGGCAAGTCGCCCTCGGCGTCCTGGAAGCTCACGCGGCGTCGCTTGGTGATCGCATCGTTATTCTGAAATTGATAATTGTTCACGTCAAGATGCACAAGTCGTGAGGTATGCGATAAAGTAACGCTAAAGCTTACCTTGCGAGGAGAGTTCTCGTCATCCCAGGGGTTCTCCACACCGTCCTGATCCTGGGCATCCTTGTCTACCTGGTTCCTTTTGAGGGCCGACTTGCGCTTCTAAATTCACTGGATATTGCTGCGGATGACGCATTTAAAAGCAAACCTTTGTGTCAGCTCCATCAGTCTCCATCGCGAGCAGATCAGGCTCATAGTCTTCTTGGAGCAGCTCGGCCTCCGAGTGATGTTCCACGTCGCGCTCATCAACCTCGCTGGCATTGCCCTCGTCGTACTGCTCGGCGTCATGCGCGTTCTGCTGATCAGGAAGGATGTTCTCACGGCGTCTCTTCTGGCGCTCCTAAATTGAAACAATAGTAACTCGAAGATGCTCGTGACAAGCGCACAGGATTGGATCGACGAGCTCTCTACTCACCAGAATCTGCTTCTCACAACTCAAGTAGGTCTTTTGGTTCGCAGCGTAGAGCCTCGAGAAGTCGTCCGGCATATAGCTGGTCTGAACCTTGACCACGAGTGCGGAGTCGCAGGTGTCCACGCGGCCGACTGTCGTCACCTGCGTTGCATTTGCGTACTTGACTCTGGAGGCCTCCAGGCGAGATTTGCCGTCGTGGAACGTCATGTAGTCCCGCGGAACGCCTAAACGAAGAGCTATTCTATGGGAACAGAAGGAAAGCTAAAGCATAGAGTGTACAAAGTTTGGGTGTGCCTACGTTCGTAGTATTGCATCCTCAGGGAGAGGCGCACGCTCGGTGGCAGCGGAGCAAGCGACAAGAGAGTGCATACGAGGCTTCGGAGAACGTACGCCGCCTCTTGCTGGAAGGTTTCCGGACCCTTGTACGCGATCTCGCTCATCAGAGACTCGTCATGCCTGTAATGATGATAGCTTTTCGTGTGTTTAATGCGATCATCTGCATCGCCTGCTTAACATAGCGTAAAGAGGCACTGGTTCCGTGCGCGCACCTGATGGTAATGCAGTCCGGGTCGCCGTAGACCAGCTTGATCTCGTAGGTCTCGAGGGCCGCTGTGGTTTCTCCGACGATGAGCATCAAGCTTCGAAGCTAAAATAGAGATTAAGGTCTTTCACTGTAACGCAAGCGACTCACGTATTTCTTGCCGATGCTTTCCATCACCTGCTTCACGAGGTTGTAGCACTTAAGGCCCGACTCATCCTTCCTCTTGAACACCATGAAAGGGACCCCTAAAATGCGTTCATGCTTTGTCGGAACAGTCAATATTACCGTTGCTGAGCCGGCGCTTTGTGATCGCACTGCTCGGGACGAGGTGACGATGACCGAAGATCTGGGCCAGGCACAGGTACGTCATCTGCTTGAGGAACTTGTTAGACTTTTCTGGTGAGTCCGCGTCATGCTCCATCCAGTCTGCCTAAAAGACGTCTCAAGTAGTGCCGGCCGCTTTTCCTAAGATGATGTAGGAAGTCTACCTACCAGGTGGAGGGTGCTGTCGTGGCTGTCGTCCATGTTGGCCAGCAAGGACAGCGTCCTCCCCGGAGTATCACTGACATGCGTGCGCGATTTATCGTTCCGTTCCATAGTGCGACAAACTAAACTTAGCAATAGAGGAATTTGTGACCAACCCTATCGAGAACGCGAGATTCCTGCGTTTTACAGGCTCACTTCAGCGTAACTCAGGCTACGCCTATGCTGGTAATGTATGCTTAGGCACAGAATAACTACAGCTAAGACTGTTGTTTCTGCTATCAAAAGAATGAGCCACCGAGTCATAAGGAACTTGACGGAACGAATCTTCACCTGTGGTCACTCTTACAAATGAATATCGCGGGATGAGGCCCTCCGAAGAAGCAACATTCGTTGCGGGATCCAAGCGCCAAACGGCTGCATGTTGCTTGCGACGGGGTGCATCCAGCGTAATCGTAGAAGGCCCGCGCTAATAAGGGCCTGCAAGGTTCAGAAACAAACTGGCAATCTGCAAACGTTGTCGGGGTGTCACGTATGCCCTAACCTAGGCAAAAGTTTGCGTGCCTATGGTTCATCACTCGGTTGTCGGCCACAAACCGACGCTTGTCATAAGCTATGCTGAGGGAAACTTTTGCTGATGGCCGTATGTGTTACCAAGTCTGCGTCAATTCTTAAGAAACACAGTTATGGTGCACTTACTGCTTTATTTAAGTCGAGTAAGCGGCTTGTATTCCATGCTCTTACTGGATGACCAAACAATTCAAATGAGGGTGACTAATAATCAGCAACAACAAATACCGAATAAGGAAAATGAAGGAGCATCACAAGGGAAGGAAAAGGAAGAGAAGACTAACTAAGCTGCCGCAGAACACATATCTTTGAGATAAAAAAGGAAGAGAATACTGGTGCATTATTGTTTACGGGCAAGGTTATCACATTCCGCTCTCGAATCCGAAGTTCTCCCCGACCTTAGCGCCACCGATCGCGAGATGACTGTCGATGGCCTGAATGAGCTCGGCAGGAGATGGCACACGGCCGCTCTCGAGCTTCGACCAGATCTGCTCGTTACCGAGATAGATCTCGAATGCACCAGTGGACATGAGCATACCTAAAGCATCAGTTCAGCTTAGTACCGAGGTATCCATAAAATGGTTCTAGATCTAGTCTAGTGTCAGTTGAAATTCTTGTAACACAGTGTGCACACAGTCCGCTTGAAGGGTATACACGTGCCAACCAACAGCGGCCGCCATACGCTAGTAGCGCTTCATTGTCAGTGATTCATTACGTCCGTCATTTGGCAGGAACTATCCAACTAACTTTCTTGACTTGCGCCATGAGTCAATTCCATCATGAAAATCTTGGAAGTGCCCATTCATGTCTCGGTTGCACTTACCCTCAACGGCATTACTGAGCATGAAGAGCATGAGGCACGCGGAGAGCTTGTTGCCCATCATCCAGGTGAAGACGCCGGGCGTGGCAATGCCCAGCGACGGGAACGGATCGCGGCCCATGACAACCATGACGATCAACGCGATTTTCGCAATCCCGATAAACTGAAACAGCCCGTAAATAGAGGCACCAAGGTTCTTGTCCGTACCTGAGCCAGAAGTGCCTTAACCTGCCCAGGTGGGTAGTTTGCGCCCTCGACCACTATTCCAGGGTACTTCTCGGCGACGATCTGCGAGAACTGGTCGAAGGCTTGTCGGTATCCGCACGATACGCTGAAAGGACGAGCTGATTCTTCCCTAGCACCGTGTCAAGACGATCTGTGGGTAACAATTTAGCATTCCCACCGTAACAAAATTGAGGTTTAAGGGATTCAAAGTCGACACTAGGGGAAATGGTTGTTAAAAGCATAAATTAATTCCCGGTTGTACTGATTTTCAGTCTAATTTCTTACCAGAAGGAGAATCGAAGTGGAGGTAGGTTGGAAGGCACCGCGAACGCCTTGTCGCGCTTTGGCATGGCACTTGGGTCTCGGATTTCGATGCTCTCCTCTTCAGCGTCCGCGTTCGCTTCAGGCGAGTACTTTGCGGCGGGCTCGTCGTCGAACTCCTGGAAGTCATGCTCGTCCTCGGTGTGTTGCTCCTTCTGCGTGAGCACCTCCATCACGGACATGACGGCCACGACGGCGAGCAGCACTCGACAGGCGGTGTTCATCTTGCGTAGGACGACTTCGGAATGCGCTGAAGTTATCAATGTTGGAAACAGTGCAGGTGGAAGCTGTCGAAACGTATAAACTGACGCGAATCGCGATGAACAGGTACACTACGACGCGTTGAAGGACGAACAACCGGCAATGTAGGCCGACTTGACTCTTTGTGTTCCTTAAGGAACTTACGCTCAGCAAGGACCTACCGATTTGCCTGGCGCCTCAGCTACAGCAGGTAGCGCCCAGTCATTGCGATAACGGAAAACCTATATACACATATCACAGAGCAAGCCGAAACTATGCTAAAAAAGAGTAGCAGCAATCAAGGTTGTTCTTAACGGTCTTGTTTGCAGGATAACGATGATCTTACAATTCGTTGAAGCCAGATGATCTAGTCACAAAACCGGATGGCATGCGCGCAACATGCAGAGATAATAAATAGCAGACCTTTGCATCAGCGAAATTTGGCATTCTGCATTACACTTCAAGAGAGGTCAAGGCAAGTACGGAAACGTCGTGTAGTTGTTCCCTAGTTGTTTAACAGCATATCGAAACTATCGAAGCCCAAGAAGAAACTTTCGTCCGCTCCAAGGGAGAAAACCCCTTTGACCTGAGGTCCGTGAACCCAACGTCCGATTTCGGGCACCACGTGTGCACGCGGACGCTATATTTTGCGCTGAAATTACTGGCGCACGCTTGATGTCGCTTGAAGTGCAGAACTTGGAGTACACGAAGAACGGCTAACAGATTCAGGTCCGATCGGATCTATTAACCCCTAAGCTCGTTACTCGTACCGTTGACCGACAAGTTTTTCGTTGCGCAGATGCTGCTGTTACTGTTATAGTTGCATAGCTTGCTGAACTTTCTGCCTGGGGAACTTCCATAAACTACCTAGGGTTAACGAACAAGGTGGTTGTTTCCGTTAGAGCTAGAGCTCGGTAATGTGTGAGTCTCAAGCTAGCGTTGTGCTTGAGCCGCAAAGGCGAGGCCGGATGGATCTCCACGGTCCGACATCTTGGGCACAGTCCTGGGTGATATTTGGCCTAGGGAAGAACTTTGTGCTTGCGACCCAAACAGATGCGAACGCGTAGAGTGACTGCCTATGGTATTTTCTGATCGTCGGCTAAAAACATCCGAGCAAAGTCGCTTGAGGAACGCTATAGACATTCACATAAAATGCAAGTAATGCAGAAGGCACACGGGACGCAAAAACATAAGGCACTCTCATACTTGAACAAACGAGTAATGAGCACACGGCAAGTTTGAGAATTATGCAAGGGACCGTCCGGAAATTGCGTGAGTATCACGGGGGACGCGGGTGGGGGTCTAATCATGGGCATTATCAACGGGGGAGGGCGGGATAGAACCATGAAATTTCGGGACAGCACATGACTGAAAAAGGAAGAATGAAGAAAATAAGTTATGGATAGAATCGCAACAAAACTAGGAATCTTTTTCGGAAGCTGAAAGGTTTCCATGAAGGCGCCAGATATGATGGTCAGAGTCCGTCGAACATATGCACGCGCGACTTGGTCGATCCGGCGCCACTCTAAAGAGCTCTGATTAGAATTGTAGTTTAATTTCTTTGCTGCACTCAAACTAGTGTTGTGGTTATGGTAGTGGCACAGGCCAAGGCCGAGCGAGGCCATGGATACGCCGGAGATGATTAGTGGTTAGCACGCACTCACTCTTGCACTGCAATGTATGCTAACGCTTAATGCCGAACACATGCGTACCGCATTTACACAGTCACAAACAGTCCACACAACATGCCTTTGTCTTTAGCCAGCGAGGAATGTCTCCGGCAGACTAAAGGAAGCACGGTAGAGCGAACGAGTTTATAATCTTTGAAACACGTGTGTGGTTCTCTATGGACGGAAGTCACCAGAAATGAGATCGCGTACCTTTCGCAGCGAGGAATACTTGTCGATTCCATGCTGCACGTTGGTTGCGTGGATTTTGTCGTGATCACTCATCCGGTCCTCCCTTTTTAAATCTTCGATTTCGGCGCGGAATTGACTCAAGCGTTCCTTGATGTCTTGGTTCTTCTCGTGACATTCCGCCCTAAAATGATCGTCCTACGTCAGTCGTCAGCTAAGCTCTGCAAACCTAGTCCGCTCGATTTCCGCGCGGAGCTCCTCCATCTCGGCGTTGAAGAACTGGCTCGACTGAGACGACGTCGCGTGAAGCCGGTCGTCGGCAAGATGACCGTTAAGACCAACTTGGCTTTGGTAGGACGGCGCAACGTTGTTCTGTGTTCTGTTCGGTTGGACGGAGTACGGTAAATTTTGCGAGGAGAGGGTCTTTGCCGTGGTGACCAGCGGCTGTGTAGAGTTGGCAACTGTTGTCGTCCTCGGATGACCGTTAAAGGCTGGCACTCCATTTGATGCCCCATCCGAGTGCCCTGAGATAATAATTTTTATCCGTCTTCTAGACAAACATGTGCGTACCTTTACGGTTAGGAGGCACGAATCCGTTCTCGGAGTGTCGTTGTTGGTGAACGATGTTAGCTGACTGATAGTGCGGCTTCGGAGGCTCCCATGACTAAATCCTGCTGACGTGAATGAATAAGGTGAAAGCGAGCGAAAACATACGTTTTTGTCCGCGCCGTGGATTATCATTTGACTTCGGAACATCTTCTCGCGATTGATTCTGTCGTTATACTAAACAACGGCTGTAATTTGATGGAGAAGGTAACTGGTTGTACCTGCATAGCATTCTTCAGTCGCAACAAGTCAGCTTCGGGCTGGCTGGCTCGCTTCGACGGGTTAAACGATTCCTTATCCGGAAGACGAGTCTTCACGAGAATTGCATTCCGATTTTCATCATACGACGACCTTGACGTTCCCTGCAAATGCGCATTTGCGTAAGGAGCCTCTTCCCCGTTACAGATACTGGACGGTCCCTAGGGTTCTCGTGGTCAATGGAAGATGTGTCTACCTGCAAGTCCGCAAGCTTCTGCGTAAGCACCGCAACCACGGCTTTTAAACGATCCCTCTCTGCCTCGGCTTGAATTCGGCGTTCTCTTTCTCGCTGCAGTAGTGCTTGTTCAGACTAAATGAGAGTTGCACACGTTGGGCGGTAGGCTTCGACATGCCAGTCGTTTCTGCCGTTGTTCTCGGGCTTGGATCTTCATTTGCTGCACTTCCAAAGAGTCCGATTGTCGTCGTCGAAGGTACAAGTTGTGCGTTCCGATGCACAAGTCAAGAATCGACGCGTTGATGGAGGCGTCCTGCGCGCGAAACTTGATTTCACTCTTGTCCATGACGCATACGGTGAACTAAATGCCTACTTAAGTACATCCCCAAACACGTGGATGCCGTACCAGCTTGTTTCGGAAGGAAATATCGCTGATCTCACTCCACGGGAAGAACGGACGCGGTGAGAGCCGGTTGCTCGTCTCGTAGATGCCTATTCCCTGAGCGGATACTCCCAGCAGCAGGTTCGTGTCCTTTTGATTCTGAAGGCAGCTTTTACAAGACAAGTTCGACAGACATGGCTTACGTATATCGGATAGTATTGGATTCCGTACATGTCCAGGTCCTGTGCGACCCGCAGGTATTCCATCTCTGCGTCCTCTCTAAAATTTCATCGTTTCCCGGTACGAGTAGGCAAGACGTACTGTGAAAGACCGTGGTTATTCGTCCACCATTTGAGTATACTCTCGTGCCACATGTCCGCCGACATTTCGTATTGCTCGATGACCGCTTGTGGAAGAAACTAAAACGAGCAACTTCTCCATGTGAAGAACGGACATGGGATGAGAGGTCGTCGGCATGACGCCCGACTGTGTACATACCTTATCAAGGTCCAGATGGGCGTTCTCCGAGCAATCACCGTACGCAGCTTGCGCGGCGTATGAAGCTAGAAGGATCGCGGCTTCTGGCGGGCAGTAAAGGTCCATGCTAACGATGGCTTGCTTGATCTGTAGGAAGAACAAGTGCCTAGTCAGGTCCTGGATGAGCTCGTCGTCGACGGACTCCGGATAGAACTTCACTACGAAGAGAAATTGCATGGAACCGTCGTCAGCCTGTGGCACGTCCTGTCCCATAATCTGTAACGATTAAAGCATTAGGCTTGGAGTTTGCTTTTGCGAGGTACCTTCTTGTCCAGCTGTAGCCAGCTGGCGATTCCCTTCGCGTTCACGTAGTGCAGTCCAAAGTACCAGATCTCCCGGAGCCCGATGATCCGGCAGACTACGTCGAAGAGTTGCCTACCCGTCCAGTTTGGCTAAAAGCGTTGGCTGGTCAAGCATTTTTACAACGCGCTTCACCTCTATTGAAATCCCGCTCAGGTCCTCTTCCATGGTAGTGACGGTGACGCGAATCGTCTTGTTGCTCTTCGCATTTAGGAAATTCATCTTGGAGGTAAATTTAACCTCGGTTTATACAGCACTAATTAATAAATTAGCAAATCACGTGAAATGAGCTCCTTGCAGGTGCACATCGCCAAGGAGCCTCTCGGCTGGGGTCAACCTGCTAAGTGATCTAGCAGGTCAGGAATGATCGTGATCAAGAAGGTTAAGCAAGCGGGATCGATCTGGTCGTGTTAAATTTGAAACCTTTTATTTTACGAACCGAACAATATAAAATTTATTCTACACTGAGATCATCACTGAGCATAGCAGTACAACTAGCACAGCATAATGCGCAAGCCGAACTAGAAGTATCCAGACGGTTGTCTTGCGATGGGTACTCGGTCAGTACTTCTGTTCGCTAGATTGGAAGCGCTATTTGTCGAGAAGGAGGCAGCCGAGTTGACGTAGCTCATGGCACCGACGTCGAAATCCTTCTCGTCGTTGTTGCGCCAAAGGTATCTTAACCACACAAACAACTCGTATACGGTGGCTCCTCATAAACGTTAAAGTATTACCTGCTGGAGCGGAGAGTTCCCTCGCTAGCAACGAGTCCATCGATCGTTTTCGATGACGAATCTCTCAAAATCACGCCCGGCTCCAAGCAGGTCGCAGTCCACGAGTTACACGGCAGCTTTGAACTACAACGACGTGAGTGAGCAGATTCAAAGAAGGCGCTTGGGTCTTGCCTTCTCATGCACCGTCTCGTACAACATATAATCAGCGAAACGAACAGCACTCCGATCACGACACAGCACGTCACGACGGCTGCTGCTGAGAGGTAGAACTGTACCGCTGTGCTGCGAGCGTTCAACTTGACGGTAGCGAAACTGCGGTGTCCGTGTGCGTCCTCCGCCATTACGACCAGCTCGTAGAAGGCAGCCGATGTCAGTTCGAGAGAGTTTCGAACGCTCAGCATGCCTTCCTCGTCAATTTTGAATGCCCTGAAAGATGCTAACTGATCACTAAAGACGCTAATCTACAGGACGCACTAGTTTCGAACTCGGTTCTAACACCGAGAGCGCTGGAAATCTCGAGGCACAGTTTGAGGTGGGGTGAAAAGAACAATAGCATCTGTTGAACAAATTCAGCGCAAACTTGGCTAACCTTTCAAAGTTCAGCAGGCGGTAACTAATGCTGTCGCCCGGGTCCCTATCCTGAGCTCTCAATTGTCCGATAAGTTCCGCACCCGTCACCTCGAAGCTGTATTCCTTCTGGTCGAAGGTGGGCTCGTAAATATTCAGGTCACCAAAGCTTAGGTCCACAGTTGTGTAAGCCGTCTAAATGAATCTTGCTGCAAAAAGGTAGTGGACACTGCGTGAATACCGACTTTCCGTCGAACGCGGAGACTTTGATGGAATAATTGGATACCGTCGGCGTCTCGCTAAGGAATATCCGACCACTGAACTCGTCAACGGAAAGGACAGACGCAGCGTAGTCATCCACGATCTCATACCGAACATCTCGACCCTATACAACCGACGTTTTTCGCGGTACACAAAAAAGAGCTTACATGCCCGCTGGTGGTGGCATGAACTTGGACCAACTCCATTCCCTTCGGCGATTTTGCTGAGAGCTAAATGCGGTGAATGCAAAATGCAATGTAATCGTGACGAAAGCGCTAGAATTAGGGGTTGACGGTCAGGGCTGCTCCGGTTATGGTGACGGTTACGGTCAAAGGGTCGGTTACGGAAGGTTACGGCGGCCGCCGAAGGCGGCCGTCGAAAATTTTGGTAAGGGGGGACCAAGGCAAATTTGAGAAATTTTGGCCAGGTTACGGTTACGGTCAAGGGGTCGGTTACGGAGCAGCCCTGTTGACGGTATACCTGGATCGAGTACAAGTCCTTCTGGAAGTGAATGGTGGAGTGATTCGAGATGACAAGGATCGCAGTCGCTTCGCGCTCCGGGCGGTTAACTTGCCGCGCCTTAAGCGACGATCGTGTTACACGGCATTCTATAGGAAGTTACATGAACGATAAGGGTCGTAGCGACGAACGCATTGCTCGCCATTGTCACGTGACCGGACGCGTTGATGGCGTAGAATTGGTGGTTGTCTAAACTTGGCATAAAAAGCCGTCGATGGAAAGAGTAGCCCACCTCCTGAGAGTTCGTAAAACAACGCTTCGTTGAAGGAGTCCTGGTCCCTAGCGTGAATCGGTTTCGGATAAACTTGAAGGGATGAGCCCTAAACGTTCTTACTAGTTTTGAACAAGAAGGATATCTTCTGTGGCAATGAAATTACTACGTGTGCAATGCTTACCATTATTTCGCTGCTCGAGTACAAGTCGTAGTCGAAGCGAGGGTTCAGATCGTCTAAGCACGTCGTTCGGTAGGTTCAAAATTCAATCTAAGTAAGCTCACCTTGGTCCACAACTTCGACGTGCAGGCGCGCTCGAGTATGCAAAGAAGGGCTACCATCGTCTTCTGCTTCCAGTTCGAGATCGAATGCTCGTAGCCGCTAAAAAGACATCGATGCTCGAGCGAGTGATTGGGCATACCTCAAAGTCAATCCTTCCGCCGACTACAATTTCCGGTACGTGCCGATCGGGTATATGAATTAGGCCCGCTATCAAAGGATCCATTTCGTCTTCTAAGATCCGGTAGTGAATATAGCTGTTAGGGCCTGGTTCGTCGACATCGGTGGCAGTGAAGTCAAGTCGGATAGGTGTGCCTTCCGGAAGCTCCTCCGGAACCTGAATCGAGAACTCGGACTGAGCGAACGCTGGAGCGTTGTCGTTAACGTCTCGCACGGTCAGGTGGACTGAGATGTTGACCTGAAAAAGGTAAGTAAGTTTTTTAATGAGAATTGCCCAAATAGCATGATACCCTGGGTATTGACTTGTCCGCCAGTGAATCGCATCCGATTATGATTTCAAACTTTGTGTCGTTCTAAACGGGAACTCCGTTATCACGCTTAAGCTTGAGCCGATTACATTATCACGATCCAGCGGCCTTCGTAGGGCCAGCATCTTTCTGGTTGGTTCAAGCAGGGCAATGCCATGACCATCGAGTAGGTGCAGTTTGTAGGCAAGAGACGCTTGCCCAGCGGTGCCGTTGGCTAGTGGAAGAGTAGCGATAATGGAACCTAAAAGTACGATCGGAATGTTGGTTCTACAAAGATATGCTAGCGCATCGTCAAAGCGTTGCAGCGGATGTTCTTAAGGAGAAGAATAACTTGGCGAATAACAAGATTTTTAAAATAGGTTTCATTTTAACTCGTCCGTCAAGTTCTGCTCTACGTCACCAATATCTTGCCTCGAGAATGCGAATCTGTACCGGGCATCGAAAGAAGAAGAGACGTAGACGATGTTTCTGTCGAATCGAGCGATCATCAAAGACTTACCGACTGGTGCGTCTTCGAAGATGGAGGCATACACGGCACTACGATCATCTTCGAGTAGGCAGCTAGCTGCAATCGACACCAGGCACAGAAACGTAACGGGCCAAAGTAGCGTGTAATTCACCATCTCGGAACCGCAAAAATAAAACCGTTGAAATGGTTAGCGGGCGATTAAGACAACTTTTCAGCAGCTGAAGATGGCCGAAGCGATGGGCTAACTTCGGCTTATTTGCTGCTGGTGCTGTGACGACCTCAGTTGGGTACCACTTCGGTGCGGGTCATTTCGGTGGCTCTCAAGTGGCGCGATCGAGAGTCGTCACCGTGTGCTGCAATGTCCATATCCCGCCGCCGTCGCGCGTCAAGAGGGTGTGGACCAGCGGTCCATCACCGCTACCGCGCGGCGGACCGGACATCTCAGTGGGCGTCATCTTAGCCTCATCACTGCTAGAACAATGGATGAACTCCTTCGATCAGCGGGATATCCCTCCGGCCGAGCGCGAGGCGAAGCTTTCTTTGTGATGCGCATCGCGGAAATTGCGGCTACTTACGCTTACGCAGCGCGTTAGTCGCACGCGCCTAACGAGATCCGATACCTCCGTGATCAGAGCACGTCACTCAATGCAGCTAGACCTGTCCGTTTGCTACATCCCGAAGGGCTGCGCTTTACTGACTTGACGGTGACTCTATGGGATCTGAGAAACGTTGGATGGCAGCATTTCTTGATTACGTGCTAACGTAATGCTGACAACAATTGCGTTAGGGCATTTCATAGGCATGCACTGGTTGATGAAGATATATTTTATTTACCCGAACCACACGAACATATTTCAAGCATAAATATTAAAAGAGTAACAGAAGGAAATCTTGACCACAAAACAGTACCAAAACGGCGGTGCAGAAAACGGCAGGTATGCGCACCTGCGAGAATGTCGCCACTCAGTGATCATGCCGAGGAACGGGAGCCAGCCAGCTCACGTTCATAGCGCTTGCGGTCCTCGGCGGCGATCTTCTCGAACTCCGACTTGACCTCGAGCTTCTTCCATTCGGCAGCTGAAACCACGCTCTTGGACAATTTCTTAACTTTGAACTTCTAAAGAAAGCTCTTGAAGGTTAAACTTGCCTGCAAGTTGAAGCATTCTCTTCTTGTTGACGTTCTTTTCGCGCAGTCGTTCGAGGTTAGTCTTTAAGAAAAGCGTGTAGGCACTCATCGGTCGCCTCGGACTCTGCAAGCTCGAAGCGCTCTCCAGCGTCTTTCCCATATTTTTAAATTTCTAAATTCCATGCAAATGAGACAAGGTTTACGGACCAAGAAGGCCGCGAAACAGTGGCACACGACAGAAAGCTTAGCATATCGGGTTCAAGTCAAGAAGATAGAAATAACTGATTAACCAAAGGACACAAAGAGAAAGCGAACAGCGGCACGAAGAAATGCGGCATTGCGGACGCTTTACACTAAATGCACCGTCAACATGAGCGTCCTCAGCAAGCATTTCAAAGCCGTGAAAAGACAGTTCTCTTTTGAGGGGTATTTACATTTTTCCTTAACTGAAAGCAACAATGACAGCACATTGCAATTGGTTGTTGTGCCTGTATTTAGCGCATCGCGTATTGGCTAGCCAAAGAACTTTTTGCGTTGATCACATCTTTTCAACTACAGGTTGCCCTAGAGAACGGTTAAATGTTGGCCTCTTCTAGGAAGCACAGTTTACTGAAACAAGTTCACATTCTCGAACTCGACCTGTATAACCCTGATCCGATGGAGGTTCGCACCAAAAGAAGAAAGGTTGAAGACTACAACGGATCGTTTCATCTCAACATTGCAATTGTGCTTAGTTGGTTTTGGTAAGAGCCTAGAGGCCCTAATTTTCTTGGATGGCATCTGCAAACTTAAACCGCTAAATGCAGTTCTACAGGTGCGTACGGTCACGTCCTTTGCCGCGCTTTCTCATGTTTGCTAGAGGCAGACGAACGATGACATTTACCAGAGACGACGATCAATGAGGTAATAGTGTGCTAATCTTAAGCTTACTTCGGTCGGGTCAGTCACTTTTGTTCACGCAACAATTTGCGTGCCGTTTAGTTACTGTTGCCCGTTTTCAACCTCTCGTCGAGGCGACCCACTAACCAACTACTGCCCAAGTACCGGGCTGACTGCTAGCCAAACATATTCACTGTTTGGCACTAGTTACGCCTGTGTCTCTGACAGAGCTGCTGCTAGAATGTACTTTCGAATTCGGGGAAAAAGTGGCTGAAAGGCAAGGTTTAACTTGTTGCCAGATCAAGTCGCGTGGACTTGGTACGTGTTAGTTCGTGCTTTGTGATTGCTTGGCCACTTCAGTCATATTGTTCTCGACCATCTATTCGTCGCAGAGGTATATGGAGATGTTCTGACTGTCAGGTTGGCCCTAGATGACCCCATCGTTTCGACTTCTTTCGCGCTTGTTAATCACGGGGATTTCGTTACTATGGCCGGTCACCGGACTACACAAGCATTAAGCAAGTAGTGTTGCAATTCCGATCTCCTGCGACTTCTTCTTGTGGTGGCCTTCACGAGTTTATGGCCATGGGGGTCTTAGAGCCTGAGGGCATAATGGCACGCCAAACATTCAGGTTGAACCTTTCTGCGTATGCGGTATTCCGGCGGCTTCAATGATGGTAAGCGACGAATGTGAAGGCTAGGCGTTAAGGCTTGTTCTCGTCTTACCTGACTAAGGCTTCCAAGTAGAGGAATTGGATGGCGCAATTCCTTTCGTACCGTTTTCATTTCGGATGGCGCGAGTGCGCCACACAACACAATGTTTTTGCTTGTGGAGCTTCATACCTGCAAACAAGCACATATGGCCTTTTACGAGAGCCACTGTTGCGAGTTTGAAGCGACACGCTTGTTGCGTTGCCCGAAGGGCGCCAAACTCCTCGCATGTATCGAATACGGCTGAAGAGCTCTCAGCGGCTTTGGAAGCCGCCCGTGGACTGGCTGCTGTTTCTTTTCTCCGTCGCCCTCCGGTGCTGGCCAGCGGGGATCTCGTAGCCTCATCCCATTTATTGCCTTTCGGCATGCGTCGCACGCGGCACACGACTAACTCGCAAACAGCATCTCGTCATTTTACTGAGGCCTGCCACTTCAACGTAGCGAAAGTATTGTCTCCGTTTCGTTCCTTTTGGCACGTTACTTTCGCGAACCCACATCGTCTTCCGAGCTGCAAAGACTTTCGGCTTGTTGCATTTGCAGCTCAACAGTTTGTTTCAAAACATTTTACTAGCCGTGTTTGTTTGATAGGTTTCTTGTTATTTTCTCAGTTGTCGGGCTTATTTCCACTCCAGGACAAGTTTACACTTGGTGCTAGGTCAATTTGAGAAAGACCAGATTGCGTTCTCGAACATAGTGTGCGTGTCAATTCTGGCTTCCATGCCGTGTTCAGACGTCTTTAGCTGAGCGCTGCCCGTTTAGGTTACCGCTCTGCGTAAATTTCCTTCTGCGGCCTGCATGTTTTCATGCGAATGGAAGTGGAGTCCGGACGGCGAATACGATCCAAATGACTGTGGTGCAGTGCTCGAGCCCTATTTGTAAGCGTAATGCTCTGCATTTACTCTCCTGTAGCCGTTTTTAGGAAATACTCGATCTATTCCGTGCTCGTAGTCATCGTGCTTCTGGGATGGCGCTCTAGGAGACCTGATAAGTACCGAGAAGTCCGAACCGGATACGCAGATAACGCTGATTGCGGAACTGTACCACTTATGCACAGTGCTTGATGTGTGCTATACTCCAGCCAATTCATGTTACTCATTGACATGGGCAAATGAATAAATCCGGTTTGGCCTTACACGGACATCTAACGCGGTAAGAAGGCTACCACAACTGCCGTGCTCATCAAGTTCACGATGCCAATACAAACCAAGGTTAGCTCCCCTAGGTTATCGAGATAGAACATCCATTGCGCCATCTAACATGCTAACTAGTACCGTTGACTGCATGCACAGAGTCCTGGCGTGCTGTACAACGGAACAGCGTCGGGTTACTGGCAGTAGCGCACTGCGTATTCAAACGG
The DNA here is from genome assembly GCA_020875895.1 of Aphelenchus avenae. Taxonomy (NCBI): domain Eukaryota; kingdom Metazoa; phylum Nematoda; class Chromadorea; order Rhabditida; family Aphelenchidae; genus Aphelenchus; species Aphelenchus avenae. The sequence continues at coordinate 287,827 of JNEY01000084.1, read as the reverse complement.
TAGAACCGCAGGTATTTGGAACGAACGTTTGGACTGAAAGCAGTATCCTTTCGATCCCATTAGCCAGTCCCATTTCAACACTAAAAGGCAGCGGCTCTGGAGACATCTATAAGATACCTGAGCAGAAGCAGAAAGACAGGTCCGCACAGGCTGTACACGTCGGTGACGTACCGTGCACTTGATCGCACGACTGTGATCATAATGGACCAGGTGACGATCCTTCCAAACGTGAGGTACATTAGCGCCATTAACAACTGCAGGAGGAACATAACAAGCGAGTATCCTGACACGGGTTGAGGAGAGAAGTGGGAACACCTTAAGCTACCGAATAAGCGAAGGTCGGAGCTGTTTACGGCGCGGTGCTCTCGGGTACGGAGTCGATAAAGCTGGTAGGCGGCACCCAAGCTTGCCACCAGACTAACAGCAGCACACGTCGCCTGTATGGTTGCGTCCACGATTCTCCACCGACTGTCCGCGAATAGGGCAGCATACGTATTAACGCCGCCATCCGGAAAATAGCCTGCTTTGTACGGGATTTGCAGCGGCAGTTTCAACAACGGCAACACGACAGCCGCACCGCACGCAATCGTTCCGTTCTTTCTCGGCCAGAGCTAATCATGCATAGCAGCGGAACAGAAGCAGCTAAATGGCTTTCTCGTCCGGATTAGTATCTAACGCCAACCTCCAGCGATTTAACGCGATTGCCGTGTGCCCTACGGTCTCAACAAACCGCCCATAGAGAACTGCTTCGACCGTTGCTTTGGGGCACCAATCGCAAGCCAAGAAGGCGTCCGTAAAAATTCCGGCGTTCATTGAATACACGAAAATCACCGTCTAAAACATGCGTTCTGTATTTGTCCGCAGTAACCCACAACTTCCTCGCGTGAGCAGCTAACTTACCGCTCCGCTAGCCAGCAGTCCACCTATGCAGACGATGTTATAGAGAGAGAAGAACGTGTTGCGTAGTGAGAAGTCGGTTCTCCGTCGACGTATAAGGAATACAATCATGCTGACGTGTAGGGCAAGGAACGGCGTGTCCACGCATAAGCTGACCGTGCTCTCGTTGAATACCATGGCTCCGGGTAGCGGTTAGAAGCTCCTTCCAGTGATTGCTGAAGAGCGTGTAAATAGATCGCGTCACGTTCAGAGCTTCTTAAGCCGCTGCATAGGTTCATTGGAGGGTGTTAGCCCAAAACGTCTTGGAAGATGCTCCGAAGAGCGTACAAAACAAAAGTGCGGTTACGTGAGAGTGATAACCTTCGCTTTTTCTAGATACGAATGGCCCTCTTGCTGACCTAGTATCGCGCCGCTAGCCTCAACTCGCCTAGCAACGTAGCACATTGTAAGGAATTTGTACCATGCGTGCAGACAGTGCGCTGCCGGTCTGCCGTCCCAAGTCCTTCTCCCGTGTCGAATAGATTTTTTTAACGAATACGTTGCCCTTGGTAATTTTTATACCTTCACCAAAATTACCATTGTGGGCCATTTTAGGGTTGTTCACGGAGATGTGGGAGGGTAGAAGTCCCTGATTTTTAGCAAAACCGTTACGGGGGATAAGAGCTTTGCCACTGTGCATTATTTCTAGATACTTTGTCTAAAGGCTAAGCTGGTATATGTTTTACAGAAATTGGTAGGGGCGATACATTCAAGGGACAAGATCTGTTTCTTCAGCTGCATCCGCACCGAGGTCATGATGTACCTTCGCTTCGTGCGGGCAAACAACATCTCTTTTCCGAGTCTCGTCTGTGTCGGCTTAAAGCGCACAGAGAAAGCGGACACCAATGCTCGACGAGTAGCTGAGAATTTTTAACTTTGATGTTGTTAAGTCACATTATGGTTTTTTTAGGTTTGCGCATGTAGGCCCATCCATTCGATTGCCCCTTGCCGTTTTCCTATCCCGCTTCGTATGCACTGCTTCCTGCTCACATAGAGAACGCAGTCGTCGCAGTTCTTTTTGAGAGACCACTGGCACAATCCGTTCCTTGCTGTTCTGTCACGCACACAGCGCAGTCTTTGGGAGACTGCTTGCGAGTGAAAATTTCAGGGCCTACGATGAACGTCAACCAATGCGGAGCCTTCCTTGTGGTAAGGGCAACATTGCGCCGACGTATTGATAGACTGCCATGTGCGCTTAATATCGAAAATCCAGTCCTTGGATAGCTACCCATTTTCTCGAGATTTATGCACCCACACCAATACTGCGCATTGTCTACTGCTCTGGAAGCATGGGTTATCCAACGCCAGCGTGTTTGTTTAGTCCCTGTCCATGTAGCTCTGAAGAGGTAAGCCAAATCGTAAAACCTGAAGCAGCTGAATCCATTCGTCACGAAGATAAGCGTAGCGCTTTAGTGATTCGGTTCATTATGTTTGTGCATCCGAGCAGGTAGAAAGGCTTGCTCAAGCAAAACCTTGTTTTATGCTCACCTGCGTGAAGCTTTCACCGTTTGTTTTTAAATGGATAACACCGCGGCAGAGTTCGCTGCGTGCACTTGCATCCATTTCAGCGATTCGAATCCCCGCTCAAATTTCCAGACTGAACGTCGTTTCATACGGTTGGCGCGAAACGCTCGCCAACGACGTTTTCGAACAAGGCCACTCCAAAAAAAACGAATGCACTCCGTGTCACTCGAACGGCCGACCTCTGGCCGGATGGGTGGTGCATTCGTGGCTCTCCGGCAGCGATAATTTAGAGCAATAGGTCAGCACTGCGTCTGCTCCCAATTTAGTTTTTTAGTCCGCAAAACCTGTAAGCGTAATGAACAAGTACCTACCGTTATCGTACTCGGTGTAGAATCGGAATATCCTTGCCATGCCTTTGCTCTTTGTGCGTGATAGAGGAACAAATATATAGCAATATTTTATTAGATTAAATTCCGCTTCACTTTCAAGCCTTAATAAGGGTGATGGTTCTTAGAAAAATACACTTAAAGCCTACATTGTGGCAAGTGGGTCATTTGCTACTCCCAACTGTCAGTATCACTCCTAGTAACTTTATTTTAGCTGCAAGTTTTAAGCTTCCAGGCAGGAACGACCTGTATTTGTTCACAACTTATGCCAATTTCTTGTGGCAGTGGCTTGTGATGATTTTAAGCATTGAAGTAGGGAGCAGCCCATAGGTATGAGAGTGCATTTCGAAGACCTGTTGTCGCCTGTGAAATCCGAGCCGGGTGCTTTCTCCTCCTCCGATAGTGAGTCGCGGGTGCAAGCAAAACGGTGTGCTGCTGCCGTCACTCTCCGCACCCTTCTCATCATAGCTTTGCCCGCATTCGGACGGATGGGATCCGCCCGTCGAAGGCTATCGCTTGCTGAGACTGCAGCGCCGCAGCCGCCGCCCATCCATCGGCGTATTGCCCCCGGCCGCCGGGTGGACCAGCGATGGCTGGCGGTGACCCCGTCGCTTGCGTAATCCCTCCACAGCCGCCGCCACCGCCCCGGATTGGCCTTCGTTCCTGGTGAGGGTCAGCGAACGCGCCGCGCCGCGCCTCTCCATTCCATTTGTTGCGGTCGCGGCTTGCGTGTCATCGCGGAGGCCGCACATTCCTGGCCCGCCACTCATCAACGGGAGATACGTCCATTTGGTTCTTCGTTTTTAGTGACCCTGGAAGCGAAGAGCGTGGTGTGTACTGTTCCTGTGCTGCTGCAGACTGTCACGAAAGTACTGGCTAAGCCTCCAAGTCCTTGCTGAATTAAATTTCGTGCAGAACAAAATGATTTTAGTGGGATACCTACCGGGTAAGTAAAATGCTCAAACAGGCCAAGCCCACACTGGCATTGCAAAAACAAAAATCCCTATAAATCAGCAAAATTTCAGACTCCCTGGCTGTCCTCAAACCGCCTTTGCTATGGAAGGTTCGGCAAAATGCAGGCATTGAGCATGGCGAAACGTGGAATCATTGAAACGTTGCGTATGATTGTGATTGGTTCGAATTAATGCACATTCGTAAAGTATTCGCGTTACTTCCTGATTCCGTGATTTGAGACCGTTCTGTGTTCTACGGATTTCTTTGTCCTGGGAACCCCCTTTAGGTGGGGATTCGTAAGCATTCCCAGCCGGTCAGCGCGAATGTGCCCACTGTTCTTGCACTTCAGGCCCATTTCTCATCCTCACACCTTGATTGCGGTCCCGATAAACGCCACAAGAAAGAACATATCACTCAGTTATCCGTTACCAGCGATCAACTTCCCCGTCGGCAATCCTTACGCACGCGGCGCTCTCCCGCGCTGACTTGTTTTGCTCGACGGTCGGCCAACAGCTACGGAGCTTGCTAGTGGCTCAGCCCCTATCGGGTCTCTTTCTTGTTCGCTCTCCACTGTGTGACGCATCAAAGCCAAAGTACGACGGCAGGTCTACGAGGTCAGCTGGATAGATCTTCAGTCCATTTGCCTTCAAACCTGTTCTTGCTGATGTACCGTAGCCTCGTTGGATGGATGGGACACTATGACCTCTAATCATAAATTGGTGCATACAGTGCGGTCATTGCAGCCATTTGGCATAATCGAGAGTGGCCTTGGCTCTAGTTTCGGAACAGTTTCCAAAGTACGTCCAGAGAACTAGGATTGTAGGTTTTCCACCGTTTTATAGGCTTCCCACTTCCGCGCCATGTATCGTTCTCATCTATCCGTAAAAAAACTGATTTTCCCGTTTTCAGCTAGCGTCAACCTCTGTCTCAAACCTCCCAGCAACATGCGCGAAATCGTCCACGTCCAGGCGGGCCAGTGCGGCAACCAGATCGGCTCCAAGTTCTGGGAGGTGATCTCGGATGAGCACGGCATCCAGCCCGACGGTTCCTACCAGGGCGAGAGCGAGCTCCAGCGGGAGCGCTTGGACGTCTACTACAACGAGGCCGGCGGTATGTTCCGGAGAGTAGGTGTATTTACGAAACTCTTGAATTTTAGGAGGCAAGTACGTCCCGCGTGCGGTGCTGGTGGACCTCGAGCCCGGGACCATGGACTCGATCCGCGGCGGACCGTACGGACAGCTCTTCCGCCCGGACAACTTCGTCTTCGGACAAAGTGGCGCTGGCAACAACTGGGCCAAGGGCCATTACACCGAGGGCGCCGAGCTCGTGGACAACGTGCTCGACGTGGTCCGCAAGGAGGCAGAGGGCTGCGACTGTCTGCAGGTGCCGACGACGCACGCGTACCTTATGGTATTAAGAAGATTTTAGGGTTTCCAATTGACCCACTCGCTCGGCGGCGGCACCGGCTCCGGCATGGGCACGCTGCTCATCTCGAAGATCCGCGAGGAGTACCCGGACCGCATCATGTCCTCGTTCTCCGTCGTCCCGTCGCCAAAGGTGCGTTTACTCAGCACGCCTTGATGGAGCTAGGCCTTGCATAAATAAGGTTCTCAATAGTTGATGTTTAGGTCTCGGACACGGTCGTGGAGCCGTACAACGCCACGCTGTCGGTGCACCAACTCGTCGAGAACACCGACGAGACGTTCTGCATTGACAACGAGGCGCTCTACGACATCTGCTTCCGCACGCTGAAGCTCACCAACCCGACGTACGGCGACCTGAACCATCTCGGTAAGCCGTCACTAATCCGCTTGAAGTGGCAATGAAGCGAACATGCAGAAACACAAGTGCTCATTAAGGCACTAGTTGTGCAACATTGTGTCCGTGAACACATTAATCCTTTGGTTTCAGTGTCGATCACTATGTCGGGCGTCACCACCTGCCTTCGCTTCCCGGGACAGCTCAACGCCGACCTGCGCAAGCTGGCGGTTAACATGGTGCCATTTCCGCGCCTGCACTTCTTCATGCCGGGATTCGCGCCGCTCTCCTCCAAGGACAGCGTTGCGTACCGCGCCAGCACCGTCGCCGAACTCACTAAGCAGGTGAGCAGAACAGACGCTTCTAAACGTTAGGATAGCCCGTCTAAACTCGAATTGTTAAAGTTTACACTGCTACGCCTTCTCGCTCTGACTTTCAGTGCTTACGCCTTCCTCCTTTCAGATGTTCGACGCGAAGAACATGATGGCTGCGTGCGACCCGCGCCACGGCCGCTACCTCACCGTGGCGGCGATGTTCCGCGGCCGGATGTCGATGCGCGAGGTGGACGACCAGATGATGTCGGTCCAGAACAAGAACGCGTCGTACTTCGTCGAGTGGATCCCCAACAACGTGAAGACCGCCGTCTGCGACATCCCGCCTCGTGGCCTGCAGATGTCCGCCACCTTCGTCGGCAACTCCACCGCCATCCAGGAGCTCTTCAAGCGCATCTCCGAGCAGTTCACTGGTACGATTTGGCTCTGCGAAAGCGAAACAATTTGGCTTATTTTCAGCGATGTTCCGCCGCAAGGCGTTCCTCCACTGGTACACCGGCGAGGGCATGGACGAGATGGAGTTCACCGAGGCGGAGTCTAACATGAACGACCTCATCTCCGAGTACCAACAGTACCAGGGTAAGTACCGTGACTTTTAGTTCTTACGAAGTGATGGTCGCAACGAGTTCATACCTCTCACTTACCCCCCTACCCTGACTATTTCAGAGGCGACGGCCGACGAGGACGACGGTCAGATGATCGAGGCTGAGGACTACTCGCAGCAGCAGCAGGCCGAGTGAGCGTACCTCGCATGCATCGTCCAGAGCTTCGCCTCCTTTGACCCCTCTCACTTAATTTGTTCCCCCAACGTTTGACCTATGTACTTTGACGTAACGCCTTGCATTTGTCGGTTTCTCTTAGTAACGAAGGTAAATGCAGTAACTCTCGGAGGTTCACGATCGAGATGACCTCTTAACATCGCATGAGCTCACTTGCGTAAGGTCGAATACACTGGTGCTCATGCAGAAAGATCAGAAACGTGGAACTGAGGTCGTCCAAGTGGCGCTCCTCTCTGCTCGCAAAACTTGTTGGCGTTGCTAGATTTCTGCGTACAGAGTGGTTCCGCTTAGCTTGGCCTGTCATTGTAGTCTCTTGCATGTTGTGACAGGCGGGACTTATATGGAATTACACGGATTCCTAATACAACCAGACCAGAGGTTCTCTGATAAGTCAGCATAAAGGGAAGGAACATCCACAACGTCTCGAGAATTTGAGTGCGAATTTGAGTGCCTGTTCTTGGTAGAAAAAATTCTTCCCTTTGTTTGAGAACGACATCACGCTTCGGTTTGCCACAGCGCTGGGAGTTCCTCCAAAAGTTTCAGTTGCATTTTCGTTCTGCAGCTGAACTTTTTGTTCCGTTGTGGACATCGCTATTTCGAGGCGGCGAAAAGTCTTAGTGTGCTCCATGTGTCCATCGTCCAGAAGGGATTCAGTATCGCGATCACGAAGTTCAAGTGGCCAAAATCTTTCTATGCTACGTGGCGATAGATTCGGAAGCATGCGACATGGGAGTCTACGCTTTTCCGAGAGTCTATGGGTCTTATTAGTTTACCGTTTCGTGATAACCAGCCCTAGTATGCCTCATCGCAGTTAATGCGAGAGGGCAATAACGGGTGTAAATTACTGTGCGATACGCCGAGGAATACCTGCACACAATGTATTTGCACCTGCGAAAATGACTTTAGTCAGCGCATTCCGCAGCAGCGAAATGGCCCAACAAGTGCGTGAACTAGCGCTCATTGAAAAGTTGCTTTTAAATGCTCTCGAGCACACCTAACATTAATATTTACGAAAAAGTCCGTAATTTATTCCATCTCAGCCGACTACCAGCAGCTGAGCCAAATCATACGCGGTCGTAGAGCTTCAACAAAACCTTGAAATTGACAGTTTCGTTGAGCTTCACTTCACGCTTGTAAACGCGTTTAGTCACGCGCTTCTTCTCAGGATCGAGAGTCTGCTGCTGAAGTTCGTAGCCTTCGAAGAGCTTGGGAAAGGAAGCCGCTTTGATACGGACCTGGAAACCAAAATGCGCATAACAATACCGAAAAATACAAGTGTTGCATAACGTAGACGTACGTGTGTGACCGTAATTTTGAAATGAATCTCGATGTCCGCTTTGAGCGACAATGACTTGAAAGCGCGCTCTGCGGCCCGTAGGTGCTTCACGTTTTCTTGGACCTCGCGGGCCTAAACCAGTAATGAAATCGCAGTCGGAATTTTGCTACAAAGAATGCTCACATCACGGAACATGCAGTACATTGTGGTGTACATCGAACGCCATTCCTTGAGGCTCGGAAACGTGTTCTTGACGTGCAACACAAGATTGCCAAAGTCGACCGCAGACGGCGGGCCCATCCAAGCATCAGCCGTCTCGAGGCGCTGTACCGTTGTGTTACGGGCTCCGTCGGTAGATCTAAGCAACAGGTAAGGCAGCTGCGCTTAAAGACTCACCCAGAGCCGAAGGATCCTCCTGAGAGCTTGAGCTCCTCAACGCGTATCCAACGAGCGAAGGCCGGCGTCGGCTCGGAGGCGTATCCATCATCCACGCGCATGTCGTACTCAAGCCGCTTAATTCGAAAACGCGAAAGCTGAATTATAACTGATCACTTCTGGCTCATGTGGCCTGAACTGACCACGTGCTCACGTTCGTCCTGCTCTTCCATCTCCTTCGCAAGCGGTTCCATGACGAGAAGGTCTAGGCTGAGTGACGAAGGCAGCTCGGCGAGAATTTCGGCAGGCGGCTTGACGAGCGTCTTCAGCGTGTCTTTGTTGTCATCAAGTATGCGGCAAATGTGACAGATGTCGGGGGCGTCGACCCATTCGAATTCTGCCTTCTCAATGCCTAGAATCCTTCATCCATGCTGACCGGTAACAGTAACGACTAAACAGCGATTCACCGGAAAGCAGGATTAGCTTGTTAGAAAAGCTGCAGGCACCTTGTATTACTAATGTTAGAGTAGCGCTTGCGGTGTGTAAGGGGCCAACAATTTGTGCTTTCTTATGTGTTACCCTTCAAGCGCAGATCGTCAAGCTCGGAGAACATCCCGAAGACCACCTCGCGGACGTTTACCATTCCACGACGAACAACGATGATGAACTCAGTCGGTTCGAGAAAGATCGGACGATCCGCCTGGAATCGAATAGTGAACTCGTGACCGATACACTTTACATACTTCCTTGCGATATAGCAGGGCGTCGCAGTCGAGTCGAGCCTTCGCGTAGTCCTGCAGAGAACTGAGTACAGCAGCACGTCCGGTGGGGCCGCAGAGCTAAGAAATATGATTATACCATTACATAAAGCAATTAGCTTACGAGGAATCGACGCAAGCGCCACCCGAAATCCGAGTCCTCATCAGCGAGTCGGCTCTCCGCGACACCGCTTTGGATGACGCTGTTGAATCCACCTACAGATACACGCACGGATGTCCTGTAAGTGAATTAAATCATGATCGTCGTCCCTCGTATGACAATACTTCTGGTCGAAGACGCCATCTGCGTCGATCACTTCACGGAAGTCGGGATCAGCGAGCAGAGCCTTCCACTCGTTCTCTGTGAAGTCGTCCTGGATGCGCAAGTACTCACGCAGCTGAGGCACTTTTATGTCGTTCGTGTGATGTGCAATATACGTGCAGACGTCGCGCTTGAACGAATGACAGATGAGGAAGGCGGACAAGTTGGCTGCGCCCACGAGGTCGCACTGCTGCAGTTCGTTGAAGAACGCAGTCGACCATTCGGGAAGGCGCACGACGAGGGTCTAAAGGCGGGCTTGTGAGCTGTGGAAGCAAAGTAAGACAGATTGTCCGCGTTGGTTCTCTGCGCCTTTGACCTACCTCGTCTTCATGCTTCGGAGCACTGTCGTCTGGGCCGCGCGTCTGCTTCATCTGAAGATACTCGATGATCACCTCCACGTGCTTCAGCTGGTATCCTTCGTCCTCTGGCAAGAAGACCTCCGGTTCGTCTTCGCTCACAATGCCCGCTTTAGTCCAGTCCTGTAGCATAGTGCACTGTAGCATAAGCTCTTCCGTGGCGCTGATCTTGCGCGTGTCACCCTTGCGAACGAAAATGCACTGGAATGGCTTCTGCGCGACCGCTAGTTCGGTTCCCGGCAACCCCGGCGTGTCATCATGGGTGTGCATTGGGTCGAGAGAGAAAGGGCCGCTAACAAACACCCTAAACAGCGCATTCATTTATTTTTAGGGTATAAAATGGAAAGCTCTCACAAACACGTGGCCGATGATAAGGACTGTTAAGAAATGTTTTCAGATGAGAAGTTAACTCTACGTAATGCGCGCTTATCACGATCGCGAATAGGACGTCTCAAGGCAGGCAAAGCTCTAACAACGTAGCTAAGCGAATGTAAAGTTGCTCAATCGATTTGGTGACGACAACCGGACGCTTAACAAGACATAGGCTGAGAATTTCGCAGTGTCGGCGCGATGCAAGCCAGTGAGACACATTGCTCAGCGCTTGTTTTCTACCATACGCGTTGCTTAGACGCACTCACCAACTTGCACCCGAGCTACCTAAGTAGAATGAGATCAGATTTACTATGAACATTTGGATGATGACTGTGCCCTTAGTACGCGGCATCACGTCTACAGTGGAAAAAGGGAATTGAAGCCTTGTGCATCACGTTTAATATTTAATCTATGTCCGCCAAAGCTGCATTGCATGGCACAAACTGACGTAGGGAGGGCATTGTAGCCAAGACCCTGCATAACTTGCACCAGTGAAAGTTTTTCAGATGATATAGTAAACTTGCCCTACAAATATTGTCGTCATGGCTGCCCCTACGCATGTCATCTGCAACCTTTTCTTTAACCGCGTTTGTTTTTTTCCGCACACTACTCATCAAACGTCAAAGAGGCTAAACGAAGCTCGTTATGGGCCTCAAGCAGGCCCGGTATCCTGCAGAGACTCAGTCCGGTTTTTCCAGAAGTTGTCATGATGCACGTTTAGTCCTAAATTCGCCACCAAAGTATTCTCGTCACAGAGATGTCCGCCACCGCAGGAGCCAGGCAAAGTCACTGCCATTCGTTGACCAGTGTCGCGGGTTTGAACGAGCACGGGTCTTGAAACGAAGTGCCTGGCTCAGGCCTTTCGAAAAAGGATGATAATTCTGCGCTGTGTAGCTGCTTTAGAATTGCGGTGACAATTCGTGTTTGGTAATGTACAAACTTTTTTAGAATAAGCACGCCTTGTTTTTACCTACGTATCAGAAATAAATGCATAGACAAAGCGTTCGAACAAAGGCTCCATATTCCCAAGGTTGCATATTGCAAATATTAACATGCATAGTGACGTTATCATTACCGCGTCAAAGAAAGATTGATAAATGCCTTTTTTCTGTTCTAACCGACCAATTTTCAGCTTCACGAAGAACCTCAACAAGCAATGGCTCTCTATCTGCTTAAGCAATGGAAACATCGTGCCGGCGGTCCGCAAGACGCGAGTAAGTGCCGATTTGCACCACTGTCATAAACAACATTTGCTCTCACGCGTACGAAGCCTTTCAATTTAGCTCCATTCATGCTGACGCTGAAGAGCGAGAAGTCGTCGGCGAAGGAGAAGCAGATCATCGTTAACGCATTCGATGACTGGGAGGTGCTGACGCCCACCTGGTTCGAGGTGGCCGACTACATCGGTGCGATCGAGAAGCTCGCGGAGGACGAGAAGTTCCCGGAGCGTGGCCGCGCTGCGCTGCTCGCTTCGAAGGTTGCCTACTGTCTGGGAGACTATGCCGGAGCGCTGCACCTGGCACTCGCGGCGGGCGACAAGTTCAGCCTTACGCCGCGTGCGCCCACTAAGGAGTTTGGTCCGCAGGACGAGCTGGTACGTTACAAGTGGGAGATTAGGATTTCATTCAACTGCTACTTTTAGTACGTAGACAAGATGGTGGAGACGGCGCTGGACACGTACAAGAGTGCAATGCGTGACGGCACGAAGGTGGACGCTCGCCTCAACGAGCTCATCGACCGCATCTTCGCGCGTACCATGGATAACAAGGAGTACCGCTACGTGATCGCGCTCGCCTTGGACACGCGTCGCATCGACATGATCAAGAAGGCGGTCCAGGCGTCGGAGGACCGCGCTGCACTCCTCACGGAGACCGTTGTGAAGGTGCTCGAGTCGCAGCTGGACCGCGGCTTCCGTGGCCGCGTGCTCGACGCAATCTTCACGCTCTTCTCGGAGCTTGACGAGCCCGACTACGTCTCCATGTGCCAGGTGAGTACCGTTAGTGGATTCAGGACGGGAAGGTGCTTCTAAACTGACCTGCTTCCTTTAGTGTCTCATCAACCTGGAGAAGCCTGGCGATGTGGCGGAGATCCTGAGCCGCCTTGCTTCGTCACCGGTAAGGACATATATTGAGTCCTCGAAATGTACACGTCGGGATCTTGGCTACGTGCTTGTCTGCTAACTCATGCATTACGATTTCAGGAACGAGAGCTTCTCGCCTACCAGATTTCTTTTGACCTGTACGAGAACGCTTCTCAGCAGTTCATTCAACAGATTGAGAAGGCTCTCATACCGGTACGGCCTTGAACTTCTTTTGCCAGCCTTTATGACGGACGTATGTTCTTACAGGAGACGACCAGCACGGCCTCGACAAGTTCCGCCACCGCCGCCACCGAGGACTCCGCCAACACAGCGATGGACACGTCGACGTCGTCGCAGGCGACCACTACTTCGCAGACCACCTCCTCCAACACGACCACTCCGGGCACCGCAAGCACCGCACCGGGTTCCGCGGAGTCCGAGTCGTCGAGCTCCGAGTCCACCAGCATTGTAAGGTTTTAAACGACAAAAACACCGCTTTATTTAGCACTCAGTTTCCTTCTTATAATCCGATTTTAACATTTCGTCATTCTAGGACCCCGTAATGGCGGAGCGCCTGCGGCGTATCCTGCGCGGCGAGGAGACCATCAAGCACCATATGCAGTTCCTCATCAAGAACAACAAGACCGACATGCTCATCCTGAAGCAGATGAAGGACAGCGTGCGCACCGCGTGCACCCACAACGCGACCGTGATCGCCAACGGTCTCATGCACGTGGGCACCACCTGCGACGACTTCCTTCGGTAGGACATTTGCCATTACATGCATCATGGAATTCTGAATTTCAGTGACAACCTTGACTGGATCTCGAAGGCGACCAACTGGAACAAGTTCAATGCTGTCGCCACGCTCGGTCTTATCCACAAGGTACGTGATTGAGTGCTTCAAACATGCTCATTTCTCGATTAAGGGTCACGAGGCTAACGCCACCAAGCTTCTGGACCCGTACCTGCCCAAGGGCGAGCAGGACCAGTTCGGCTACAAGGAGGGTGGCTCCCTCTACGCGTACGGTACGTGCATGCGGTACTAGCTGGAACTACTTCATGTGCTTTAGGACTGATCCATGCAAATCACGGCAACGCATCGGTGATCAACTACCTGAAGGAGCAGCTCGCAAAGGCGACCACCTCAGCGGTCCGTCACGGCGCTTGCCTGGGCCTCGGCCTTGCCGCGCTCGGCACTCACGACGAATCGGTGTACGCGCAGCTTCGCGAAGCACTCTATCAAGACGACGCAGTCACGGGTGAGGCTGCCGGCACGGCGATGGGCCTCGTGATGGCCGCTTCGCTCAACGAGACCGCCTTCAAGGAGATGTCGCAGTATGTGTGCGACACGGCTCACGACAAGATCCAGCGCGGACTGCGCACCGGCATCGCGCTCCTCGCCTACGGCCGCATGGAGGAGGCGGAGCAGTGGGCCAACGAGCTCCTCGAGAACAAGTCCAACGCGTGCCTGCGTCAGACCGGCGTCTGCATGCTCGCGATGGCGTACGCGGGCAGCGGCAAAGCCGACGTTGTGCGTCGTCTGTTGGCCAAGGTCGCCGCTGACCCAAACCACGACGTCAAGCGTTTCGCCGTGATCGCGGTCGGATTCGTGCTCAGCAAGTACGTTTTGGGAACGGGCAAGGCAAAAGCATGCTATAAATTTTCTTGATTCAAATGTCATGCACGTGAGAGTGTTAGAAAGCGACTGTTTTGCACGGGTGTCATGAGATGCAAGAAATGCATTAGTGTGAGTGAAAACCTAGCAAGTGCAAGCCAAGGTGATTCGATGCAAAGCTTGCTTTTCATTGAATTCGATTCCGCAGCTTCCGTCAGGAAAAATTGCAAATATTTATTCAATCACGGGTCCATGGCAATACCAGCATGAGCAATACTCGTATCAAACTTGAGCAGTTTATTCGGAAATTTATCTGGCTTTGCTAGACTTCCGACCTGGCCAGGTTGGGCGAGTCAACGTCGTGGCCCACCATTGGGTAGTCCTGCGAAGTTCGCATTAGCACTCAGCAGAAAGTTGTCAAGCTTACCGATCTCACAGTGTCATCCTCCCTGGCTCCTTCGTCGTCGCTGCTCGCCTTGAGTTCCTCCGCCTCAGAGAATGCATTCCCGGTAGCGTTGCCCATGGAGTGAACGGTGAGCTTCGGCCCGCGCACTCGTAGATTCTCGTCCAAGCTGCTTTCTCGGTTCCATGCGCTGCGTTCTATCCGCCGATCGGGGCCGCTAGGGACGCTCAGCGTTCGCGTCGCTGGAGCTGGCGAGAGTTGACCGACGGGTGGTGTGTAGGCGCGTCCGTTTAAGGTGCTAGTGAGGCTGTCCTTAGTGAGCCACGCGCCAGAGCGTTCAACGTAAGATCTAAACCGGAAATTTTTCTCGCTCATCAGTTCCTGCTTGTCCGTGCCCAATGCTTGAGCGCTTGCACTCTGCGCTTTTCTCAGAGCAATGATCCTTAGCGAGCCACTGACTAACTCATAGCTTCTTACCCCGTATGGATGTCGCTCGCGATATAGGATGTGACGTTCCTCGAGCTGTTAGAGTCGTTCCAGCAGCACTGGCCTTGAATGATTCGCAGGAAGGCCTGACGGAATCGTCGGTTGAACACAGTGTAGATAACCGGATTCAACGTGCTTGAAGTGTAGCCGAGCCAGAGGAACAAGGAGTTCGTCCATGCGGGAACCGAGCAGCTGTAGCCGCAGAAGCCGACGAGGAAGTTGATGAGGAAAAACGGCGTCCAACAGATGAAGAAGCACATGAAGACCACCGCTAGCACGCGCGTCGCTTTGTGTTCACTGGCCAGTTCAGCGCTGGAGCTGTAGATTGAGCTCCCCCGGCCGGCTATTGAGAGGAGCACGGACGTGGTTCGGCTGCCCATTTTCTTGATCTAAATTATCAAGCGTTGAGCACGTTCCAGCAGCACTAGGCGCAAACACCCAAGAAAGTAGCCTTCCTGCTAGAACACCTCAACCGACTGCTGAGTCATACCTGAATTCTTAGTGACTCCGACTGCCGCTCCAGCTTCGTCGAAACCTGCCTTCGAATCTTGCGCATGGGCCTATCAGACTGGTTATCCGCACACGGTTGTGTAGTCTCCATATCCGCGCCGTCTTGCGTATCAGGTGTGTTGCTGCGACCGTTAGCGACTTCAGAAAGGGCAGGAAGTTCGGCTGGTCTTGTCTCCTCGGGTGGCGTAGCGCTAAGGAATGTTAGCGTGCTGTTCTTGTGCGCGTTGCATATGCGACTGCGAGTGTATGAATCCTGTCTAAAATACGAAAAGTGTGTTTCGCCATACTACGTTTTCCGAGAAATTTAAGGGACAAGGACAATCATCCATACCTAACATAGCCCATCTTCCGCTGCGGCTTCACCGTCATCGTCCTACGCAGTCCGTTGTAGAAACGATCATTAGCTCTCTGCGCCAGTTCATTCGCTTGCTTGTTGAGCAGCTTAGTGGTTTTCACGTAGGTCACCGCCATGATGATGAAGGGAATGAGGAAGGCAAGCACCGAGCCGTAGATCATGTAGTACCGATTCGCGATGCCGCACGTGCCGTCCTGCAGGACATTGGACGGGTCGTGAACCGCCAGTACGGCGAGCGGGCTCGATATGATCGTCGTCATCACCCAGACAAATGTGATCTTCAGCCCGACTACTATGAGTGACCGGTTGCGAGTTTTGAGTGGCTTGCTGATGCCGAGGTAGCGATCGAGAGAGATCACGGACATGTGTACGATACTGGCGCTGCACAGAAAGACGTCTGCGTAGGTGTAGACAAGGCACAATGGGAACGTCCAAACGCCTAAAATTCTATGAAATTATCCAAATTCATCTTTTTATTTGCAATTTCACAACGCGATTTCATGGCGTCCTTTTCATACTTTACTCAGATTCTCTGCACCTTTCTAAAATAGGCTTCTCCAGCCACGTTTTACTTTGCTAAATCGGCAAACACCCCGCGTTTCCTCTCGCACATGTCGGCAAAGTTTTATGTTACCAAGAACTAAGCTACATGCTCTTGAACATCCCTCCCATCCGTCCGGTTCATTAGCACTGACCTTTGGCGTATTCCGCGATTATCGCCAGCGGCATCACGAGACTGCATACTAGGAGGTCCGCCAGTGCCAGTGAAAAGAGGAAATAATTGGTCACGTTGTGAAGGCGGCGGTCGGAGGCGATGGCGATGCACACCATTAAGTTTCCGACGAATCCGATCAGGCAGAGTAGTGGCAGTAGGACATAGGCAGTGAGGTAATCGAATGAATCCACTTCATGCGCGGCTGTGACCAGGACCACCTCATCGAACAGGGTCGTCTCTGCAGACGATGACGCTGCTACGGCGGTGCTGTGAATAGTGGCGGCGTCGGTTTCGTTGTCGAGGAAGAACGGCCAGGACATTCACCGGGATGTTGGGGGAGTTCGCGGCGCCAGATTAGGTCATGTAGAGCCGCCGTAGTTCTGAATGGTTGCATGTACATGTGTGTAAATGCACGCGAGAAACAGCGATCGAACGTAGTCCCGATGGAGACAAAGAAAGTACGAAAACCGTACGGATCCGTAAAGAAGCCTTAAATGCCAGCCTACATACGTGCTTA
Organism: Aphelenchus avenae; assembly: GCA_020875895.1. Classification (NCBI taxonomy): domain Eukaryota; kingdom Metazoa; phylum Nematoda; class Chromadorea; order Rhabditida; family Aphelenchidae; genus Aphelenchus; species Aphelenchus avenae. The sequence continues at coordinate 271,075 of JNEY01000084.1, read as the reverse complement.
GTCAGCTGTTAGGAGTGATACTGGGGGGTGTCACCTATGAATCGAATTTCACTTGCTGAAAGTACTTACTGCGAATGCGCAGTAGGTAATCAATTTTACTGGCAACTCATTGCCAGCTTGTCCGTTAGCATGAACTTTTTTTCGAAATTCAATTCCACTTTCTCAAGCCTCTCTGCGAGCCCAGCGGTTATGATCCGGGTTGCGAGATTAGTGCGTGAGAAGGGCGCTCAAGAAAGTGCATGGGCACGGTTCGCGCAACGTGTGCGCAAGAGCTGACTGATTACTCTCCGGAAAAGCGAGTGGAATCCGTCTTGTAAGGTTGCGCCGCAGGAGAAGCCGGCGGCTCATCGCAATTAAGGTGTGCAGAAGTTGGCGCGATATAAATGGAAAAACTAATTAACGGTCAGCTTATTAATGGCGTGGCGGAAGCGGTTGCAAATGGACGGCCTTGCGTCAGCGGTGAGAGCAAGTAAACAAGAATTACGCGATCCTAAGCGGATGTACGAGGAACTTGCGCAAAAATGTACTGCGGAATAAGGAAAACTGTGCGAGAAATAGTGGACAATAAAGGGCAAGCGCGAACGTTCTGCAAGCATTTTTTCCACGGGTAATTGGCAGAAGGAACGCTCCTTGCAAAACGACATTGTTCTCTAACTAACTAACAATGCTGCTTTTCAGCGACCCGGAGCAGTGCCTCAGCTACACCGGCATGCTGGTGGAGCACTTCAACGGGCACGTGCGCTACGGAGCCGCCATGGCACTCGGCATCGCTTGCGCCGGTTCCGGCTACAAGGTGTGTTTTCCCGCAAAGTGCGGCATGAATCCCCGGCGTTGTTTTGGCTAAGCAGCAAAACACACAGAAACGCTTTCCCATGCAAAACACAGACGCGCAGGTATTCCACGAAACATTTCCGGCGGTGGCGCGCAAGAGTCGGCTTGGCCAAAGAACGACACGTTTCTGGCAGATGCCACGCTGGCGCATGGGAATGCCACACGTTAATCATGCCGCATTCATAGCTCATAAAGACGCATTGCGTGCCCGAGCTGGACCCGAGCGCGTTATGAGGAGCGCCTTCACTTCCTGCTCCGATGATCTGGCTAAAATTGCGCGGGTGTCGATCGAGCACGTGGGCTAATGAGGGGGAGTTTTAGAAGAGCAGGAATAGTCCGAAGGTTTGAATGAAATCGTGAACTCTCAGAGGAGGGGCTTCTCCTCAAGAGGGACATCCCATGTTCCTTCTGAATCGTGCTTGCTCCTCGCGTCGAACCTGAAGACCAGCCCGCCAGGAGGAGCCGAAGAACCACTGCCACCGACGGGAGCGAGATCCATCAAAATCCGTCCGAACCTACTAAAATACAGCCGTTCCCAGGGGTGCGATTAGCGGCCGCAAGCCCAGGACGCGTTTATGACCTGCGCCGGCGATCTCGTAGCGGTTGCCGCCACCGCCGCAGCAGCAGCTCTCATCACGCCGCTGACTTACGCCGCCGCCGCCTCAGGCAATTTGTTTTGCGCCCCATAACTTCGAGGCGGCAAAAAAAACCGCTAACTCAGGCCGGATCCTTGGCCCACGGGGCGGAGCCGTCCACTTTGGCTTCACCATAATTTTAGCCGTCCGGTTTGGCGGTCTCTTCATAAATCACCAATTCAATTGGCCAATTATCGGCCGGACGCCCAGTGGCCTCCTCCTACCCCGCTGTGTGGGGGCATGCCGACCTGTGCTTACGCGAGGAAACTTGAAGCCGTTTTGGAAATAAGTTTCGCGGACGAATCGCGTTTATCATCCGGCCCATATCGGTCCTAATACTCGGGAGACCATTATGAGATGATGGAAGCGGCGCGAACGGGTACTTTGCACACGGGATGCGGCACCGGCGCGTTCTTAAAATTCCTGCCTGCCGCTTAATCTCGCTCGTACATCGGTGGGCGCCGCTTTCTGCAGGCGGTCTTTGGGCGCCATCGCCAGCGGATGCCGACGGACTGCGGCGAGAAATTTATGCAAAAACAACGCGAGAAGTGGCAACATTCGCAGTATAAACATAGGTTCAAAGGGCTCAACGCGAGCAAGCCGGCAGGCGGAAAACTTCTCTCAGAACGATGCGCCTACCACGGAACAATCAGCGCAGCAAAGACCGAGCGCGTGGCAAGCAGTGCGGGCGATGACAAAGGGATACCTAACTCAGCGCCAGCGGCACTTGCGCAACCGCGACGGCGTGGTGGCTCTTTGTTTGCGCAAAGCGGACATCTCCGAGCATAGCCCCTAACCGATTCGCTAATTCAATTCACTGCCTCTTCCGCTCTATGCAAAATGATACCTTTTTTCGATGGCCGCGACATGGCCGCATGCGCCTGCCGCCAAAAAGCCGGCAGCAGCAGCTTGGCATGCGCGCGCGGCGTGGGAGCCGCGACTGCTGAGACCACTTGAGCTCGATGGCTTGCGCAGTACCCCAAATGGGGACACGGGAGTAAGCATTTACGGCTCATACGTGGGCGACAGGTGACGAGGATACGGAATTTGCGTGGGTGGCCGACGGACCAACCTATTCTTGGGCAAAGTTGTAATATTTTGCAATTAAACAGGATGAAAATTGAAGAACAAAAATACCTTGAGTGGCTTTGTGGTATGGGCAACCGCATCAAGATCTTAAGCTCACTAGTGCACTAGCACCTGGACGGTACTGCATCATCCTGGTAAGCGAAATCCTGGGAAGAAACCCGCGCAAGCGCAACAGCGACAACACTAAGAGCACGTGGAAATAAGCTCAGCCTTCCGGAGAAACCTTGAAAATGTGAGCTGCATGCTTCGCTGATTCCGCGGCGAATACTAAATTTATGATGCACTTTTCGACATGGCGTAACCAAGGCGCGAGCACCTTCTGCCAGGAAACGCGTCTACCTAATTGCGCTTCCCGGGCGACCAAGCTACATGCAAGAATGGACTGCAGGACAAATGCCCACTGACAGGCCAATTCCCACGGAAAAAAACAGCTACTTATAACACGCGAAAATGATGTCATTAGACCTCGAAGCGAGCGCTTAAAATTATCTCATTTCCGCTTCACTTAACCATCCGATTTCAGGAGGCGATCGCCCTGCTCGAGCCCCTGCTCTCGGCCAAGGAGAACTTCGTCCGCCAGGGTGCGCTCATTGCGCTATCCTTCGTCCTCATCCAGCAGACGGAGCCAACATGCGCAAAAGTGGCCGATTTCCGCAAGACCGTTACGAAAATGATCACCGAAAAAGGCGAGGACTCAATTACCAAGGCAAGTGGCGCTAGCTGCCATAAATCAGTGCGGTTAAGTCCGCCGCCAGTGTGCAGCTACGTTAGTTGGAATGAACGAGATCTTTGGTCGGAAAACTTAAAAAAACGAATGCGAAGTAGCAGCGGTTCCTTCGAGAAGCCTGACGTAAACTCTTTCCAGTTCGGCGCCATCCTCGCGCAGGGAATCGTCGACGCTGGCGGTCGCAACGTCACCATCTCGCTGCACAACCGCAACGGTCACTCGGACATGGCGGCGGTCGTCGGCACGTTCGTCTTCCTGCAGCACTGGTACTGGCACTCCATGGCGCACTTCGCTTCGCTCGCCTTCCGTCCCACCTGCCTCATCGGGCTCAACAAGGACCTTCAGGTGAGTCGCTCATGGACCTTGAGGGTTGCAAGTCTGATGCGCACGAGATTAGTGATCCCCCGTAATGAACTGATTCTGCCTGCGCAGCGCGGGCCCAGTGCCGATGATAATTGCGTTTCCCGTGACGCCAGGCGGCATTTAATTATTTCCCCACTCGCTCTCCGGGCTCTTCATTGTTGCCTAGCGGGAAATAAAGGAGGCGTGAGAAATCAGGGCCCGGCCGCAGCGAACCTAACCCACGAAATGAGAGAGCGCCTTTCAGATGCCGAAGACTGAGTTCCGCTGCAACGCGAAGCCGTCGCTGTTCGCCTACCCGCCGGCGCTCGAGGAGAAGAAGGCGGAGAACCAGGAAAAGATCCAAACGGCGGTGCTCTCCATCACGAATAAGAAGAAGGCGCAGAAGGCAGATGGCGGGAAGGCTAAGGAAGGTACGCCTACGCGCGATGCTGACGCTGCGGCTGCCGACAAGGACGCTAAGACTACCGGTGCGTACCAGACAAACCGTGAAATCCGCACAAATTTCACCTGCAAAACAACGAAAACCTTAATAAAAAAGCTTAAAACAAACTTACAAAAGCAGTGTTTTAAGAGAGTGTTAAAGTGAAACTTCATCCAATTATTGTTTCTAGCAGACTTTAGCACCACATGCTTTATGCGCAACTGTCAAAGCCAGCTTGCGAGTTGGATCCGGGTGATAATTAATTTGTTGCAGGCACCGCAAAGGAGGAAGAGAAGATGGAGGTGGACGACGACAAGAAGCCGGCCACCACCACTGCTGCGGGCAAGGATCAGCCCAAGGACGCCAAAGAGTAAGTTTCATCGCGCCACTCCCTTCGGTTACGTCGGCTAATCCCACTTCCGCGAAGCCCGCGCGGAAAAGCCGTTGTTGCGAACGCCTAAGCTGGATTAGTAGCGGTTCCTGTGGGACCGAAGGAGTGAGCTACATACAAGCGGGTTTTGCGTGGAGTGATAATATGCGAAGACTACTGATCGCGCCCAAGGCATCCGGGAGCACGGAGCGTCCGTCTTATCAGCGATTAGGCTAATGGTTTTTGCGATGTTATCGAAGCAGACGTAAACACTGGAACTGTCCACGCATTTCCCATGATTTACGAGTACAAACAGACTGCAGTGGGTATGACGAAGCGCACATCAGGAGAATGAACATATGCAAGCAGCCTTCTTTGAGCCGCTACACGCCTACGAGGGGTACGGGATAAGCCTCCAAGCATCGAGGGGGAACTCCTGCTTTCACCTTTGGTCCTGGAGCCAATCCCTCCGAAAACACTTGTTTGAGCACTCCTTTGACGTCGTAGAAGTCAAGGAGCACACCTTGCGCCCATATCTTTACATGCTTGCTTTAGCACGAAGACCGAGCCGGAGCCGAGTTCGTATAACCTGCAGAACCCGGCGCGCGTGGTCCGCCTGCAGCTGAAGACGCTCTCGGTGATCGACGAGAGCCGCTACCGTCCGCTGAAGGCGCTCTCGCAGGGCGGCATCATCCTCCTCAAGGACACGAAGGCTGGTCAGGAGAAGGAGGAGATCGTCGAACTGGTCGCCGCCGGAGGCACCACCGCCACCGGAGAGTCCGCGAAGGAGTCGGAGCCGCACGAGCCCTTCGAGTTTAACATCTCCAACTACTGAGCGCCGGCCCGTAGCGACGCTTGATTATTGACTCCCTCGACGCTATCCCCACCTGTCCGGTCTCCGTTGTAAGCCCCTGAATGCTATGTGGTCGTTTTTATGTATTTGAGTGATTTACTCGGGAATAAATGCTGCTAAGAATCCGCGTTAGCTCCGATGGGCTTCGATAGAGTAGCTGTCTTGCACTTACGCTGGTTTTAAGAAATTTTCGTTTTGATCAGAACAACGTTCGCATTACCACGACGATTTGCTAAGAGCCAGCAATTGGAGTTACGTCTGATTAGGCATATGCAGTTCCTGCGGACAAAGCAACCCGCAGCTAACAAGGCTGACAGAATAGGAAACGCACAAAGCTTGTCCATAAAAAGCTCTTCAGTCATATTCTGACGAGGGCATGTGAGCAAAAAGAGGCTGTCTACAACAATTCTGCTCTACGTCGACTTTAGAAAATCTGTATGGGTGAGGGAGTAGTCCTTCCATGACCTACGGAACAGTTTCCCAGCGGAGACATCAAAGCTATTGGAGAAGGTTCGTTATGTGCAGTCAAAGTCACTTTATTGAGCACCGTCTTTAGCCAAGTGTCAGTCGATCCATTCCAGCGCCTACAAATGATACGAAAATGATACTCTCCTTCGCGCTTGTTTGCGGCACACAGCTAGCGAGTATTGAGTGTCATACGCGTAGGATCTCTCAGTGACGACGTCCTCGATCACAAGGAGCTCCGACGTGACATGGTTCTGAAGAGTTATCTTGTCGACGTCGCGATCGCGACATGGGTACAGCTCTAGACGATAGCTTTGCTTCTCTCGAGCCGCGAGGAACGTCTGAATACGATGGTTTAAAGCGTTTAGATGTTTATACGCCAGTGTACCTCTTTGAGAATACCGAGCAGCGCCTCGACGTCAACGTTGCGGACGTTGATTTCCATTGTGTTGCAATCGGTCTCCCCAGTTGGCTTGCGATGCAACCAGGCCGCGACGTCAGCAGCATCAAGCTCACCAATCGCGAGCCGCATACGCAGGCTACCGCAGCGGTGAACGCCTTTAAGCGAGAGGAAGGTGCGCGGCACTTTGCACATTATACCAATGGCGATTTTTGTGCAAAGGAATAGCTCGTCGAAAGCCCGACGGAAGACCTCTGCGGAAGAGAACTGGCACGGCGGAAAGCACTCAGCCTTCTGCCAGCTTGCCTTGATCGGGCCCAGTGCTTGAAGAAGGTTCTCGCCCATTGTGAAGTCCAAGTCGAACCTGAATGGGACGCCTTAGAGTTGCTTACTTCCGAAAAATAAGAAGCGGGAATTGTACAGAAGATGTTTTGTGCGTACATTCATCTAGTGTAGGCATCTGTGTGCGTCCTGCACAGCGGTCAGGCACATCAGAAAGCGCGCACATTCTCATGCTTGACAATGTATGCGAAATGACATCAGGAAACTAACCGAACTCTTTCAATGGTGGCGAACTTCATGCGCGCCCTGAGCTCCTCATCGTCGTGCACTACGATGCGTTGGTCAAAATTCCCTTCTTGCGTTCGATATACCGCGTAGCACCCGTATCTGTGGATCCGTAGTGCGCAGAACGAGTGCACTGGTCCGTCGTTCGCAAAGTTAGTTGTGACGACGTCACGACTGTAGACGTCCACAAGTTGCAGCGCTTCGAGGTCCGAACGCGAGAGGTGCCGCAGGATGTTGACGTAGACTTCCACGGCGAACATCCTGCGCCTCTGCTAAAAATAATATTTCGATTGGAAGCAAGTTTGCGATGCCAAATCCCGAAACTTTCTCGGAAGCCACTACGTCGATGATTAAGCTCTCGTATGTCAAGCGGCGGCGAGTTTGAAAATTTTCCATAGGCCGTTTTGGTAGCGAGCATTACGCCATGCAATTATCGCGACGATCTCTGAATGCCTGGCCGTATCGAGCAGCAGCTTGGCACCAGAGATGGGGGATTCTAAATATCAAACCGAGACCGAGACTGAGAGACCCAGACGGAAAACCAACCGAGACCACCAAAATGCACCGAGAGTCTAGGAAACCGGCACCAAGACCGAGACTTCAACAATTTTTTGGTACATATTAGGCAGGGGTAGGGCAGTAGCGGTAGAAAATGCTTCTCAGACGTCAACTAGTCAACTAGCCGTAAATTCTAGGTCCGGCGCAGGCGACGCCAGCGAATTTGGGGTAAAAAATTACAAATCCGTGCAAAATTTCTCCGGGCGGCGCCCAGCGGTTCCGTCTCCAAGTCTCGGTTTAGTCTCTGTTTTTCGACCGAAACCACCAAAACGTACCGAGACTCTCGGTTATCCGAGACCTAGACCGAGGCTCGGTCTCATCTCTGCTTGGCACAAACATGATTGATCTCCAAAGCTTTGATTTCGAGCGAAAACGACATCCGATTTTGCTTACCAAAACATACGTCTCGATGCGCTTCTCGCAGGCAGAATCCCTAAGGGCCATAAAATGATAACCTTATCCTCTGACGCTCTCTAAAGAGTCTCATTTTCCCGCATTTCCGATCACTCATACCTTCACAATGAACCTCGCAGCCGTCAACCCGGTAGCAGGCATACATGCCACACGCATATTGCTAAGCGTGTACCACCCGTACCCGAGTCACTACCTAGTACCTTTGCTCGGTCTCAAGGTTTCTATTGAATCATGCCTATATTCTCGACGAGGTGCAAACCACAAGCCAGGCATGTACGCGACTGACTACACGATTTACACTTTACTATACTCTGCTTGACTTTTAGAATATTACAAAGTTCAAGAACCTCTTGCCCACTGTATGGCGGATCACTATACGCCTAGATTTCGGAACACTCCCGCGCTTTAGGTTCGTAGTTTTAGCCCAGGTCATTCAAACCGCCACCTATTTTCATAAAATTCTCGTACAAATGTGAACTTAATAACCGGACATGCAAAAGGCGCCCTTTATTTAGCAATACGTACCGCCGCGTATTACAAATATTCGCTATTGTTTGGCACAGGAACACTTTGGACCAGACAGCCGTGATATGGGCATGTTATGAGACCACTATCGGGAGATAAAACTGGAATGCATTTATGGAATAGAACGAAAGTTAGAGGCTTCGCCAGATCCGCTTTGTGGACCACCGACTAGTTGTAGGAGCTGGTCGACGAAGCTAAAGACAGATTTTAGAGAACGTGTGATTTTACTGAACACACCTCTTAGTGTTGTGGACGTAGTTCGAGCATAGGAGCACACGGGGCAGGTTAGGGTTCTGGGCTCGCTTAGCGTTGAAGTTGTTAACAAACAGAGACTCTTCGTACGTGCATCCACCGACCATGAAGATGATGACGTTCTCGAAGCGAGTGCTAAATCAAAGTGTATTCGTGTACTGAGCTAGGTACGGGGGAATACGGACTTCACTTGAGATGGATCGGAGCTCGGGAAGAGCGCGTCTGGCAGGCGACCGCGGCCAGCTTGGTCGATCAGCTGCGTGATGAACGGTTCGTGCTGAGTGAACACGTTCTCCACGCCTTTTAGGCCTAAAACTCGAGTAGTAGGGCGATGTGTTAGCGGAAGCAGCGTACCCTTGATGAAGCGCTTCGTCATCTCCATGGCAGACTGATTACCGAACAGATCGTTCTGCCTTCGACGCACGCCAGCGTAGTCGAGCAGAACGCGAATCGCAGAGACGTGACGGGAAGTGACGCCTTCGTGGTGTTTGAGAAGGTCGATAAGCAACGGAAGGGCATTGTTGTTGGACCCCTCGAAGCGCAACGCATACAGCATCACGAGGCGAATAGCGTTCTAAAGTACAGTTTTAAGAAGGTCGATGGATAACGTTCTACGCATAAATTGCTTACCAATGAAGTGGTCTTAGGGCTCTGAAGCAGTCTCTTTATGCTGTCCAAGCACTGTGAGTGCTCTCCATTAGACACAATCCTCTGCTCGAGCTCCGAGATCTCGAGCAGGTTCTGCGCCGCTACGAGACGACTCAGCTCGCCCACCACTTGCACGTGTTTAGAGACGGTACCTACACGTGGTTGTTAGCGTTACTGCATTAGGGCGAGAAGGGAACCTGAGATCTTCTTGAACTGTGGGTACTGCTCGACGAAGCGCTTCATATCGCTGATGGACTCCAGTTGCTGATGCGTCTGCGCCTTCTTCTGGTACTCGTTCATCAACGACTTGATGTTCTGCCCGATGTCACCGAAGTTCAGGTACAGGTTCTAAAGGCAGGATGCTACACAAGGCATACACCCAAAATGCGTAATACGTGTCAAGCATGTTCGACACTAGCCAATGCTTGCCCTCGAGTTCGAACAGAACAAGAATTACCTTGGCGTAGAACTCGTCGTGCTGCGCGCTGAGCACGAGGTTCTTCTGCCCGTCGCTCGGCACGTTCTCCATCACAACGCGGTTGTTGTTGATGCCGATCAGCTCGTGCACCATCGCCTCGTAGGTCCACTGGTTGAGGAGCGGTGACACCGGGTCCTCGCTTCGATCGACGATGAGGAGAAGGGCATCCGACTTGCAGCCCTCGAACAACGCGTCTTCGCGGACGGTGGTCTAAAAGCGAAGACAGTTCTTATGGTTTTATCTAGCGTCCATACCTTGCACAGTTCCTCGCTCAATCGTTGCGCATCTCTTGACGTCTTTTGGTACCTAAATACGAATCGTTCGGCCGTTGTGTTATATCCCCGTCGTACCTTATCACAGGCTTCTTTTTCAGCGACAGGAACACGCCGATGAGCCCATGCAGGCAGCGGCGGAAGGTAGTCGGAGACATGTTGAAGGGGTTCTCGTAGGTTTTCGGAATTCCAAGACTGCACAAGTGCGGTGCTAGCGGAATCATGTCCCCGTAGAACTCGTGAACTTCTCGAACCTGCAACAGTAAAGATTCCGAGCCGTAGCTGTAGTGAACCGAAATTATGGTCGGACACAAGCTTTAAGAACAGAGGCAACTCAGCTACTCCTGACGAAAAAATTTTTAAAGACGTGGTTGCTTTAGCTAAGAATATAACAGGGCCGTAGAAGAAACCAAAAAAGTGATGGTTTTTCGTGCATCAGTTTTCTGGCTCAGAAGGGCTTGCCCGATGGAACCGTTATCCCTTAGTCAAGCACGACATGCGTACCACTTCCTGCTCGTCGGACTCCGCGAGTACCTTGACATCGGCCTTGGAGATTATGTTGGAGAAATCTGAACAGATTTTGTGCTTGGGTGTTAATCGTCATCGGTAGCTTACAAATGTAATACTGCGCATATTTCGGCGAACGAAGCTCCTCCGACAGCAACTGAACGTTCTCAGGCGTGGGCCTGAGGAACGCGACGCATTTCAGAAACTTAATCGGGTCCCTGTGGGCGCCGGCGTCGATCCGCTCGAAGAGGTACACCTCCTTCTGCATCATTTCACTTTGCGCATGCGCACACGAGATAATGCTCGTCTGAAAAGTTGCGCGATCATTGCGCTTCGATGAGCTAACGGGACGAGTTGTTAGCCGAAAACTTACGGTCTCCTTGTCCATGAGAATCACCTTCATGCCGGGCCCCGCGAGGCGGATCATCTCGTTCACGTACTGTTGCGTCGCCAGCAGAAAATTCATCGCTGCACGCTGATGGTGGCGAAGCTAATCGAGACAAAGTATTTGCGCCAGCGCATGAAAAGACTAGGAAGCATGCGCGTCGCCAAAATTTCGGCGCATTTTCGCGTCGCATCCCGACCCGGCTTTCGCTTAAACGCCAGCCCGAAGCCGCTGACCGGCAGTGAGGCGAGAGTGTCCGCAACTCATTACCCCTCCCGGTAAGGGGCGCACCGGACGACGGACAGGTTTCACCTTCTTCCGAGCATGCCCGTGTTTCGCGTCCATCAGTGCAGGTTCGCAACATAGCGCGGAACTTCTGAGTCACTCGACTCCCGCTGTTTCCTGCTGCGAGGAGGTACCTGGGTACGTATATGTCTCGATGACTTGTATGTCTTCCCGTTTTAAGTCGAAGGTTACTCCCAACGCGACTCCACTTTAATCGTGGCCTTTGACGAATGACTCATTTTACTAGCTTTACTTTAAGGAAGCCTGTACTAGATCGTCATCTTTGTGGCGGGGTTGTTGTACGGACACTTTTGCATCTCGTTGTCTGTCTAAATTGGTAGAAAACCTCCTCCTCCCAGAAATCATGCTCTTCTTGTGGCCCTGTGCAAGACTTACGTGACATCTCGGCTTCTCGGATGATCGTCATTCTTTTGTTGTTGACATTTGCTCTCGACAAAACACCTCTTTGTATCGCAGCGCAAATTCCTCCAATACCTCGCCGTGGGAACGCGCCATACGCACCCGGATTTATTTTATGATTCATGGACGCCTCGAGAGCGTCGCTTATCAATCGCCGTTAGTCGCTTTTGTATGCGAGGGAGCGACCATTAAACCAAAAGTTCCGTCTCGTAGACACGTACGGTCCGCCACGCATTCTTTAGCTTTTCCTGTTCTGCGAGTACTGAAGACCGATCTTATCTGAGTGATCTCGGATAACGCCTATTGTCAAAGCTTTGATGCGCCTTCCGTTTAGTAGCCGAATTTTGGAGTGGCTTACTGCAGGAGTTATGACTGTGGGTCCGTTCATACGTTGAGCATTTTGTGGCTGCTTTGCATCGGCCTTTTGTGTGGTAAGAGGTCTGAAACAGGCGTCCTCATCGTCAGAAATGTCAAGTAGCGAATAGCGCTTAGGCTAACTATTCAGACACTGCCTCGGATCGGAGTACGGCTCCTTGCCTCTCATTCATAACTCCAGAACCATTTAATGTCTATCATGATGCGCCTCGTTTTTTACTTTGCGTGAGATTAGCAGGAGCGAACCAACTGTCCATGCCCGCTTGGCGATATTTGCGTAGCGTTTTTGTCCTCTCCGTATGTGCTAACAAATCACGGTGTTGTCTTTGTTGCGTGGTGGGCCGCCGTTTTTTTGCCGATGGTCAGCGCACAACAGAAGGAGGGAGGCGGATGAATGAGGCTCACACTGCGCCGCTGCAGGCATGTGGCAGACGCGCACCGCTAATCTAACCCGCCTCCCGTCTGTCCGCTAAGGACCGTTCCTTTCAGTCTTATGGCGGCGTCGGCTTCGGTTGTCGATTCTCCCGTCCCTCCGGCACTGCTGCTCGCACCAAGCCACACTTCGAGGCTTATCATTGTGCGTGGGTAAAATGTTAACTGCGTCACTATGTAGATCAGAACAAAGTCGTTGTCGAAATGAGTCTTTGTAAGGTGTGTTAGCTGAACATATTTGAAATACAGACAAAAATCCTTTTACAATTGGTGTTCCACAAAAGCGCTGCCCGTCAATCCTCTTCGTGGACTCGGTACATGTCTCGACAGGGCGCCATAAATCGAACGGTAGCGTCGTTAAAATGTCACTTTCAAATTTTAAATGCGATCAAAGACGCGCATCGGTGTACTCCCTTTTCTGCCTCGCGCATGCCCTTTGCCGGTCCGTTGGACAATAGTGGTCTGTTTGCGCGTGTTGGCTCCAACCGGTCACTTATTCATCCGGAAAGTTGGGTTTATTGGCAACCCGGAATACCGAGACTCTTAGCAAATCAAATGCGCATGCCTTATTCCCCCTCCTATCGTGCTTCTCTTGGCGTTTAAGAAGGTTGCAGCTTACGCCCGCAAGTGCTTTATTTAGGCGTATTCTTATAAATGACTGAAATTAAGTCAGCAACAAAAAAATCCGAAACGGTCCTAGTTTTGGCACCTTTGTGGGACCGGCCTCACCTTAGGGTAACCACGGTTTAATGGCACACTAGCAGGGCTCCCGCGCTACGCGCGGCACGACTGGTTGAGATAACACGTCTTTTCTATTACAATACTCCTGACCAGAGATCTAAGTTCTTAGCCCAGCGTTTTAAGCCCAGAATCCAATCACTTCGAGCTCTAAATCCAATCGTTTAATGTCTAAACAGCCCTGCTTAAATCTCGGTGTAGTCCGCTTGAAGCTTTGAGTAGTCCGATGTAGGCTCTGAATAGTCCGCTTGAAGCTCTGAGCTCTCCGCTTGAGGCTCTGAGTAGTCCGTTTGAAGCTCTTGAGTAGTCCGCTGTAGGCTCTCAGTAGTGCGTTTGAAGTTCCAATACCTTGAGACATAAGCTCTCAATCCTCAGAGTAGTCGGATCGAAGCTTTGAGGTGTCCGCATCAAGCTCAGAATAGTCGGATATAAGATCTGAGGAGTCAGCAGAAAGCTTTGCGGAGTGAGCAGAAAGCTCAGAGTAGTGCGATAGAAGCTTTGAGGATTGCAGCTTTGAAGTCTTGAGGATTGCAGCTTTGAAGTCTGAGGACTGCTGCATGAAGTTCTAAGGACTGCTGCATGAAGTTCTAAGGACTGCTGCATGAAGTTCTAAGGGCTGCTGCTTGAAGTTCTGAGGGCTGCGGCTTGAAGTCGGAGGGCTGCTGCTCGAAGTTCTGAGGACAGCTGCATGAAGTTCTAAGGACTGCTGCTTGAAGTTCTAAGGACTGATGCTGGAAGTTCTGATGACTGCTGCTTGAAGTTCTGAGGCTGTGGCTTGAAGTTCAGAGGACTGCTGCTTGATGCACTGAGTAGTTCTGCTGAAAGATGTGCGTTGTCCGCTGGAGGCACTAAACAGTCCCGCTGGAAGCACAGAATAGTCTGCTGCAAGCATTGAACAGACCTGCTGGATTGATGAGCACTGGTGGAGGCGTCGAGCAGGGAGCGGAGCACCTGGCTGCGTCAGAAGAGCACAGAAGAGCATTGCGGAGCGTCGAGAGCAATTAACATAGAACACAGAATGACCCGTCTCACTGATTTCAGCCCATTTATAGGTGCAGTCTGATGTATGCAAATTTGACATTTTGACGCGAACATACGCGTATGTTCATGTCCGGGCAGACGGACGGACAACTCAGGTTTAAAAGGGAGGACTTCTTACCTCCAAGGTCAATCGTAGCCTTCCAATGGCCATGCCGCGGACGTCGCTGCTACGTACGCCCGTCCGCTTCTCGACGTCCCCCTTTTTGTTCGGCGTTCATGCGTGGCTGGTTTTCGAAATAGGATCTGTTCCATTCATTTGCACCTCCTCAAGTGGGCTCTCGATTTCTACACGACTATCAGAACCACGACCAGCGCCAGCATTGAATGTCGCGCGTTGGCGACGGTCACTCTGCGTGTTTGTGCGAAGGCTTAGCGACCCCGCGTCCGCTGAACGGATCGTCGAGTTTCGCGTTCAGCCTCGGACCTTATGCGTCCGTTAATCTTATTGACCTTTAGGTGGCAATTTTTCTCGCGGTCGGTTTTTAAATGCGACCACATATGAGAGCTAATTTTGCTGTTCCTACCTCCGAGTAACACCCGGAATTTGGGTGGTTGGATCCCAAAAATTAGGTAGGTAGTTTTGTAGCGTTCTTTAGTGGTAGGCACCAGGGCTGCNTGTCAAAGCTTTGGTGCGCCTTCCGATTAGTAGGTCGAATTTGGAGTGGCTTACTGCAGGAGTTATGGCTGTGGGTCCGTTCATACGTCGAGCATTTTGTGGCTGCTTTGCATCGGCCTTTTGTGTGGTAAGACGTCTGAAACAGGCGTGCTCATCGTCAGAAATGTCAAGTAGCGAATAGCGCTTAGGCTAACTATTCAGACACTGCCTCGGATCGGAGTACGGCTCCTTGCCTCTCGTTCATAACTCCAGAACCATTTGATGTCTATCATGCTGCGCCCCGTCTTTTTTTTACTTTGCGTGAGATTAGCAGGAGCAAACCAACTGTCCGTGCTCGCTATGCGATATTTGCGAAGCTTTTTTCCTCTGTATGTGCTAACAAATCACGGTGTTGTCTTTGTTGCGTGGTGCGCCGCCGTTTTTTTGGCGACGGTCAGCGCACAACAGAAGGAGGGAGGCGGATGAATGAGGCTCACACTGCGCCGCTGCAGGCATGTGGCAGACGCGCACCGCTAATCAAACCCGCCTCCCGTCTGTCCGCTAAGGACCGTTTATTTCAATCTTATGGCGGCGTCGGCTTCGGTTGTCGATTCTCCCGTCCCTCCGGCGCTGCTTCTCGCACTTCGAGGCTTATCATTGTGCGTGGGTAAAATGATAGCCGCGTCACTAGATCACAACAAAGTCGTTGTCGAAATGAGTCGTGTAGGTGTGTTAGCTGAATATATTTGAAAGACAGACAAATCCGTTTTACAATTGGTGTTCCACAAAAACGCCGCGTCCATCTTCTTCGTGGACTCGGTACATGTCTCGACAGGGCGCCATAAATCGAAAGGTAGCACGACGCGTCGTTTAAATGTCACTTTCAAATTTTAAATGCGATCAAAGACGCGCACCGGTGGACTCCCTTTTCCGCCTCGCGCATGCCCTTTGCCGATCCGTTGGACAATAGTGGTCTGTTTGGGAGTGTTGGCTCCAACCGGTCACTTATTCATCCGGAAAGTTGGTTTTACTGGCAGCCAAGAATAGTCGAAACTCTTAGCAAATCAAATGCGCATACCTTATTCCCCCTACTAGTGTGCTTCGCTTTTGTGTTTAAAGGATGCAGTTGACCCTCAAGTGCTTTATTTAGGCGTATTATAAACGACTGAAATTAAGTCAGCAACGAAAAAAATCCGAAACGGTCCTAGTATGGCACCTTTCCTTGGCTTGAAAGCGACTTTCTAAGAAAGTGAGACCGGCCTCACCGTTAGGGTGACCATGGTATACGGCACACTTCATACCTCTGAGGTCAGCCATAGCATTCTATGGCCCTGCAGCGGACGTCGCTGCTACGTACGCCCCTCCGCTCCTCGAAGTCACCCTTTTTGTCCGGCGTTCATGCGTGGCTGGTTTTCGAAATAGGATCTGTTCCATTCATTTGCACCTCCTCAAGTGGGCTCTCGATTTCTACACGACTATCAGAACCACAACCAGCGCCAGCATTGAATGTCGCGCGTTGGCGACGGTCACTCCGCGTGTTTGTGCGAAGGCTTAGCGACCCCGCGTCCGCAGAAGGGATCGTCGAGTTTCGCGTTCAGCCTCGGACCTTATGCGTCCGCTAATCTTATTGACCTTTTAGGTGGCAATTTTTCTCGCAGTTGGTTTTTAAATGCGACCACAGATGAGAGGTAATTTTGCTGTTCCTACCTCCGCATATCACCCGGAATTTGCGCGTGTGGATCCCAACTATTAAGTAGTTTTATAGCGTTGTTATTGGTAGGCACCTCAGCAAATTTTCCTGCTAATCCAAACGGTTCGCTTGCAAATGCTTTGCATGCATACCGATGTCCCATCGGAAGACGGTTTCCGGAAAGCAGCACGGCTGACCCTGACATAGTGTTCCGTTTTCCTCCGCTGCTTTTCCGCACAAACCATTCCCGATGCGATTGACCTTGATTTGCACCGCGCTGGGAACAAACGACGCATTGATATCCTCCGTCGCCCTTTCAGCGTATACTTGTTAGTACTTGTGTTCACTCATCTATATCTTCCCGTGTATATGAGATCTAGCGAAGTTTGCAAGAGAAATGTCCAACCTTAAGTTATGCTTACTACGTCCTGGTTGTATCGTGTCGACCCGACAAGTTCTGGTTCCTCCGGGCATAGTGTGTCCCGTAGTTACCCTCGTCACTGTACGTTGCGTCTAAGTACCTGCGCATCCGTCAGTATAGCTGAACCTGCCGCAAGCAGCAATGGGACGTGCAGTCATTTCCCAGTTCGGATTTCACTGGTAGAGCGTGACTTTTCCTGGTTCCGTGCGATTTTTACCGTTATTGGTATTTGCTTCGTCAGTCGTTCCAAGTTCCTGTTAACCGAACATGAACACTCGAAACTTGCCATTTTTTGTCGAAAAACAACAGAATATGAAGGAAATTAGAGCCTTGTAGCTCCACTAGCAGTTTTTAGAATCCTAAAGGGGATCAACGCAAGTTACATCCCACCGGCAGGCACAGTCCTAGCGAATTTCTCGCTATCCACCAGGAGTGGGCGAGCTTCGATCGCGCCTCAGCTGCCGCTAAATCGTAGCGCCTTGTACAGGTTTGCAACTTCTCACGAACTTTTTCTCTTCCTTCGTCACTTTGCAAGCGACCCCCTCGTCCCCGTTACGTAATCGCGCATCTGCAGCTTGCGCGGTGTGCAGCCGTCATGTGGTTACCCAGCAGCAGCCACTGCGCAACCGCAAGCTGAATGGATCGGTTTCTCGAAGATTAGCTGCCTCGGGGATAATCCCACGGCTTACGGGGCTTTCTCGGCGCTCAAGACGGTTGTCCGACAACCTGTACTGCAGTGGCCGTCGAGGACGAGAAGGACTGTGAAAAAAGTAATTGCGCGGAATCGACCAATCTAAGTCGTGCGTAACACGTTACGTGATATGCCGTCAATCCTTTTTGACCCACGTAATTTGGAACCTTAACGCATTTCAGGTCATGTCCATCACGAACCTCACAGTCCAGCCCGCCTTCTGGGAGGTCGGCGGCTACAAGTCCAACGTCCGCCGCATCAAGGACGGCTCCGAGCAGTTGGACGAGTTCACGCGCATGATCAAGGAGCGCATGGAGATCGAGACGAAGTATGGCAAGCACCTGCAGCTGTGGCAGCAGAAATGGGCCGCCTATGTGGACCGACAGGTACCACCGAGCAACGTGAAGTCCTGCTGGAACAACGTGCTCGATGAGGGCAAAGCACTTTCGCAGGCTCACTTGGCGGTGAAGGATCGACTCAACGACGAGGTATGCCCGCGGCCAGTCTCCTAAGCTACACAGCTGATTTAGATTGTCAAAACGGTGGGCCTATTCAAGAAGGAGAACTACCACACATCGGCTATTCGCGGCTTCAAAGAAGTCAAAGACATCGACGAAGAGTTTGAGAAAGTACGCTCATCCTTCTCTCAATGCACGCCTTGAAGGCTCCATTTCTAACACTTCTCTTTGTGAATGCTCAAGTCTGCTTTAGGCGCAAAGACAGTGGAAGAAGCTGCTGGAGAAAGTAGAGATCGCCAAGAAAGCGTACCACTCAGCATGCCGAGCAGAGAAGTCCGCCTACATCCACCTCATGAACATCAATGCTGACACGTCTGTGTCCGCCGATGGCGCCGACAAAAGCCGGGACCGGCATGAACGATGTCGAGCAGAGGTATGCACCTTGAAATGCACACTATCAGTCATTACGATTTCTTAGGTCCAAGCAACGAAAGCAGCCTACGAACAGCATCTGAAGGAGATCACGCAGTACAACAACGTCTACATGGAGAACATGGCGTTCGTCTTCGAGAAGTGCCAGCAGATGGAGCTGAAGCGGATGAAGTTCGCTATCGAAATGCTGAACGGCGTACAGAAGGTGCTCGTCGACTTGGCTCACTCCAACAAGTACGTCTACAAGTTGTCAATGAAGTACCTTTATACTCTTTTTGCAGGATAACGCAAGTCCATCGGACCCTGGAGTCGAATATCGCTTCCGTCAACGAACCGAAGCTCAAAGGAGACCTGAAAGACTGGTCTCGACTTCATGGCACCGAAGTACCAACATGCTGGCCCACGTTTGAGGTACTAGAAAAACATCACGAAACATCTTCTGAACGTATATTTGTAGGAGTACACTCCAGAGATGCGTAACATTCACGGCGGCAAGCCGGTTAAGAAAGAGAACAGTGGCGTTGTACTTACTCGACAAATCATTACTTCCGACGAGCTTCCTGCAACGCCTGTGGGAGCACGCAGCCGTCCAATGTCAACTGTTAGCTCGGTGAACACAGCGCAATCGCTGCCTGCGCTGAATCGCGCGGGAAGCTACGAAAGTTCGCAGGTACGCCGTGGCCTCCCACTACCTTGAACCTCGGTTGCGGTATAACCGTATCCAGGAAAACATGCTGAAGAACAGTTGATCCATCCTTTTTACACTAAAGAAAATGTTCTTCTTCGTGGAAGACAGAACGTATTGGTTTTTCGCAATTTAACTTTACAACTTTAGGAAGGTTCTAATGGCCATTCTCGAGCCACTACTTCGAAGCCGACCAGCATCAACGGTGACACGAAGGACGTCAGGCCGTCTACCGCCTCAGCACTGGGTCGCCACATTCAAAGCCCGTTCGCAGACGCATTCCCGATGCCCACTCCGCGCAAGAGCAATCCAGAACAAGAGTCCAAACTCTCCGCGAACAAGGAGAACGACAAGAGCAAGATCATTAACGCGGCCAGTGTCAACGGCAAGCCGACCGGGAGCATAAGCAGCGACGAGCGCTACGACGACGACTTTGGAATTCGAGGGCCAGCGAAGGTCCTCTACGACTACTCGCCCATCGAAGACGACGAGATCCCGCTGAGAAAAGGTAGGTTGCTGAAGATTCAGCATCGTAAGGAGCCAAACAATAGCGAAGAGTAAAAAACATAAATCCGAACATCTACAGACGGTAAAAAGTTCATGTACTTCAGGTGAGATCCTCGAAGTCATCTCGGGCCCTGACCAGTTGGGATGGTGCTACGGCAAGAAGGACGGTGATCATCTGGGCCTTTTCCCGGCCAGCTACGTCGCTCCGGTGTAATGCGATGTTGAGCATGTGTGTTTGTGCATTTCAGCTTACGTTTATTTGATTGATGTTGTATACTTCTATCCCACTGATTGGAAGATATCATACTCTGTACCTTACACGCGTCATGGTTCTAAGCGACATATCCTCTTTTTGCGACGTACGCGGTGCAATAAAGGAATTTAGTGTCTTACTCGATACTAGCCTCATGATCAGCAATGTATGTCCTAACTTGGAGGTTCGCGGCAAAAACGTAGCTAAGGGTTTAAGACTTTCACAAAGCGGTGTACTGTTCCAAGCATAAACATAGGTACATTTTAGGTGCCTTTGAGATAGCTGCAACTTTTCGACCAGGACCGGGACATAGACCCCCCAGACCGTGATTCATGACCCGCCCAGACGTGCGATTTACAGGAACCCCAAAATTCTTTCCGGGCTGAAGATTTTTTCTATTAACTTTAAAGTTGGAAGTAAGGTTGTTAACTTTCCACAGTAACAGGACATACGAGCATGCCATTGCAAATAGCGCATGCTCGTTGGCCGGATGTTAATGCTTGGATCTTTACATCAAACTCTTTACATCAATTGCCAGGCTTGTCCTTTTCGTCCTTATTGTTTATCTCTCTCATTACTCTGAGTTAAGGTGCAGCAATAAACAGCAAGCTAGCATGTTTCTCCCGGGCATAGCTTTGGCGTTGTGACCACGATACAGAGAATTTCATCAAGTGCGGTTAAAGAGGTTTGGGCACAAACAGAAGTTACCCACGTAATTCCTGGAGATTATATGCTGTCAGTGCTTAACCGGTCGGTGCGCGGATTTCACGGCCTTCGATCGCAACTAAGCCTTCGTTTCCAAGCGACTCTTGGCAAGGCACAACTCGACAAACGGCTTGCGATTGTCTACACTTGCAAAGTGTGCAATTCCAGAGAGGTATGCATTCGGTCAAGTTGCGTTACCTCACTTAATCCAGTTTCAGGGCCCGAAGGAGTTTTCGAGGAGCTCGTACGAGCGTGGAGTCGTTATCGTCACTTGTAGTTCTTGTAAGTTTCGCGAGTCATGTAGGCACCTCAACAAGCTGCTGGTACTGCACTTTTTGGATTCGTATGTAATCGGTTGTTTAGGTCGCAACCATCACATAATCGCGGACAACCTCAACTGGTTCACGGACCTCGAAGGCAAGCGGAACATCGAAGAGATTCTCGCAGAGCGTGGTGAGACGGTCACGAAGCTCGTCAGAGACACATTCGAGTACACGACGCCTGAAGCCGTTACGGACAGTTCCTCAGAGGCACAAACGTTGTCGCTTAGTGGAGCGTCGGTCAAGTCAGGTATCCCTGACTATGAATGGCGAAACAAAGGCCAGTGAGCTTTAGAATGAACAAGCTGTATCCTACCCACGTGCCGACGAACGCCGCACAGAAGGCAGTTCTCGGCATTACCTCAGCGCTCACCGCAATACTCGACCCCGCTCGAGGCGACATGGTCGCCATGATGGGCGAAACGACGGCGACTGCACCTCTTCTTCGGTACATCTACAACAGGATGGCGCGCGACGTGTCGGGCAGGGAGTTGCTGCGGACGAAGCCGCGCATCAACAACACCACGATAAATCGCGACTGGCTGCGCACGCTGCCGGCTGGTACCGTCGGGAGGGAATATGCAACGTAAGGTTTCCTGCCGAGTGCATTCACGTAACCTGCAGGACATCATCGTGACTTGGACAGTTCCAGGTTCCTCGACCAGCTGAAGACAAGTCCGGATGCGAGGCCACCGGTACGCTATATCGACGACCTCGAGCTGCTCTACGTCATGCAAAGGTGTGTCCTTTAGGTTGCTCAAAGTCATGCGATTCCTTGTATCTTATTCATAATTACAAGTCCTCGCTTAGGTATCGGGAGACGCACGACTTCCACCATGTTCTGCTTGAGATGAAACCGAACATGCTGGGCGAGGTCACCGTGAAGTACTTCGAAGCGATACAGCTCGGCCTTCCAATGTGCATCACAGCTGCTATCTTCGGTGGCGTGCGGCTAGGACCAAAGTACGCACAGGCGCGCTAAGAAAAACTGTACATCCGTGTGTTTCAGACACCGCCAGCAACTCCTGGAGCGCAACCTTCCATGGGTCGTGGAGCAGGCGCTAAAGTCTCGACTCCTTCTTACGCTCGACTGGGAGAACCGCTTCGAGCAAACCATACGTGACCTGCAAGCCGAGTGCTCAATACAACCCTTCGAAGCCGTTCAAGGGCAGCCAGCTGAATACGTGTAGTTTTTACTGGCTTCATAGGACTTTCCATGCCACGCTGCTCAAAATAAAAGTGCTGGGAATTAAGTTTGTGTGGCTTCTTATTGTACACTAGACATCGGGTTAATCTTCTAGTCGGGTCGAGCAAAGATGCGTAAACATCCTTTCTATTACATTAATCTCTTCCAGCTTATTGAGACGGCTTTTGCTGTAACCCGCCTGCCTTCCAATAATAATCACAAGGGGTATTATTTGCCGAGTCCCCTAGAACTTAGAACGCCCCCGAATGTCAAGAATGCCTTCAGTGGCAACTTTCTGCGGAAGCTCCAAGTCACTTCCTGTCATTCCGAAAACGAAACCGACGACTTATAAGTGGGCTGCCGCGCACTAGCATCTCAAGAAGGGGAGTCGGCAGGACCCCGGTTCTCATGCATTCGAGCAGGGCGGTGGAACTGCTTAATTAACAGCTTTTCCGTATGCGGCTCGTCACGGCGTGGTGGTAGCGAAATTAATTGCTGCAAGCCGTCGAGAACTTCTTCAGCGTGTCTCGAGACTGCCCTAGGGACGTGCGCAGTTCGTGCGCGGGCTTGGGTGGCCATGATGTGGAGACCTAGCCGTCAACAACGTACCTGGAACCGACCGGGGTTTCGATGAAGCGGGCTCCCACGTGGGCCGGAAACCTGCATGAACTTGCGCAAGCGTCTATGACGTCGTCGTTTATATCCTCGGGCTCGAACCATCCCCTGTCATTCGTGATTTACGCGGTTTCCAACCTTTGTTTTGTGCGCGTTTCAGTGCACCGCATCGACTCATTTAGCGCATCGTAGAGTATTCATTGCACCGTATGCTGCAACCACCTTGCGCACCCTGAATAATTCATTTGCCTGCAAGATGCGCGACTAAGTGAGTTGTTTTCGCGCTTCGTGTTGTCCTCGGAACGTTACAAAGTGCGTGAGTTCCTGAAGTTCTCCTCGAATACTGGTAATGAATTGCGGGCTGTGCGTTGGAGAAGCGCAAAAGAAAGCGGCTACGGACCGTATCATGGCCCGCTTTGAAACGAGCTACTGCCAGTCACTAGCACTAGCAAAGTTTCGCGCAAGGACTGATTCCATCGTAGTGTAAATGTTAGTGTTTGCTAGCCGTCCAGCGCACCGTACGGCTTGCAGAAGGAGACTAATTTTTGTCCTAATGTTTACGCATGTGCGTCGCGTGAAAGACGAATGCAGCTGATGTTTGTGACTTTCTAGTTCCCGAGGGTACAGTTTCAGACCGGAAGCAGTTGGTATGCTCGTAGCTGTCCTATCGAGATGCTGTTTCCGCTAGCATTAAGAATGACACTCTACTTCAGAGTGGTCAGGATGATTTCGTCCCCACGGATACTGATATTGCCGGCTTTTCACGAAGTAACTCTGCATACCTAGTGTCTAACCTTTGTTTCATGGGATTCTGTCATGAACATTTTCATGAACGTTCAGTGTCAGGTGTTCGACGTTAAACGATCAGTAACTACTGAACTTTAAGCCAGGGCCGGTGCCGATTGTGGCTTAAAACTTCTCATTATCGTTGCCTAGATATATTACCTGTTGTTACCCCATAGCTCCACCTCACGGCACGGAATGTTACAGCTCCATTCTGAAGGTGGATCACGCGGTCCTCGCTGATAATAACCTTCTTCATTTGCTCTCAGACATTGTTGCAAACTTAGGTACCTGCATGCGTATAAATAACACCGCGGCTGAGCATAAAATGAACGTTAATTTAGAGGTTAAGTGAGAGTTATATTGACCCGAAAGGTTATCAAGCGATAGCAGCTTCCTAATTATAGAGGTTTCAGCATGGAATCGAGTACGCTTTTAACGCCCATAACCGGCGACTGCGCGCCGGGAGAACTCTCTGAGCTCGACCGAGACGAGACTTGGCCGCTTCCTCTCCACAAAGATAATGAGACGTTTCCGGTTACCCATGCGCGAGTATAAAAAGGTAGAGAAGCGTTGTTTGCCTACTTGGAAGGCAAGATCCATAAGCACTTTCCGCCAAGTATGGCATACGGACGCTGAATATAGACATCGCGAATCATGCTCTCAATGACCCCGCATTGTGTCAGTCTCTTTTGTATTCAGAACTGAAGTTCATGAAGGGCGAAGTTGTCCTACACTGAGTACTTATAAACAAGGACTTTTTGCTGCAAAAAGTCTTCCTGCACGTGCTTCCCTACCTATCAATGGGTATTGTCACGAGTCTTTATGCAACTCGTTGTTTGCCTTCCGTGACACGGGCATGCTAGTGGTTTTTGCGCTTGCTGTGGCGTGATTTTACATTGCACTCAAGCGCGTTGTATTTATTTTTGCGCGGCAGCGCGATTTCAGCACGCAGTTTGTAGGGGTAGGGGTAGGAGGCAAGCCCGCGAGTTGAGGGTCTTTCGACAACCCGGAGGAGGAGTATTCTCCAGAGAATGTTGAAAAGGGTGCATGTCTCAACCCCCAAATGCCGAAAGAACCAACTTGCATCCAAGCCGGTCGAAAGGTTTTTTGTGCAGTCGACAGGGTAGAACTAGTTTTGCCGCTTTTTTGGTCTAGGATTCTTGCTTCGACCGGACGCGTTCCCCAGAATGACCTCGTGGGATGTCACTTGCATTCCTTTTCTAGTTCCATTAATGCGAGGTCCGAGCTTATGCCGTGCAGTCGTGTTTTTTCGAAGCCATGAGCGGATTAAATGTTTGTTCGAATCCTGGATTATGCAACATCGTGCCCTGTTGAACGTGTGTATGCGATATCGCGACAAAATCTTAAACACCAGAGATTAGCTTGTCATGACTAATCGCTGTGACACCGTATTGCCTCTAATCGCACCTATTGGCTTATGCCCATGTTCAAATGTTCGCGCACTTAATCCACGTCCAAGCGACTAGCAGGATAATGAATGGAATGGGAGTGAGTATTAGCCGATGTTTTGTCTGCATAAATTCGCACAAATCAAGGCCATTAAAACGAAACACCGTTCACATCGTGCTGAACGTGCGAATTCGCGAAGCCAATAGCTTCGAGACTGACGGGTACGTGCCATGAACTTTTCCACGGAATCCATGCTGATGTCGACGAAAGACGCATCCAGGGGACAAGTTTGTCGTCGTCGTGAAATTCGAGTGCAGAGGCGTGCACTTTAGGGCCGCTGCGACGACGCTGTGGACTCGTCGCCACCGCTGCCGCACATGACCATGCCCTGGGGACAACTGGGCCGCCTCGCGCACTAGGGGTTTAGGGAGGATAATTGGCGGAGCGGACGTACAAAACTGGCGGCGGAAATCTGCCAGGACGACGACGGCACACCTTTCCGCCGACGCTAGTTCCAGGATTCACGCGCACACCAACTCCCCGGCGAATAGAATGAACTTTTTACGTTTCGACGCTTCTTGAAATCCGTGTTTCCCGCCCCGTTCATTAAAGCTATCATACAGGTGGCTACGAAGTCCGCTGAGGTTTCGCGAGGTCTATATCCACCCGAGCAAATGTTGGCCAGAATCTATTAGTCTTTGCTAACGCCAACTTGTGGACTGGTAGGCGAAGTCTGACGGAAGTTCACGGTGATAAATCGCCTGTTTTGACATTAGAGTCCGCACAGATTTCCTGAGCTCCATAAAAAGACGGCCGCGGATCAGGCGCAACCAATTTCCTGTTTACATGTCATCGCTACTTTGTTGTATGAACCCTATCGTGAGGACCGACCAGTCAGTTCTTGAGTCGAAGGTCGTTAGGTGCGTGCCCCTTACGTGATTATTTGCCTAAAATAATTTGTGTTTCTTTGTCCAAACAGCGTTGTTTACGTAGCGTTATACATTTTTGCCGCGTGAACGCTTGCCACTAAGCTTACGCTGCCCTTTCTAGGACCCTTCATGTCAGCGCTACCATCACGAGTGATCGGGCTCGCCAGCGACTACCCTGCGGAGGGTGCCTACTTCCCCGAGAATGCAGCGAACAGCTCGCTAGTCAACGGCGAAGCCATGAACATGACGGTGGACGAATGGTTTGCGTCGTTGCCCGTCTTCGATATGTTTCCACTATCAAACTGGGACAACAATCACATGACGACGATGTATGCCGTGGTATGATGACCCGGGCTGAACTAGAAAAACGCTAGTATGTTTAGGTGTATGCAGTACTGTTTCTTTTCGGGCTGATCGGCAACGTGTCGGTCATCACTTTGGTAGGTTACTTACCTGGAATGGCATCTTTACAATGCCTGTAGCTCTTTGACCGTTGCTGTACAGATTCGACACGTACACTCGACGATACCGTACGACAATACGATGATCTACGTGCTCTTTCTCTGCTGCGTCGACCTCGCCAGCATCGTACCACTGCCGATGGCCATCGTCGACCAATTGCTGGGCTTCTGGATGTTCGGTACGCCTCAGTAAAGTCTTCACCAGTGCCTAACGCCATGCTTGTAGGAACAGCTCTTTGTAAGGTGTACCGTATTCTGGAACACGTGGGAAGAGCACTGTCGACGTTCGTCTTAGTAAGTGTTTTTGTAAGGCATGAATCCAGACAACGTCCCACGCGCAAACACTAGTGACCCTTTAGGCTGCAATGGCGTTTGACCGGTTCTCAAGGGTATACTACCCACACCGGAAAACCAGGTGAGCATTGCCGATGCGGAGAGATGCGGAGCGTGCGGAGAGTCTAACGTTTCCCGACGTTAACTTTTGTTCTTCCATTTAGCCGACGTAGCGCCATCGTCCAACTCATCGTCCTATCGTGCCTTACGTTCATGCTCCTCTCTCCGCTGCTCATACGTTCGTCAAGCGAGGAGATTGTTCTCAAAGAGGTAGGTCGTCTATCAGCTACTGATCTGCTTAACGTAAGCACATTTCAGGTTCTGTTGGAGAACCCCTACCGGCTAGCGCGAGTACGCATCTATAAGTGCATAGATCACATGGATGGTGTGCCGCTGGCTACATTCGTTTCGTACATGTTCATCGTCGGGTTCTTCATTCCCGTCCTGCTGATCACGCTGTTCTACGGGCTAATGGTTCGAAGGCTCTTTCTGCGCTCGAGGTCGATCCCGACGTCCCAGGTAAGCATGACTTTACACGCTGTAAAATGCAGGCTACATGTTGGCGTTACGATTCCGTCGCCTGTCGGTCGAAATTGTGCCTCTTGACCTGACTTTTTGAGGTGCCCGTGAACCGAATAGCAGGCTACACCATTGCAATTTCGGTGTTCTACATAGTCTGCTGGTCGCCCTACTGGTGCGCCATGTTGTACCTGAATCTGTTCCGTAGCTCAACGGGGACGGAGTCGGATGAGTCCTTGACGACTGAGAAGTTCATCATGACGATGTACGGGATCCACGCGTTGCCCTACGTCAACTCCGCCTCAAACTGGCTGCTCTACGGTTAGTTATACTTTTAGGTAAGGCCATGTTGACTTCGATGCTTTAGGGCTCCTGAACAGTCAGCTGATGCGCCGCGCTAGTGCCAACAAGAACCAGACCTTCAACAGTCGTCGGGAGGAGTCCCGGTCAGCAATCATGCCGCGAGGAATGGGCAAATCACCGCCGCGTAGCGCGACCACCGCCGTACAAGTGGGCAACGACGACAGCTCCGGGATTGTGCCACAAATGTCCGATTCGCTATTGTGATCTTCTAAAGGGTTTGGATAGGCATACGGGTTTTGTGCTACTTGCCAAATATACATGCGTTTTGTCCTCAAAGAAACAATAAGCTGCATTGTTGCTCGGCCTCACAGTTTGGAAGCAGGAGCAAAAGTGTTTTCTGCATTAGCGACATTAGTGTCGTTTTTACGACAAAGTTTCTCCGCGTTTGTCCTAGTTTTTTTTTCAAATATCAGCCTTCCACCACTCTTCCGAACAGGTGACGACCGGCCGCGTTTTGCGCAAGCAAGAAACCTTCTGCGTTTTCACGCACGCGCAGGCGTTCATAACTCCACGCTCTGGGCGCAGCAAATGGCACCCAAGCAGCCGCCGCTGCCATCCCGTGCCAGCGAACGGCGGTGGCGGTCCGAGGAACACACCGGGAGCCCGCCGAACGGGTTCTTCTGACCCAGCCGCGTTGCACACATTTCCATTTCTGCCGAGCATGATGAGGCAATAGCGTTTCGTAAGGCGGATCAAAGCGAGTCAAAAACATCTGCGGATACCCAAGGAAAGACTAAGATTCTTCTTTGTCGCGCTGCATCGAACTGAAGACAACTATCTCATAAGTAAGCTTGCCCACGAAGGAAGCTCATAGCTGTTCTCTGACTTCTTACCTGCTAACAACACGAATGCCCCAGCAGCTCGAGCTCTACAGCTCTGACGGGAAGACTGTTCCCACGGAAAACGTTCGACAAATGAGTAGGTATCGTTAGGTACCGCAAGATTGGCTTGTTCAGAGACGTTCTCTCATGCTCAAAATTCTGATTCTACATGTTGATGCATTGCGGAATACCGCAAAGCTCTGAGATACCGGCTCGTGGTGGCTAGGATCCTTAACCCGAAGGTTACTGGAACAAACTGCGAAAATCGGCCTCTTAGCACCCAACCCCGCGCAGACCACGACCTGTTTTATACGGATAGCTTTCCAAGTTATCCGAGTTCCCTCGGTCACAGGTAGCTGACGATGTTTGAATACATTGTAGGGAACCTTGCTGAGTTCATGAATGTTTACCCGGTGATGGACCCAGAAGGCAACTGCATCGCCTGGGGCAACACCCATGAGCCGCGCAAGATCACGTGAAGCAGAATCATGCANGATAAATCTCCCGTTTTGACATTAGAGTCGGCGGCTCAGTTTTCCTCAGCACCACAAAAAACGGCCACGGATCAGGCGCAGCCAATTTCCTGTTTACATTTCAATGTCATCACTACTTTGTTGTATGAACCATATCGTGAGGGCCGGCCGGCAAGTTTTTGAGTCGAAGACTGTTAAGCGCGTGCCCCTTACGTGCTTACTTGGACGCAATGTTCCTTTGTTATACAGCGCTGTTTTCGTAGCGCGCCATTTTTGCCGCGTGAACGCTTGCAGCGGTCTTACGCTGCCCTTTCTAGGATTCTGCATGTCCGCGCTACCATCGCGAGTGATCGGCCTCGCCAGCGACTACCCCGCAGAGGGCGCCTACTTCCCCGAAAATGCAGCGAACAGCTCGCTAGTCAACGGCGAAGGCATGAACATGACGGTGGACGAATGGTTCGCCTCGTTGCCCGTCTTCGACATGTTTCCACTGTCCAACTGGGATAACAACCACATGACGACGATGTATGCCGTGGTATGCAGACTCGGGCTGAAGTGGAAGAAATCGTTAGTCTATTTAGGTGTACGCAGTACTGTTTCTTTTCGGGCTGATCGGCAACGTCTCGGTCATCACTTTGGTAGGTTACTTACCTGGATTGGCATCTTTGCAATGACTATACCTTTTTGACCATTGCTTTACAGATTCGACACGTACACTCGACGATTCCATACGACAATACGATGATCTACGTGCTCTTTCTCTGCTGCGTTGATCTCGCCAGCATCGTACCGCTGCCGATGGCCATCGTCGACCAACTGCTGGGCTTCTGGATGTTCGGTACGCCTCACTGAAGTCATTATCAGTGCGTAACGGCATTCTTCTAGGAACAGCTCTTTGTAAAGTCTACCGAATTTTGGAACACGTGGGAAGAGCACTGTCGACGTTCGTCTTAGTAAGTGTTGCCAGGCATGGATTCAAGTCAACGTCCTACACGAACACGCTTTACGAAATGACCGTTTAGGCGGCGATGGCGTTTGACCGTTTCTCGAGGGTCTACTACCCACACCGGAAAACAAGGTAAGTACCACTGTTGGCAGGCGGAGAGCCTGACATTCTCTGACGTTAGTCATTTTGTTCCATTTAGCCGACGTAGCGCCATCGTCCAACTCATCGTCCTATCGTGCCTTACATTCATGCTCCTCTCGCCGCTTCTCATACGGTCGTCAAGCGAGGAGATTGTCCTCAAAGAGGTAGAAATCTAAGCGCAACCGTCCTGCTTGACGCTTGCTCGTTTCAGGTTCTGTTGGAGAACCCCTACCGGCTCGCGCGAGTACGCATCTACAAGTGCATAGATCACATGGATGGTGTGCCACTTGCTACATTCGTTTCGTACATGTTCATCGTCGGGTTCTTCATTCCCGTCCTGCTGATCACGCTGTTCTACGGGCTAATGGTTCGAAGGCTGTTCCTGCGCTCGAGGTCGATCCCGACGTCCCAGGTAAACATGACGCTCCACGCTTTAAAATACAAGCTAAATTCCGTCCTAAATAATATCCATCGCCCATCCTGTGCCTATTGACCTGACTTTTTCAGGTACCCGTCAACCGGATAGCCGGTTACACCATTGCAATCTCGGTGTTCTACATCGTCTGCTGGTCGCCCTACTGGTGCGCCATGTTGTACCTGAACCTGTTCCGTAGCTCTACGGGCACGGAGTCGGATGAGTCCTTGACGACTGAGAAGTTCATCATGACCATGTACGGGATCCACGCGTTGCCATACGTCAACTCCGCCTCAAACTGGCTGCTCTACGGTTAGTTATGTCTTTTGGTAAGACAATGTTGACTTCGAGGCTTTAGGGCTACTGAACAGTCAGCTGATGCGCCGCGCTAGTGCCAACAAGAACCAGACCTTCAACAGTCGACGGGAGGAGTCCCGGTCGGCAATAATGCCGCGAGGAATGGGCAAATCACCTCCGCGTAGCGCGACCACCGCCGTACAAGTGGGCAACGACGACAGCTCGGGGATCGTGCCACAAATGTCCGATTCGCTATTGTGATATTCTGAAGGGATTGGATATGCATACGGGTTTTATGCTGCTTGCCAAATATACATGCGTTTTGCCCTCAAAGAAACAATAAGCTGCATTGTTGCTCGACTTCGCTGGTTGCAAGTAGGGTGCACTCTGCAAAAGTCCAGTTTTTTTCTTTAGCGACAGTAGTGTCATTTTTAAAACAAAGTTTCTCTACGTTTGTCCTAATTTTTTCAAATAGCAAGCGATTTTATTACGTTTGTTCGTTGGCCTTCCACCACTCTTCCGAACAGGTGACGAACGGCCGCGTTTTGCGCAAGCAAGAAACCTTCCGCGTATTCACGCACGCGCAGGCGTTCATAACTCCGCGCTCCAAGCGCAGCAAATGGCACCCAAGCAGCCGCCGCTGCCATCCTGTGCCAGCGAACGGCGGTCGGCGGAACACACCGGGAGCCCGCTGAACGGGTTCCTTCTGACCCAGCCGCGTTGCACACATTTCCATTTCTGCCGAACATGATGAGGCAATAGCTTTTCGTAAGACTAATAAAAGCGAGTCAAAAAACATTGCGGATGCCAAAGGAAAGACTAAGATTCTTCTTGATCGAGCTGTTTCGTACTGAAGACAATTATCTCATTAGTAAGCTTGCCCAAGAAGCAAGTTCCTTTGCTTCTTACATGCCAACAGCATGAATGCGACAGCAGCTCGAGTTCCATAGCTCCGACAGAAAGACCGTTCCCGCAACTTTCTCGACA
Source organism: Aphelenchus avenae (assembly GCA_020875895.1). Taxonomy (NCBI): domain Eukaryota; kingdom Metazoa; phylum Nematoda; class Chromadorea; order Rhabditida; family Aphelenchidae; genus Aphelenchus; species Aphelenchus avenae. The sequence goes on along the minus strand of JNEY01000084.1, from coordinate 239,585 downwards.
AATGACTATCGTTACGAACGAATAATTAGCATGTACAGAGAAGCTTTCGTGTTCGAAATTGAGACTCTACGCATTTTCGCATTGCGCCATACGAAATTCCACGAGTTCACTCTGTCACTCGTAGCCGTCGATGTTTGAATACGTCGTAGGGAACCTTGCTGAGTTCATGAATGTTTACCCGGTGATGGACCCAAAAGGCAACTGCATCGCCTGGGGCAACATCCATGAGCCGCGCAAGATCACGTGAAGCAGAAGCATGCCGGTAGCAGCGCGCAGATGCGGACATAGCCGTACAAGAATAAGCGACGAAGTAGATCCAGCAAATGTGCCAGTAGGAGCGCTCGGCACAGTGGTCACATTCCACGAGCCTGCGAAGGCATACGACTGAACGAAGGCCACCAATGTCAGGAAGAGTCGCGTCCGCTCGAAGGGCCGCCGGTGAGGGACTATCAAAAAGCGCACGCCTTCTGCCGAGGGGCCGAACCAGAAAGAGAAAAAACGAACGGACCATCGGACGACGCGCTCACTGCGCAGCACCAGTAGCAGCGGTTTTGGAGGCCGTTTGTTGGACGGATGAATGGACACGGGACGCTAGGGGCCGCGTCATCCTCCGCCCAGCCAAAAGGTCAGGGGTCACCCGATGCCCAGCCGCCCGCAGCGAATGGGTCAGCGCCTGATGCGGTGAGGATTGCGGCGGCGACTGCTAATCTCTGGTCCGTTGCGGCGTGCAGTAAATTAGCGACGTCGTGGACAATGACCCAGCTGAGGGCGAAGGGAAAGACTGCAGGTGACCCGCGCGGGCTCAACCGAGTACTTTGTATCAGTCCCCAGACGCTTCACGAAAATGGCTTGAGTACAACACGTGTACCTAAGCTAGCTCTACTAAAGTGTAACAACACTTAAATAATGTCACATAATATTTGTTAGCTGCACTTGACATAACATGAAGTAGACTTTAGACTGTAGTGTAGAGAGCATACGGTGATAGATGTAGACATGTGCGTACCTTAGCCACAAGACATGAACTATTCAAGCGATTAACAGTGCAGAGTGAATGTAAGAGCAATAAGTGGCCTCCGCTTCTAGGTAGTTGCAGACGCTAGTCAACTTGTTTGATATCTCAGCACTTGACTTTACCTTAACCTTTACTTCACTTTCAATAAGTTCAACATTCGCATTACTGCCTTTACAGTGACTTTACAAGAAAGCAATGACCTTTCCAAAGGGAGCATCCCAACACCCCACTGTTACAAAGCGAGCTTTCAAGTTAAAGCGAGCTTTATTCGACTAAATGATCTAGACATCCAATGGACATTCTCGGTAGATGGTTGGATTATCGGTGCTTCTTGGCGGCCTTATTCTCCTTGCGCTTGCGCTGAATGAGCTCGTTGTAGTCGCGGACGAACTCGTCCACTTCGGGCATGCCGCTCAGCTCCTGCGCCGCCTGCAGCACTTCAAGCACGCACCGGTACATGAAGAGGTACTGCTGAAATGCAGTACGATGGGAGTGAGAAGTCGGAGGTACGGAGAACTCACGGTGTCGGTCTGGACGGCGTGCATGCGCCGGTCGCGAAGGCGCTTGACGATGTCGATGACCGTCATGTCCAAGCTCTTGCGCTCGAGCAGCATGTGCAGCACCATCTCGGCGGCGACGAACGTCCCGGCGCGGCCCACGCCGGCGCAGCAATGCACGACGACGGGCGCCTTGCCGCGGTCCTTCGCCACCAGGTTGTGCAGTTCGCGGAACGCGACCGCCGAGTCGGGCACGAAGTGGACCGGCCACGCGTCGTACAGGTAGTGCACCACCTAATTCACCAAAGCATGAACGCGAAACAAAAAGCAACCAACCTTGTGAGACTGGTCCTTGTACTTCACGACGAGCTCGCTCTTGGTGACCTCGCGCAGGTGGTGCAGCCGCTTGTGGGTCTTCGTGTGCACCGTCACCGAGTGGTACTTCTCCGCCTTGCCGTTGCCCGCGACGAAGTACTCGTCGCTCTCCTCCTCGCCGCCCTTTGCGCTCCGGCACAGCTGCACGATCACCTGAAAACGGGGGCTGTATGGCTCCAGACTCAGGAACAGGGTGACCTACCTTGGTTCGTTCCTGGAGGACCATGTGCCAGAAGTCCTCGACGGTGTTGTCCAGAGGGCCCTGGGCGCAGATGTACTGCACGTCGTCGGCGATCTTCACGCGGCTGGCGTGGATGTAGTCTAAACCCGCACACTAGCTACCTAGGACAGCGCTGAGAGACTTACCATCGCGCAGCTTGTCGAGCTTGACGCGCGAGTGGTCCAGGAGGAAGATGTCCACGAAGCGGTTCTTGTCCATGTGGCTCTCGTACGCCCTGGTGGTGCCCTCCGGGACGTAGGCGCGCACGTAGGAGACGTAGTCGCGACGGATGCCCTTCACGCCCTTGTCGTTCATGCCCTGGAACCAGGCACGCGCCGCGGACATGTTCTCGCTGGGTACACTGTTCAGATCCGTGCGGCTGGAGCTTGCTGGCGAGGGGATCCTGGTCTTCGGCGCAGCACGCTGGAAGTTGAGGCCGTTCTTGATCGGCTGAACGGAGCAATGCGGGCCTTGGGCGTGGTTGGCTGCTTGGTGCGGACGGCGAGACATCTTGGTCCGGAACGGCGTAGAGCTATGGACGCGTTGGACTGTTGCTGGACGGGTTTGTACTAATGACGATCGGTATAAAGCCGCTACTTTTAAACATTTACTGCGGTCAATACGCGCTATGCAAAATTATGCTCGAATGGCGGCCAAGCTATACCCGTGTGTTAGACACGTAGCTAGTCAGCCGCATCTATGAGTACGCGTCCATTTAAGCAGGTTCCTTAAGCAACTTAACAGGTGCAACTTAAGATTTTGGTAACAAGCTCTTCCTCTACCGAACGAGTTGCCATTCAAGGCGGTACGCATACCGAGGCAGCGGCAGCCTAGGGTAGAATGTCAAGTGTTCCACATTCATTATGTCCCGAGTAGTCGCACACCCGACCTTTTCTTGTCCTCATCAGGGGAGGACACATGCTGCTTCTTCTACGGCATCTCTTTATCGTGTCTTCGCTGAATGCTAGGCGTGTAGCTAGTCAGCCGCAGCTATGAGTACGCGTCCATTTAAGCAGGTTTCTGCGTTGCAATCTTCATGCCGCAACCGACCTGCTTCTCGATCACATCTCCGTTCCCTCACCTGTCCTGGCACCGCGCGTAACGATCCTCCTTTGAACAACTGTTCTCGATTAGCAGGTAGTCCCGGTACCTGTGGCACGGCAATGTACTTGGATGCGCAGGCATACACGTCGGGTTCGAACAATGCGTAGATAAGGAAGGCCGAGAGGTTTGTAGCGGCCACTAAAAGGTCCATGTTGTGCTGTCCCAGTTCTGTGAAGAAGGCATTCCGTAACTCGAGAAGGTGCACGACGAAACGGTAGCTAGCGTGCGTATGCTGGCGTAAAGCAAAACTGAAACGAGTCAAGTGGGCACACTTCATCTCGAAGTCAGGCTTGCTTGGGGCTTGGGCTTGGGGCTTGGGTAGCCCCCGGACGCTTCAACTCACGTTAGCACATTATTGCTCGTGCAAGTGCTCGAAGAGGGATCTTCACGTGCCCACAGGCGGATCTCAGGCTCATCTTCCCTCGAGGGCGTCTTTCTGACCCAGTCTGCGACTAACGCTGCCAGCATAACCGTCAAGTTCAAGCGGATAGGACGCGCACGGAATAAACTGCTGCCTAGTGTTGCTTTGCTAAAGAACATAGCGCATGCAAAGCTAGTGCAAACAGGTTTCATTGCGTAGCAGTGAAGAGTCTAAGCAAAATAAACGTTGTCGTAATGTCTGCAGGTAGCCGGAACGCTGCAGAGGATCGTACATTGGTTCAGTTGACTTCGTGTCTGCTTCGTAAGGTCGTTCCGTAGCTTAAGTGCGTAAGCAAGCAGGTATGTAGTTTGTGTGTTTTAATCACTTGCGACTCGTCTTTTCGAGCAAGTCTGCTTTTAGAGTAGTCAGTCTATCTGTTTTCAGATTTTCCCGAAGCCAACTTGTCATTCACTTGCTGCTCTACCAGGACCCTCAGAAGCAGGCGGGCGCGAGGGAGGCAGGCGTATTTTCGGCGTGTCTTTTCATCTGCTGCGTCGGCGTTCCACACCAAAAAGAGCGCTCGGTGACAAATCCGCTCCACCGAATCCGACAATGCCATTGTGCCTTCGCCTGCGCGAATGCCGCCTTTGGCGCCGCACATACCAATGGGTTTCCCGCAGGAAGACGTCACATTCCGGCCGCAGGTCCTGCGGGATTCCGAATAAATCCCGGTTGAAATTTATGAACACCATTTCGCTTTGGGAGTCGCTGGTCTTAAGAACATTTGCAAATTCACGAGTCGGCAACGGCTCCTACTCTATGGATGTGGCTTTTTGCGGGAATGTAACGTGACCCTTCGGGCGGTTCGCACGTGCGCTGCCGAACCGCTTACGGGATCGCGCATATTTAATCTGCTTAGAGAAAACAAAGCTCGGGTTACATCGCCACTGTGGTGCTGGAATATTCGCCGCCTAGCGAGACGCCCGCCAAGTTCGGATTTGTCCTCGTCTCAGTTGTTCTTTCGAACACATCTCTCCTCTAGAAGAATCTACCTATAACAACTTGGAAGGGATAACCTGCGGACCGCTGTATTCATGTTCTTGACAAGCGGCGCAGCGATCGGTGGTATGGGCTGAACTCGCATTCAAAGTGTTGTTATTTAAAGTTCACACGCCAACATGTCATCCGGTAAAAGGCCGGTGTTTGTAGCCTTTCAGGGAATATCCTGACATCACCTTTCCTGCGGTCATAACGTTCGTGAAACCGTTTAACCGATGGTCCGTGCACTTTCATGCCAGCGCTGTCCGCCCCGTTTGTATGTTTTGAGGAATCTGATCGTTTCGCGGGTCGCCGGCGAATTACCCTAGGCTTACGGCCTTATGTGTGCTCGGGGCGGCGTACTTCGCGTGTGCGTTTATTAATTCTATTAGCAAAACACACAGACAATGCCGCTCCCTTGGGGTGTTCTCCAAAAACGGCACATTCACGACGATTTTGACCAGCTCCGGCCGGAGGGTGCATGCAGCTCGGGCTTCGGAATGTCTTGCGGGAGGGGGGAACCAACGGGAGCGGCTTTTGTTCCCTCAGGGACACACCCCTTTTGCCCTTCCGTGGAGGACCGGAAGCCGCTCTCGAGGGAGATCGGCCGCCAGCCGGGTCCACGCGGCCCGCCCGCCGGACCATCCGGCAGCCCCCAATTAGCATGGTCTTTGTTGTTAGCGCCCCATCGAGGACGGAGAAGTAGCCGGCCGCCGTGGGTTAGGGTGACGGCATGCTGCTTCGAGGACGCAGCGGCTTTCTGCATCTTGCCGAAGTCGGTGGCGGCCAGTTGTTTTGATTGCGTGATCCGCCGCGCGCTTCCTGTTGCCTCGGCGTTTATGACGGAACTTTTTTCCTAGCTCTCGCAAGACTGTTGTTCTCAAGGCTTCTGACTAAGTGACTACAATCCGCAGCAGCCAGCTTCGAGGTGTTCGTCGTCGCATGATGCGGTTGTTATTGTGTAGAGCTCGCCGGCTAGCGTGAGAAATCACATTCACCCAACTTGCGGGGAGGCATGTTCCTCACGTTATGAACCGTCCTACACCGATACTCGCCTTACTGCGACTAGCTGTCATGGGTAAGTGGGTTTGGGGTCGATACCAGCTGTATCAGACGCCTGTACGTTCAAAAGTCCGCTCCTACCAGGCTCAACCACATCTATGCACTTAAGAAAAAATAGATTTGGCCTACATGATAACGATGCAAAGAGCCTTCTGTAGCTGAAGCACGACTCTGCTGAGCCATTTTTGGAGTCGTGCACTCAAGTCATAACGTACGCCTAACTGTTAAGCCCTGCCTGAAGGATACACAGCTTCCGTTCATAGGTATCCGGAAAGCCTCTAGGCCGCTAGTTACGTTCTGTCGCAAGAGGGAACATAACTGTGACGGAACAGCATGGAACGGCATGTTCTTTTGCGCCGCCGCTAAAGTACTTTTAAAAGGCCTCATCATCCGGACCGTATTTCGAGTCCGTCGGAAGATGACTAACGGGCTAGTGTTTCAGTGACTCAAAGCGTGGTTATTTCTACGAGCGGCCAATGCGTGGACAATTGTACCGCGGCGTTCGCTACGGCAGTAATGTCCATAACGCACAACTCGGCAGACAAAACCTCGAGGCTATTTGCGCCCTTTCACGCCATTGTCGTCAGCAGTCAGAGTAATGTGGTGGCGCAGCGGAAAATCGACTGGATGTGCTAGTAAGTCGATTCCATCCGGCGCTTTAATGGGGTCGATGCCGAAACTTTCCGGGTTCGTGCGATTAGATTTGGGGTCTTAGCGAGAGGTCGTTTACGGGTAACTGAAATGTGACTCGCTCGTTTTCAGTAGCATCAAGAAATTCGACGCTTGCGTGAAGCGCTGTGACGAGTCGCGTGCGAAAACACTGAGGTTAACGAACATTCAACAGTGGAAGACGATATGCGCAGCTTCAAGTGATTCGCCCAAAGGTTTGTCCACGGTTTTGAGAACTTGGCCCTCATAAAGACAAGCTTTTAAAAATGTACAAAGTACGCAACACTGAAAACCGAATTGACAGAACAAATAAACTAAGCCTTAGTCGCACTTGAGCACCGGATAGCACGTAGGGACATTTTGGGCAGATGGCGGGACGCAACCCGTCCTAAAAAATGTGAGGGGACATAGTCGTAATGCCAGGCTGGATCAGCACTGCCCTAGGTGGTAGCATCTACTAGCAGCAACCATAGGCGGTCCATACCACGCATTTTGAGCGTAGCTGTAGTTATACGCTACGTGCTAAGTATGTCCAAGCTAAGTGCTAATTCTTTTCCGTTAAAGTCTATTCAGTTCTTCGAATCGGAAAGGAGTCATGATTAAGATGCTAGATCTTTGACCCTCTAGGTGTATGGCATTGTTCGCAACAAAAATATTTTTGCGACATAGCATTGGCCGTATGCATGAGTGTGTAACAGTTGGGCACTAACAGTTGGGCATTTGCATTTGGGCACTCATTCAGTTGGGCATTTTCATTTGGGCACTCATTCAGTTGGGCATTTTTATTTGGGCACTGAATTATTTGGGCACTTTTCAGTTGGGCACTCATTCAATTGGGCATTTTCATTTGGGCACCAAAGAGTCTGGTCGTTCTCCGCCTGAACAAGTGGACTGTGCTAGTGCCTAAGCCAGTACGTGCATCGCTCGGACGCTTCGCGTCCTCGTAACTTTCGAATAAACTAAGTGCTCTCGGCCAACGCGCATCGCTCGCACGCTACGCGTGCTCGCGGTGCGCTTTTTTGTGTCATATGGGGCACCGTCCCGGTAGTGCCATCCGAGAGGCCTATCCGCTTTCGCCAACCCGGCCGCGGACGACGCCCTTCCAAAAATTGCAATCACCTGCGTCTGAGGCGTCGCGAGAATATTTACCTGACAAATGCGTGGATGCAAACAACGGACCGGGTGCGTGGAGGCAGACCGGCTGAGGACGAGCAGTAGGACCGAACTGGCGAGGACATTATCGAGTGGCGGACCGTGAAGAGAAGGTGAAGCAGAACGCCAAGAGCGAAAGGAAAAAAAATCCTTCACATGTTTTACCACTGGCAGACTGGAAGCCAGGAAATTATCACAACACTTTATAATGTACGAAAACAGGCCAGCACGTTGAAAATCTATTTGTTCAGGGCAATCTAGAACGTTACACTGGCCATTCTCAACGTAGCGCACAGTATTGCGTCCAGTGCCCAAATAAAAATGCCCAAATAAAATAATGCCCAAATGAAAATGCCCAAATGAAAAAGTGCCCAAATGAAAATGGTGCCCAACTGATAAAGTGCCCAAATGAACGGATGCCCAAACAAAAAGTGCCCAACTGTCCTGTTCCCGTATGCATGTGTGGGTTCCTTTGTGTGCTTTCCGCGTCAGCGATTCCTGCTTGCAGCATTCGCGGAGTTCGTTGGCTGCGAACGAAAACACTACGAACACGCGGCTACTGTTTGTCCATCGATGCAGTTGTCACTGGACATTACGCTGAACAGTTTTTGCAGGTAACAGAGGAAAGGAACAGGCAACAACGCAGACATCTTGATTTAGCCAGCTACATGACTACTCTGCCTGCTATTCGAAAGTGCCGTTCCAATGCTCAGAAGCAGCCACAGAGGTTCGTTGTCAGTTTGGCAAGGACGTTGCTTGCCTCAGAGGAACTTGGAAAACTGTGATGTTCAGATCTGGTTGCGGATCAATCACTCCATAATGCGCTCCTATAATCTGCTACTGGAGCTCTCCTCCGAGCACCTCAAGCTGCCGTACAAGTGCCAGTGGGCCGTCAGCATGTCTCCGTCCGTCCACGTAGGCGGAGGCGAGCCGCCACCGACCACAACTCCAGTTCATGCGCCGATGGCGACGACGCTAAGCGAGGTAGACGACTCTGAGGAGCTCTTCTCGGACGCTTCTGCGGACTACTGGGGCGACGTCGAGGAGAATCGATCGTACGCAAGTCGGAAACCGCATGGTGAAAGTGCGGAGTCTGGGTCGAGGGAAAACCACGTGCCGTCCTCGGGCCGAAGAGATCTGGCAACAGTACAACCGCCCGGCGAGATCGACGGTAAGCTCTTTGAGGGCAAAGCATTTTGTGCATGTTTTGTCCCTACGCCTGGTTAAGGCTACCTAGAGTACTAGGTTCTGGAATGGAAATTCAGTAAAGCCCGAGGATGCAGTAACCAACACTCCAATAAGTAAAGGACAGCGCATAAACGTACCTAGTCGTCTTTTGCTCGGATTCGCGATGGGTTTGTAACTCTCTGGAGCACCTTTTATAGGCGACGGCGAATCACAAACGAAGTCATCCTCCTCTCACGGGTCCGGAAGGCATCGAGACCCTGCCGGTCACCTTCCGCTTAATGCGTCGTCGGCTTCAAGCAGTGTTGCACTTTATGGAACATTTTATGTCCTTGCTTGTTGTTTATTTTCCCTTTGGCCGACGCGACATATCTGACCTCAGGCGAGAACAAATGGCTCTATAAAATTTCGGAATTCTCGATGGAGCGCCGGGGAACGCTCAGTACAATTAGTACATTAGTTTGCCCTTTGTAACATCTGTTAGTGTGAGCCTCTGAAAAGCCATGCGGCCATAGTTTCGGGTCAGCCTTGGTGAGTCTGCGCATTTTACAAAGAAAGAATTTTATTGCTTTCGGTCTTCGATAAACGATAAACAAACTGAAAGCATCAAAACTACTCTCTCTTATTGTCCTTTGATGCAGAAGACTTGTCGAACAACGTCGCGATTCGGTAGATGATCGCAATGACCGTCCACGATGAGAAGAGTGAGATGCCGATCCAATGATTGCCGCTCCAGTCCTTCTCGTAGGCAACCTGCGACCACACTTGAGCCGCGAGGATGAAGATGCAGCACTGAAAGTTGCAAATTTAAAGCAAATCCAGGTTGGCACAAGGCCTTGAAGCGCTTGTAAATTTCAGTTTTTAACAACCACTTATTTGAGACGACAAAAGATTTGACGACCACCATGCTGCACCTACCAGTGCCCTAGCCTCGGCCGCGAGTGCTCTGTCCGCCGGCTTCTTCCAATGCAGCGCATGCGTGCTTATGAGGTAGGATGCGACGAAGAGGGCGCCCATAAGCCGTCCGCAGAGTTCGTGCGACTCGTCCATCTCCACTCTAACCTAGAAACATGGGTGGCCAATTAACACAAAGTGCAACATGCTAGCATGCTTTGCGACGCGATAACGAGCTAATTGCAAGCGTTCAGGGGAGAATGACGTAGCCGAGTGACGTAGAAAGCTTACCTGTCGGTGTAGCAGCCAGTGAGGGCACGTCTGAAAATCGAGAAGTTACGTGAAAATTTTTCTTACAGCGAAGCTAAGTACATAAAAACTTTTTTTTGCTCAAACCGCCATAAGTAAACGTAATTTTGAGATTTTCTAATAAACTTACCATCCAGGCCATTCCAATGGCTATAGACGCGATAGAGTCCAGCTGGTAGAGAGCGTTTCCGATCCGTCGTTCCTTGTGGTAACAGTCTCCGACCGGCCAGCCGCTAGCCAGAAGAAGAACGATGTAGATGGCAATAGTACCGAAGCCGGCGTAGATCAACCCTTTGCGAACCTTAAATCAGCGATTAAAGGTATCATATTCAAAATGCGTAAAAGTTACCTGCGCCTCAATCAAGTTGGGGTGGACAGACTTCGAATGGAACAAGAGCAGGAGGCCGAAGATGCACGCCAGGATGCGCAGGATGAAGCATGCAGTCCGCGTCTCGGGCGTTCGACTACGGAAGCGGTAAAAGAATATGGAGGCGGCGAGAATCTGACCGCCCACGCAACGAATGAGGTGCCAGTGAACGCCATCGGTTGTGCGTTGCTAAAACAGTAAGCACTCAATGATAGTCGAATGATTCTAGCTCCGGTACCACCTTCTATCATACCCCCAGAAGAACCGACTAGTAACAAATGTTATTTTGTATTTGTGAACTCCATAAAGATTTGCAAGTGAAACCCTAAAGTGTCGTGCTTCCCAAGTTTTTAGTGCTAGAGGACAGGAATGGGAACCGATTACGCCACTACAACTTCGCCAATGCAACTATTCTAAGCCACGCGTCCGGTATGTAATCGGACGAAGACGTCCCTAACTCTCATAGCATACCACAGAATAATCCTGGTTATAATGGAATGTAAAATTAATCTTCTTTTCGAAGCTTGCTAGAACTTGGTCAAATCCGGGAAACCGGCTGCGCAAAACTGTGGTTAACCTCAGATTTCTAGAGCAATTTGCCCATCCCGCAGTTATGCTATGCACAAAGACTTACCAAGACAAAGTCACCAATGGCCGACGGCGCGAAGAATAGCGCGAGGCCTACGACCAACGAAACTGTGGAGTCTAGAACAAGGACCGCTTTCGCCGCTGTTGAGGACATCTTGATTGGTTCGGAAGCGATGCGTTGCGCAACCGGTTATCACAAGCAAACGTCGCGTCACCTTAAATTTTAGCGCATTTTGGAGGATCAGTGGCAACAAAACCAGGACAAAACACAAGAAATACTGTTTAAAAGGAGTAAATTACATCTGAATAATGGGCAACGATCGACCGAGTGGCCAATCGACTCAGACGCGCATTCACGCACGGGAGATCAATGCCCTCACTCGTCGGAAAAACTCGAGGCACGGAACGGGGTGGAAGATGAATGGAAGACGACGGTGTATGTCGTGCAGTCCGAAGCGGCAACCTTGAACTCACGCGTGCATCCGCGGAGGCGATTGACCTCCATCGTCTCGCATTGCGCGTGAGGTTGCCTGGAACGTCCACGGACGTGAGCCTCGTGCGAGGGCGGCTGTGCACGGTACTATTATCCATTTGGATAATAGTAGCCACTTACTGATCGTATGCTTTTTCTGTGTTATACCAAGTAGGTCAGCGTGGTTTAAGGAAGCCAACTAAGTTGCTTCGTGCCGCTTAGAACAGGGACCCGACCGGTGTGGTCAGCGTTCTCGCTAATAATTGCGCGTTTGCGTGGGCTGGATAACGATCATGCTGTTAGCGCTTCGTTGATTGCGCAACCGCGCAGAGATTGCCCCAGGGCAAAATGAGAACGCTGAGAGCTAGTGAGGCAATATTATACCGCCCGCGTCAGTGGTCACTAAAACAGGTACGACGTGGAATTGTCGCCATCGTTTACAAGACGCACCTGCAGACACAAGAGGTACAAACTGGTCCTATGCATTAGTATGCTACGATTCCGTCCATCCCTAGGCCTATCCTGCACATTTTTGTGCTTAACATCGTCTGTGTCACACTCATCCGAAACGTATGGTTTCATTTTTAAACTCGTAGCAACTAAACGGTTTATTAATACGTCGAAGTCAGCGACCAATGATGTCAGCTCGCGAGAAGCATAATAACGGCCACAAAGTCAGCGTTGGTCAGCGGTCGAGAAGAATATTCCAGGAGATTAGATTTGTACGGGGACTAGAATAGGGTTAACGCAAAATGGCACAGCTTGACAAATTGAACGAGGGTATTGAGCAAAATGGAGCTTGAAGGTGGATAGATGCTCAACCTTTGTGCAATGTTGCTTTGACTAGTCTAAGGCTGCTGCAGGGAACGCTCAAGTTGCTTCTGGATGTTTTCGAAAGCATCGCGACCGCCGTAGTCGGGCGCACCGCTCTCCCACGCCTGGTAGTGCGGATCATCGGACACCGACGGCGGGCCAAACACCTAAAACAAGATGTCTGTGCTTTACGTAAATAACCATCTACTGATGGCAGAACGAATGTCACAATGATTGCAGAAAGGGAAATGAAGCTTCTACTACGCTTAGCCACCAAACAGCGCTTCCCGCTGAAAAGTCAGTACGCTTTCTAACCGGATGCTCAGTGCGAGGAAGACGTACGTACAGGTCACACACGTGATGGGGTCAGTCTCAAGCTTGCCGGACTCTTGTCGCATCGCCATCGCTTCATACGGACCAGAGAGCGAACCAACACCCAGATAACGCTATCATCGCTCCCTGTCTTCTTTTTTGTACACTACCTGCTTCAATACCGAGCCAAACGCAAAAGCACGACGACTAAACATTACTTAAATTATATTTTCTTCCTGTAGGGAATGTATTCTAGCCTACGCGCAATAAAAAAAGTCAGCGTGGCATCCAACTCAAGACGGCGTAGAACCAATCGACACTTCAATCACAGCACATCATACAACATGCTTCGCAGAACTGAAGTACGAAGTGCCCAAAAAAAAAACAAGTGCAAACACATGAAACGGTGTTAGTAAACAGGAATGGGACGGTTAGTCAACGCAACGGTTCAAGGCGATTCCGCGTAGGAAGCGCAGACGAATGACGACGGATGGCGGGGCACGGTCCCAACCTGATAGTAATCGTCGGCAGGCATTGACTCCTCCGCGACCACCACGGTGCCCTGAGTTGCAAGTTGCTCGGTAGTGTCCTCCCCTAGCTCAGACTCCGGCTCGGCGGGAGCGTGTTCGGCAGAAGCATAGTGGTGAAAGGTCACGTCACCCACACGCACACTAGACGGCTGTAAGACATTTACACGTACACTGGACGAGGTAGTCGGGACGGCAGTG